>CM032333.1:92660442-93260442 GCA_019022515.1 Quercus aquifolioides | reverse complement strand
GCAGCATTTTGCCATATTTTTGTGGTGGAAATCCAGCAGCACGTTGCCTCAAATGCGTCATAGCACACCAAATGCTATTCTCACCATGCTTTCGACGTGAGAATACATCAATGGGATACCCCATTTTCCATGGAAAAAATCTGGCAAAGTTTTGCATTTGATGCGCTATGGCGCACCGGTAGGGTTTTGCGTCTGTGTATATAACGCGTATCAACATGCTCTCACTGTGACAAGCAGAAGCCTTCCAAAGTGTTAAAACATGTTGATACGTGTCGCATACATGGGGAAATCAATGTCACATGGTGACATAGATAAATCCAATCACACTGCGATGATCATGCACACAGTATAGCATGAATATGCACCTACGGCAATCGTCTTCAGCACATACCCATACAACAAGGTCAAGAGCTCTCACGACTAGAGAGTGCTCACATAGCCACGAGAGTCCATCATACAAAGTGCACAATCACCCATATACAAGCAGATATAGATATACATATATCATGCACAATGTTATCACACAGAGCGGGAAAGTAAATCAGACATTGCCAACATTCCAAGGGTATGGCCCAGCAAGGTACAAGAAATGTAAAACAGACATTGCCATACACATGGAATTGGCCCAGGCAAGTGCAGGAAAGTAAAAGGTGGTACATGGATGGGGACCCTAATACATGCTCTAGAGAAGAGGCTTAAAGAGAAGGAAAGAGAAAACCGCTTTGGAGAGGCTAGGCCCCTTAATCTGCTGATCATTTCCCTTTGTGGGCTTGCATCCTTTTGCTTTCATCCTTGCCCTTTTTGCTTGCGCCTAGGAAGTCGCACCCTTGCTCCAAGTATCCTTGCTCCATGTGTGTACATGCAAAGACAAAAGAAACAAGGCAGCAGACAAGCAAAGAAACAAAAAAAGGAGAAGCATGCTAAAGACAAACTGGGAAAAGATGCCAAACTTGAGCAAACAAACATGTGAAGCACATGAAGAGGCAAACAAACATGTTATCAAACAAAAGGGGGGTGTCCTAGGAGGACAAATGTAGGTTTTGGTCAAGTGTCCATAGTTCCATTGGATTGGAGTATGGACGACACACAGACTTATGCATGAACATGTAGGCAAGCATGCAAAGAAGCAAAAAAAACCAAACAGGTGGCGCAAAGCAAGCAAGGCAAGCATATCAACATTGCACGGATAAGAGAAGGGTGTATAGCAAGAACACTGATACCACAGAGTTATATCTTACAAGTGGTTACATCCCAACAAACTCTAGGAGGGACAGGTGTAACCACAAAAACACAAACTCATGGAGGGAAAAAAGCATGGCAAAGCCTAGATCTAGGGAGGCTAACATATAGATAAAGCATAGGATAAAGCAAACATATAGATAAAGCAAGTAAGCAAACATCGACATGCAAAGGAAATGATCCAAACCCTTTAATATTGGCCTAGGTGTGCGAATGTATGCCTAGACCATAGGATTTAGATCTACACCCCTCCAGAAGGGCCAAAAAGCAAGAAAGAGAGATATTAAAGGGGGAAAAAAAGGGGCTTAAGTAGCACATGGCATAGCAATCAACATAGATCTGAGCATACAAGCCTGACACGAAGCACATAAACACATAGATTTAAGCATAAAGACATAGATCTAAGCATTAACATGTAGATCTAAGGAAAAACATGGCAAAGAAAACATAGGCATGTAGATCTAAGCATACACATGGCAAGGAACCTAAAAGCATGTGGATCTATGCACAAACATGAAAAGTAGACATATCCTAGCCCAAGAAGGCTAGGCCAACAATATCAAAGTGATAAATCATGGCATAAGCAAGGAAACATGCTATAAAAAGTTTAAAGACATGCTAGGAAGCAAGAAAATGCTAGGAAAAGCAATAAAAGCATTTTATTAACTAAAAAGAAGTTAGGAAAAGCTATAAAGAGAAAGAGGTGTGGATTGTAGCTAAAAAGCTACATCCACACCCCTAAACCTCAAATCCAATGTATGGAACCAAGGAGAGGAAGATTAGGTGCAAGAACATTACCTTGAAGATTGTAGAGAAAAGATGAGAATCTAAGGTGTTTGAAGGTGTTTTGATGTGTTTGGATGTGTTTGAGAGAGAAAAGAGAGAGAATTTGCCCAAAAACTGCCCATAATTCTTTTTTTTGGGTGCAAAATGAGGGGTCAGGGGTCATTTATACTGGAAAAATGACTCTTTAGCTTCCGGCGCACCTTGTAGGGCAGCCAGCCACCTTGCTAACATTAGCAATTCTGGCCTTTTCCCTGTTCAACTTTTGACGCATATTTAAAGGCCTTCCTGGATTCAGATTAAGTTGATCTTGGTGTCCCTAGAAATTTCTAGATGTCAAGTTTTCAGAACACTAACGATATTGAAAATCCAACGGTCTAATCAAAATTTATGGCCTTGAGAAGCGTGTTGATGCGCTTTTCATGGTTTTTAGGATATCTAAAACTGTTTTAACTCCGATTTTGACCCATGAATAGTCATTGAAAAGGAAATTTGATAATCTTCATAATGGTACTAGTCCCAAACTATTTTGATAGTCAGATCAAAATTAGGGTTTTTGGTGCCCTCGGGAGTCAACCTCGAGTCAAACTTGATTAAAGTTGACGAAAATCACCGAGTAGCTCGGGTTTGATGTAGAGACAAGAAAAATGATGTTTTGGAATGATTTTGACCCAACTTTAACTTTTGGTAAACCCAGCGTTGACCAGGGGCATTTTGGTCAATTTGGCTAGAAAAGACCCTTCAAGTGCTTTGATGTCCAAACGGGTTGCGCCACGTCAATCTAGATGTTTTCGCGGGCCTATGGAGAAAAGATAATATTTTTGGAATTTTCGGGGTCCGACATGAAAATCAAGAGCGGACAAAATGCAGTGTCTACAAGCTCGATAATCTCAACTGTTCGCTATAGGTTAAGGATAAGTCTTGTTTCCTAGGTAGATCAAGTCCCTTACTTCTTTCTTTCCTTAAGCTATCCTTTGTTTCTTTTTTATTGATTTCTCCCTCCTAGCTCTTCTCTTTGTCCTCCTCAACCCACTCAAGGTAAAGCAAGGGTGAGTTCTATTAGAGATATATTAGATATATTAGCCCAATGTAATAGGCCCAAACCCACTTCTACTTGTACAAGTAGTTTAGGGTTTAATCACCTATATATCCTCATGTTATAGTTCATTGTAACACAGACTTTGTACTACACTCTTATATAATAAAGATGTAACCCTTAAGAGTTTCCTCCTTAAACATAGGCTGATAAAGTTGAACCACGTAACCCTCGTGTTCTCGGTGTTCCTATTCTATGTTTCCCCTTCCGCATCCACTTTAGCATATACAACACGGTATAACATATCAAGTTGCAAATATATATTTAACCAATTCAACCTCCTTTGGTAGTAAGGATGGAAGTTCTAATTCACAATCTTTAATAATTGGAACTATTCCTAAATATATTTTTTTAATTGTTTTTCCATTGTTAATGCACTTACAATTTTATTTTAACAATAATGAATAAAAAGGTATTGTGACATAGATTTTGAAAGGTTATAAATTCAAAATTTCATAGAAGAAGTTATCTACCAAATGTTTTTAACTTAAACCTTACTTAAGAGTTTTTACTTTTAAAGTACCAATGTAGAAGGGGATGTAACTCAAATGGTAGAGTGATAAAAGGGCGTTTGATGGCACAAGGATTGATACCTTGCATCTCCATTAATTTTCCTTTTATTTTTTATCTTAAAATTTTTTTTTTGGCTAATCTGTTTTAATTGGATATTTGCTAAACATTTTTAAGTTATTTACTTTTTCTTTTGTCTTTTGGTTGCCAAAATTGGATATTAATTAAATATTAAAGGGAATATAGCACAAATAGTAGAGTAGCAAATGCGCTACCTGAAGATACGACACCTTGCATCTCCTTTAATTTTTCCCTTTAGTTTTTCTTTTATTTTTTTTTTAATTCGCTAATCTTTATTAATTGGATATTTGCTAAATATTTTTTAGTTATCTACTTTGTTTTTTTTTTTTTTTTTTTTTTTTGGGTAGCCCAAATTGGATATTTATTAATTGGATATTTACAAAACATTAAATAGGATGTAGCTCAAATTTAGAGCAGTGAACCTGCTATGAGTCCAAATCTCTTATCCCAACTTATATGCTTCACTCTATATTCCACCAACCATATCTAGCCACGTGGACATAAGATTTTTAAACAAAAACGGAAGACTTAACGGAGTCAATTTCAAACTTCCCAACTCACGTTCCAAACCCAAAAACAAAAAATCACAGGACCACCACCAAAATCTCCAACCACAACCAGATTCCACCACTATTGCTACCTTGAGAAGATGATGATGGTGAATCTTGACAACAAAGAATAGAGCTTGCAAGCCTTCATGATCAAGCCAATACTCTGATTTTTTATTCTTTCTCACTAACCCATATGAGATTGTTCCTCTCAAACAAAATCCAAATCCATTGTACAGATCTGGACTGAGGGTTTTGGGGGCTCCTTTGCTTATTATCCATTATTTTGATGTATAAAAGAGAAAATTTAACTGATGGGAGCTAGGATCTCGGTGAGTTTGGGTTTTTGTTTTGTTTTGTTTTTTGTTTTTGATGGGTCTTTGGCAAAGAAGACAACCGTGGGTAGAAGAGTTGTCTTAATGAATGGATTGGGGTCATCTTCTCTACCACTAGAGTTGGTGTTGGAATGTTGCAGGCGCTAAGACTTTTTTTATGCACCACTGTGGGTGGTGGTTTTGTGATTTTATTTTTTGGTGTACAGAAATATGGGTTGGTGATTTTTTTTTTTGGGTGGGGGGGGGGGGGTTTGTGTTGGACTTTGGAACGTGAATTGGGAAGAAGAAATTGACCCTATTTTTTTTTTTTTTTTTTTTTTTTTGCAGAAACTAGAAATTGACCCTGTTAAGTCTTCTGTTTGTGTTTAATAACCTTCTGTCCGCGTGGTTAGATATTGTTGGTGGAGTATAGAGTGGAGCATATAAGTTGGGACAGAAGATTTGGACTCGCTATGGTATTTGAAGTTACGAGGTTCAATAAATTGCATCTCAATTCAATTTTTCCTTTCATTTTTTTTTTCTTTTGATTTAATTTTTTTTTTTAAATTGGCTTATCTTTATTAATTGGACATTTGCTAATTTTTTTTATATATTTATCTAGTTTTTTGTTTTGTTTTTTTTTAATAGCCAAAATTGACTATTACGGGTAAAATTTAACGAGTTTTCTCTATACAATTATAATTTTATTTTGAGTGTATGAATGAAATTCATACCTCATATCCCGTTTATTTGTACTTTTTTGGCTCATTTTTATTAATCTGATATTTTCTAAATATTTTTTTGTTATCTACTTCTCTTCTCTTTTCTTTTTTGGTAGCCCCAAATAGACAAATGAAAATTAATGAAAACTATGCAATTATAATTTCATTTTGAGTGTAATAAAAGAAAGGTAATTAATTCTTGCAAACAAACTGTTTTACACAATTCTAAAATAATTAATAATCAATTTATTTTGGGTCTAAGCCAATAGCTTTAAGAGGGAAACTTTTATTTAAATATTACTTAAATACTATTTATTTAACTTTTGATATCATCTTTTATTTAAAATATAGCTACTACTTGTGGATTTACAAAATTACTACTTATCGTTTTTTTATTCAAATTTCACTTATAGTTTTTTTTCAATTGATAATAAGGCTAATCTACTTAATCTTTCTTTTAACATTTTCAACTTAAAATAGGATCTTACCAATTTTAAATTAAATAAATTATTTTCACAAATGCAATTGTAACATGTCCGGCTAGTAATAATTTTTTTATATAAAAATTCTCCTCATTTCTATTTAATTATATATATATATATATATAGTATATCAGAAGTTTAGAAATTTGTTTTTAATGTTTTTCTTATGTGGCTTTTTAAAATTAAAATGCTGTCGTGGCATTTTAAATGCAAAATAAATTTTTAATTATTATTTAATTAGTCACGTTAGCATCTAACATGGCAATGATCCACTTCGTCTGCCACATAGGTAATTTTCTTTACTGAGATGCTGGTAGGGACCAAAATGGTAACAATTTTCAATTTTTAGGAACCAATGTAGTTGCTCACAAAAAGTAGGGACCAAAATGTGAATCGGCCCAAATGTAAAGATTAAAAGTGCATTTTAGGTTTGACTTAGTTGTGGCCCTATCATTGTACCAAGTTATAGAGTGTAGACAAACAACCTATATTTTTCTTGTCACTATTATCTAATTCATGTTTTCTATTTTATTAGATAAGAACTCCTCTTTTTTTTTTTTTGGTTTAGATAGTGATTCTCTCTTAAAAAAAAAGTAGTTGTGAATTGTAATATGTGCCAAGTTAATCCATTTTTCTGCACCTCCATTTGTAAATCAAAGAATTGGTTTTATGCAAATTGAACTAACAAACTCAATTATATTATTCTCAATTAAGATCACTGTCAAGGCAGTTTTTATGAACCATTTAAATCTTATGTCTAAGGGATCAAATCCAAGTTTTATCAATCTATATTATCGTTTTAAACAAAAACTAACTTTTTAATTAGATAGTTAATATCTTGGACATGTTTGTTTTAGATTCTTCTAAGTGAAATGTTGTTTCAATTGTCCTCAATAAGTAAGAGGAAAACTTATTCTGGACATGAAAATGAAATTAAAAACTAGAGGAAAAAAAAAAAAAAAGTGATGGTTCAGTTGGGTTCAACCCAGTGGGCCATGTTGGATCCAATTGGCACTGGCCCGTTATCCTTCCACTGCAAAGAGTGGGAGGTTGTCGCTGCTCTGTGAAACCAGCCTCACGCATTGCCCTCATCTTTAGGAACCACTGAACCAGAGCCTTAGCTCAAGTCCATTGGCTCATCTCTTTGCTTGGAACGGGCGGGCCAGATTGAAAGCCTCACCGAAATCCGACCAACTAGTTTGGACCAAAGTCCCATCACATTTATGCCCCCACTTGGGTTACAAGCTCACATTAATGAGCTCGGCAATATGCAGGCCTTGTTTGGAATCTTATAAACATTTAAGAGATCATTCATTTTGTCAATGTGGGATTGGTATCTAGTAATTGTTTAGCATATTTCAGCAGCAGCTGAGGGAATTTTCATCTTATGTTATTGAAAAAGAGTATTTATTTGTTTGTTAAACTTTAATGCATTCAAAGCTTAAGGAACAGGAATAGTTTTAACAAAAACATAACATCAGATGGAAGGTAATTAAAAATAAGGAAACAATACATTCATCAAAGCTCCCCTCCTAGGTATAGCATCTGCACAACGATTTGCTTCCTGATAACAGTGCCTAATTCTGACTTTGAGGAAATTGCCTTAGATGCATCCTTCATTCATCAATTAGTGTAGTAAACCCATCATTAGTTACAGTAGGACTGTTCATGAAGGAGACTACAACATTTGCATCAAGTTCTATTTTTGAAATTTGAATATTCATCAGAGCACATAGAAATTTCCCATTTCTAAAAGCCCCACAACAAGACTCTCCACTTCCGTGAAAAAAATTGGCTTTAGATCCTCATGTTGATAGCCACTTATCTAAAAGCTCATAACTTCAATAAAATTGACATATTCCTTGAAAAAAAAAAAAAAGATGCATAACCTTTTGATTATTATTAATTCCATTGCTACACAAAGGAAATTCTGTAAGCTGGAAACTTGTCTATAGAAAAATGGTTACTCTGCTAGCAAGACTTCTAACCAAGGCACTAACCACGTGGCATACCAAGACCACTACTTACGTGGCTTACAAAGACCACTCAAACGACAAACGTCCTCATAAGGGTACAAAACATAAAAACAGTCACCATGGTAAAAATCCTGCGAGGATACAAACCATATGACAATAAAAAATGGTACAAATTCTCTAAGGGGAATGTAAATCATATGAAGATCATAACAATTCTCCAAGGAGAATATAATTCATTCAAATGTCCAAATGATGCAAATTCTCTAAAGAAGAATACAAATCATATGACGATCATATATAGAGAATGCCAAGTAGATAAAAGTGATATAAATTCCCTTAAGGGGAATGCAAGTCATACGACGAAGCAACAGCTCAGCAAAGAAACGACGAACCCCACATGTGCATATGCAAAATAGAAGCAGATTGTTCAAAATAAAGCCCCAAAACAAACGGGACATCCAAAAAAAATATACACATCAAGCAGGGGGAGCACACATCAAGCAGAGGGATGTCATCAGAGTAACCATTCTCCTTCCCTCTCCCATTGTGATACCTTGAGAGGAGATTTGTACCTAAACACAACCCACACCTATTCAAAGTGTAGAGAGTGCTTTGGAGCTTGAGAAGTTTTGGAGATTTGCCAAAAGAGCCGGTGAGGCTTGGCGGATGCAATCGGGCATATTATGGGATCCGGAAAGTTAGTGAAGATAAGACTCTGAGAAGTCCGATGGTAGTAGGAAGTTAGAGGACTCAAGTACATTGGGTAGACTAGGCTTAGAGGGTCTTTTGTTATTTGTGTACTCCAACTTATTCACTAGTGGATCGATTTTGTCTTGGAGAGTTGCGGAGAGGTGTTTCGCCAAGTTCTTCAGTTTCCTCTTCGATAACACGTCTTGGTGTTATCTTGTGTTTGCATCTCTCTTCCCTTACTCTTGTGCTTTATATTTATTGCTTATTGTTCATGTTTGTGCACTAGAGTAGTTTCGGTGATTGCGCTTCATTTACTCTTGTTCCGCACTTAGTTTAAGTTAGAGTAAAAACAATCTAGCCGTAATTTTTAATTGGAGGTCTAAACAAACTCTTGTGTTTTAGCACAAATATGAGCTTTCAAGTTCCATTATTTTCATTAGAAGGCAAAATGATCTATTCATATGCCAGACAAATGGTTGAATTTTTTATTTTTTATTTTAGAATACCATAGGGTCGTATGCTTTCAACAAACCCAATCCTCTTATGCTTGGAACAATAGCCATAATTTTTTTTTAGAACAATAGCAGGAGCTCTATCATATTCATTTCCAAATAACAAGAAAAAAGGGCAAAATTATCCCCCTTCCATTAAAAATTTAAAACCACTTCTACTACTACATCCAAAATTACTCTCTCTTCCTCGCTTCATCATTCTCTCTCTTCCTTTTCTAGATTATTCTAATATGGTGTAGTGTAAAATAGAGAATGTGATGCAAAGTGAATTGTTAAAGTTTTAATGTAAATAAAATACTAATTTTTGGTGATGCAAATGCAAAATGCTTCTTCTTTACCCTTTTTTTATTTATTTTTTATTTTTTTATTTTAATTATAGGAATGTAGCTACAGTCTTGCCAAGTAAGTAATTATAAATATGAAGTGTAAGATATATGGATGTATGTATTTATGCACATTCTTATTCGAAAAGAACATTTGTAGACTGTATATAAATTGCATTAAAAACATCCACTTCATTTGAAGCTCAAAACTAATTTCTCTGCCATAAACATCAAACAAGCATTCCTTTTGTTTTTGAAAAACCAAGCCTTCGAACATCCAAGATTTTCATAATACTATTTGGTATGTTACAAACCACCAAAATCAAAATTTTTTTTTGAGATACTAGAGAGCTACAAATTCACCAATTGCTAATGTCTAAGTGAATTCAAAGTATCGATGTTATGGCTGTATTATTAACATCTTTTATATATAAATTGGAAGTTTATTGAACTCATATGATCTCGTACACAAAATGAAGTTGAGATTTATAAAAGCACTATGTATGTATATGGGAAAGAGCATAGTTTTAGACAATGAGAAAATGCAAAAATATTATGGAAAGTGTCAAACGCAATGTACTAATGTTTGTTTGCACATACAATGAGCAAGTTTTTTTTTTTTTTTCAAGAGAGTCAACAAAGCAAGTTTAAGGACACCATGTCCCAATAAATTTGTATCAATTTCAAAAGAGGACTCACTATATAATAATAATAATAATAATAATAATAATTGTAGGGGTAAAGACCCAAATCCAGTATTGGGCCTTGGCTGAGAACATGGGTGATCCGGGAACGATTAAATAGTAGTAAGTGGTTTAACCTCAGAGCTTCATGAGTATGATATGAATGGGAAGGTGGTCCACCTCCTCGGATAAGCTAAACACGGATCTGATGTAGATCCTAATGATCAAGGTGACCTTCTGGGAAGCTCCAGTGATAGGGACATGCACCATAAACGTACAAGAAAGATGGAAACCCAAAAATATCCAAGGGAAGGCTGCTACCACCGCATTGAATGCTTTGTAGCTAACTCTCTGGCCGCATTAATGAGGAAGTGATCACTGAACAGTACTTTTTCAACCTTTCAACCACCCCAAGAGACTTCTGGAGGAGGCTGATGGGACAAGTATCAGCATAAACAACCAACCGTACATGTGTAGGGCCAAAATTAGAGAAGAGACATAGTATAAATTAGTGGGGAGGCTCCAAAGGAAAACAATTGGAAAAATCAAGAAAAGAACACTGTAGCAAATAACATTGTACTTGTAATCTGTTTAATTGATTTATATGAAAACTTATCTCCTCGGACAGTGAATTCATCCAGATTAGTGTTTCTTGTTTTTGCTTAATCATCCTCCAAATCCATACTAGCCATTGTCCAACTCATTAGGGCCTAGTTCTTTGACCCACTCTCTACAAATTTATTGTCTTGGGCTCATTGAGCCGATATCCCATACATTTTGGGCTTGGGTTGTAAAACGTGACCCTACAATAATAATTGTATATGATAAAAAAAAAAATGATATACTAAAGGTTAATTAAAAATTGAAAATTAAAAATAAAAATTTAAATCCATAAATTAAGACACGCATTTAATTTTTTGCTATAACTATTTGCGGTCACGACTTTAAAACGTCACATGTTTTATTAAAAAGAAGAAAAGGCTATGAATACACGAGCATGGTGTGCATGACTAGGCTAGTAAACACTACCATTATCTTTACTTCCAAAAAATTTCAGATTTATGCCGGATTTTCCGAGATTTAGATTTTTGGTGCTTTTATGGAATTTTAATTTTTTTTGAAAATATATCTTCCTATAAATATCCTATAAATGTTTCATTTGATAATATGCATTGGAAGAGGCTACAACTAGCAAACCTTGGAATTGTATTATGATAGCCTTAGTGATTTTTGAGATGAGAAACACAATTATAGTCAGTAGAGGCAGAGGAGGAGTAAGAGGAGGGCTAGAAGGAGGAACAAAATATTCAAGAGGCAAAGAAGGCAAGAAGAAGAAAATACCTATGAAGTTGATGCGTGTTGATGCGATTGGATCAATGAATTACCAAAATCTTTTGAAGTTGAGGTATATCTAAACAATAAACATTTCAAGTCATCTATTTTTTTTTTTTTTTCCTATTGTTAACACACACCACGGTGGGTTTTGAACTGATGGCCTCACCATCTACCCAAACTCGTGAGAGGAGATGCCATTTGAGCCAAAGCTCCTTGGCCCTTTCAAGTCATTAATTTATATAACTATGCAAAAGAGGAAGTTGAACCTTAAATCCCTAAAATGGTTAATGATCTAACATGTGGTTATGCTATCTTTTCATTATTTCTAAATGATTGTGTTTTGGTTGAAGTATAATTGAACAAGCATACCTTCTAATTCACTATGCAGAAACTACTCTTCTTCTCCCACTTTTTTTTTTTTTTTTTTTTTCCTTCTCTCAAGTTTCTGTCTTTTTCCTTGTTTATCTATCCTCATCTCCATTCTTCCATCTTCTTTAACAAACTTTTTGAACAATGCAAAATAAAAAGAAAGATGGAGTGGGTGAAATGTAAAGGCATCTCATGCCATACAATTGGACCGTATATAGTAGCCTTGCAACACTATTTAGTATTTACATGTACATAGGCTTGTATATTTACACATCCATGTAATTATTATTCTAAAACTTTTTCTTGGACTTCTTTTTTTCTCCTTTTGGATTATCTTTTCAAACTTCAATTTTATTCCAAAATTAGTATACAAAACTCAATTGATTAGATGGCTTTAGTTGGACAAATTTATAACTTTCTATCACTGATACAAACGTCAATCCTATCTTTTTTAATTAGTATGAATATCGTTAGTTGAAAGTTAAGTTGTCTCCCTAGATTAAAGTGTTCGGATTGTTGAGTTATTGTGTCGGATGAAGAAGAGGAGAAAATGAAAAAACATCATTTCATGTTAAAACTGAAAAAAAAAAAAAAAAAAAAAAAAAAAAAAAAAAAAAAAAAAAAAAGAAAAAAAAAAGTAAATATTTATTTCAATTTGGGAAAATTACACTTTACCACTTTAAACTATGTTTCAGGTTACACTTTGCACCCTAAATTATTCGAATGCAGACTTTGCACCCTAAACTATCACAATTATTATACTTTGCATCCCGGTCTTACTTTTGCTGTTATGTTTAACAGAATGCTACTGCACATGACAAGCATATATCTTGCTAAGTGTAACAAACTTAAAAGACTAAAACACCCTAATTCAAAATCAATTAAAACAAAACCCAATTTTTTTCACATCTCTCTCCCCCTCTCCCGTGCATGTAGCCTCTGCCCCAAATATAGATTTTTATAAACCCTAAATCTCCTAATCGAAATTTGCTTCTGCTTCCAACAGATTTCATGCAACAATCTGTTCACGTATCTGAGAAGTCTTGTCTTATGGAAACAAAAAAGGACAAGTTAGTTGATGAAGAGTTTCTAGCTGTACGCTTGACTTCTGGAAAAGATGATGGTCGCCCAAATAGAAGACTAGCTGATTTTGTCTTGCATGATGAAAATGGTGTCTCGCAGCCCCTTGAGATGTTGAAATTTGATGACATGTTTATCGCTGGTCTTATATTGCCTCTTGAAGAAAGTCCAGACAAAGAAAAGGAAAAGGTAATCAGATGTGAGGGCTTTGGACGGTTAGAATCTCTGGCTATGATGATGGTTCTCCAATGATATGGCTTTCTACTGATATTGCTGATTATCATTGCCTTAGACCTGAAATTTTCTGATCATTTCTTTGAAAAGGCTCATGCTTGTGTAGAAGTCTATAAAAGGATGTCAAGATCTTCTGGAGGTAACCCTGACTCTACTCTGGATGAATTGCTTGCTTGAGTTGTTTGTTTAATGAGTGGAAACAAGCACTTGTTTGCCCAAATATTTAGAACAACTAAAAAAGGTTTGAAAAAAAATTGGTTTTGTTTAATTGATTTTGAAGTAGATTGTTTTAGTTTTTAAAATTTGTTCCACCTAAGTAAAATGCATGTGCAGTTACATTCAATTAAACATAACAGCAAAAGTAACACCAGGGTGCAAAGTATGATAGTTTAGGGTGCAAAGTGTGTATTTGAATAGTTTAGAGTTCAAAGTATAACTTAATGCATAGTTTAAGGTGACAAAATGTAATTTCTGCTTTGAATTTATTTATCATGTTATTGATGTGACACTAATCACTTCATTGTCATAGTTTGTAAACATGTTGTAAAATTGTTAGTAGCTATAACTCTTTCTAGACATTAACCTATGGAATTAATAAACAGGTTCGAATAAACGAGGGGAAACTTATCCACCTTCTTGATAGCCCCATTTTCTGGATCATAGAGTTGTTTGAAGAAGAAAATGTGCTCAAAGATAGCAAGGCTATCCAAAGATGGGGATATATTTTTGCTTCCTAAGTTTAAAATTTCGTTGTATTGCTGTAACATGTATTTTCAATTCTTATTCACTGTAAGGAAAATCTTGGGTAAAATGAACACACATACTAAAATAAAAAAATTAAAAAAAAAAAAGAGGGAAAGAAAGCAAGCATACAAGACATACTTTTCAGAAAGTAGGATCAAAAGCAGTTTGTACACATTGGAAAAATCTTAGTTCTGATTTCTCAGAACTCTTAACACCACAAAAAATCATGGTGCTCTAAACAGGCCATCATTTGTGTAAAATTGGATGCTCTCTTGGTGGATTCTTGCTTAAGGGGAACATGTGAGTCGAATCTTCAACTTCAACTAGCTTCTCAATATGTGAGTGCATGTTATTGCAAACTAAGCATGAAATCGCATATTCTCATCTTCAAGTTTCTTTTCATCATGTGCACTTGAAGAGGCTTCAACTACCAAGCCTTTAAACTGTATGATTGTACCTTTAATGGTTTTTTACATGAGAAACACAATTACATTTAGTAAAGGAGATGAGGAGGAAAAGAAGAGCAACAAGAAAAAAAAATACTAATTAAGCTAATAATAATATTATTGTAATCAAATCAGTGAATTACCAGAATGTATATCCAGATTTTCAATTCATTGTTATAGTACGTACGGCATGAGTCCTCATCTGTTATCTAATCAACATTCTTCAAAGGATTCTCTAGCAACGAGGAATGAGGCAATTCAAACTGGTATTTAGTAAATATAGATATTGCATACTAGGTAGTAATGGTTTGAGTTGTAGAATAATTATATTGCATATTATATATATATATATGTGTGTGTGTGTGTGTGTGTGAGAGAGAGAGAGAGAGAGAGAGAGAGGGATAAATGTAAGAGTTTTTTGAGATATTAACAAACAATTGTTTAATCCTAAACTGTAATTTACACTTTCACATATTTTTCTCTCTAATAAATTTACTATATAACTAATTTATAAAAACAATATTAACCATTGCACAATCTTCTATGTTGAACCCTCTAAAAAGGCTAAAAAATGTGAAAATGAGGTGGTTAAATAATTTAGTTTAGAATCAATTATAAATAATTTTAATATAATAAAACAACATAAGATGTAACTTTATTAAGTTAAAAGCTAATCTGTAAAATAAAATATTTGTTTTGGGTATGAATTTTTTTTATCCAAATAAAAAAAAAAAAAAAAAAAAAACACTTAGTTTGACTCCTTTAAATAAATTCTGAGTTCTGCCACTGCTTGTAATAGGTGCCTCAGCTAGAAAACTACTGTAAGCCTTTTTCTTAAGGGCACATAGCAGAGGAAAAGCATGCTAATTATTTATTTATTTATTTATTTTAAAATTTGCTTGATGGGTTTGTGAGAGGTAAAATGGCAGATAACTTAGTTGGAGGGGAATGCTTGGAAAGGGCCCACTCTCTTTCTATCAAAATGAAAAACATCATTTATGTTGCTTATCTTTTTTATTTTCACTCCTAATGGCTTTGTATTTTATCATTAGAAACCATAAGTATTATTTCTTCCCCACCCCCCAAAGAAGTTGTTTTTCTTACCTCCATAAAAAAAATACTTAATAAATCAAAACTGTTGTATCATTTTTGCAAGGTTGATCCTCGTGAGGAAATATGGTGACTACTGACTAGATTTGTTTATGCGTTAATTTACTTTTCTTTTTTTCTTTTTTTGGGTTGAGAAAAATGCGTTAATTTTCAGGAGTTAAGTGTTCTCCGACCCTGACAAAGTTGATGAGATCTCGATCTCATCTCATAAAATGCAAGAAGATGGGAACACATTGTGCTTGACAGATAGATGTTATTATTATTATTATTATTATTATTATAATTATTATGCAGTGGCAATGGCAGAATTCTAATTTTCTAGCTCTGCGATGGCAGCTAGCTCAGCTCAATTGTGTGAATTCAATCACTCTGTAGTGTCAGTAGTAAAGACTCAAGAGATGCTACCCAATCAAATGGTACTACAATGCTTCACGGCTTAGGTGTTAGGTTTCACATTTATTTGTTTAGGTGGGAGTGGGAATTATTCAGTCAAAGATTATATTGCAGCAATCGAGCTCGCCAAACATTGTGGAGACCAATTATATTATGTTACCCTCGCTCTTATAATGAAGCTAAAGTCACACAAAAACCTTCTAAATGAGAGGAAGATCAATTATATTTTCTAGATATTAACACTCATTAGCATTGAGCAGCGTCCATCTTGAAAAGGATGAACAGATTCTAATTTCTCTCTAGAAATGGCAATCTAAGTGCCATGTCCTAATTTGCCAAATTTAATTTAAGGGATCAAGATAATTAGCATTAAATAATGATTGATTCCAATTTAATGAAAAAGGGCTATGTGTCGATGAAGAATATTTATTCAACAGACATGATATTTCTTTTCGAGCACAAGTGGTTTACACATTGTATTAGCAAAAGCTCATAAGTTTCATATGTGTTGAGACTTGAGAGAGTTTTTAACCTAAGACATTCTCTTTTGGTGGTTACTCTCATGTGTTCTAACCTCATTTGAGAGACTTTTTACTTTCTAGTGCGCTAAAAAGAATATAAGTGTGGGCCCTAAATCTTGACCCAGCTGTAGGCCCCAATTTCCCGTGTTATTGGGTTCAAGTTGGCAAAATTTGTCAATTGCATGGGCCATAAGTGTTCTGGGCTTAAATTATTGGTGATGATGTTATGGGCTTATTTTTAATTTGTTGACAATTCTCTCATTCAAGCCATTATCACTTCAGGCATTTCTTATAAGCCATTATTTGAATTACCTACAAGAAATATTGCCAATTATTAAATTGCAATGTTTTCTCTCACTGAAACAAATTTTGTTTCAGATTCTTTTGCATTCATAATAGTATACCATAAAAAATGAAAAGGAAAAAAAAAAAAAAAAACACATATTAACAAAAAGTGGCAATTTTGGTTTCAGATTCTATTGCATTTATATGCAAATTTGTTGTAGCAAAAATAAAAAAAAGGAAATTTTGTTTCTGATTTTTTTTGCATTGAAAAAAAAGAGTGATGGTTGTGATGGGAATTTAGACCCCTTAAACAACCAAATTGCGTAGCCTAGATTAATTAGCCAAGTTGTTACTTAGTCAAATTAAGCAATTCTAGGTTAAAGCAATTCAACAATCATATCAAGAATAATAATGCAGCGGAAAATAAATGAACACAAGATATGATCACCCAGGAAACCACACGGTAAAAACCTGGGGAGGATTTGACCCACCGATCCTCAAGGCATAACAGAATTCACTATGAAAGAATTGAAGTTCTTACAAAAGGACTACAAGCTCCCCACTCGACTTCCTAATGCTACCCACCAGTAGAACTTCCTAACACGACCACGCGCAGGCTCCGAGTCCACGGACTACTTCTTTCTTGAATTCCTCAATCAGCTACAAGCTCCCCGCTTGCTTTTCTTTTAAGTTCCAATGGTTGCAACGGTAATGATCTTCAAGATGTTGAAATCATCTCTACCTTGAAAACCCTAAGTTTTGTGTAAAGGAAAGCTCCTCAAAGATCTCACAAGAGATTCACACAAAACAGCAATGTATGAGCAACAAAGCAATATGGACAACATTCAAAAACGTGGCTAGGGTTTAGTTTATATACCTAGGGTAAAAACACAAAACCCTAAACGTTTAATGAGGTAGGGCTGAGTTGGAAATTCTGCAGAATAAACAACCTGTGCGATTTTCGATCGATCGAGTCTATTCTTCGATCGATCGAGCCAGGCCAAAAGTTCCAAGTACTTCTGCAGCCACTCGATTCCAACTGTACAATAATAAACCAACTTTGAGCAAGTCTAAACAAGATTAAATACAATGTTTTGATCATGGTTTGCCAACATTACAAATTAGAGTTCTAAATACATAAAATCCTAAGACCTTAGAACCTAACAAACTCCCCCTTTGGCAATCCGTGACAAAACCATAATTAAAAGCTCAAAGTTTTACAAGTAAAAAGCCCTTTACAAAGATAATGCTCATAAATTCAAATTCAGCCTAACTACTATCCATCAGTTGCAAGTGTAGACAGCAGCTTAGTTGAATCAACCTGTATATTCCTGAAATACTCAACAAACGCATAAACGCATGTGTGACAGAAAAGAGTAAAACAACAGGTATAACATTCTTGTAAGATTCACACAACACAAAATAAAGACATATATGAATGATCAACTCATAAATATAAATCAATAAGCAGTGAATCACAAAGCAACAAGAATCAATAAAAATAACATGTATATCAGTCAATGTTACTCCCCCTAACATGAATATCCCCAAAAATGATATACAAAGTGAAGCACCTAGATACAATCTAAAAACTCCACAAGCTCCTCAAAACAAAAAAGAAACAAAAAGTCTCCCCCTAACTACAAAAACTCCTCTACAAGTCAAAACTCCACTCCCCCTTTTTGTGACGGAATGCCAAAGGGCAATCACAGGTCGCCATCAAAAGGAGGTGGTGAGGGTGAATGAAGACACGCCAAGTCAGCTCGTAGAGCACGAAACTCATCTAGCAAGTCCACCAAAATCTGTCCATGAGCCGCCTGAACGGTCATGACAGTCTCCAGAGTACGACGAACATCAAAGTCGGCCGAAGGAGGTGGAGGAACATCAGCAGCAGCAGCATCATCACCAATAGGATCAGGAACATCCTCACCAGCAAGACCTGCAGAAGAAGAAGGAGGAGGTGCGCTACCAGACGGCTCAGACCTAGGGTGTTTAGAACCAGCTCGAAGATGAGCGGCCCTCTGTCTAAGAAAAGACGCACCTAAAGGAGCTATCACATGAACGGGCTCAGAGGAAGGAAAGCCACTAATATCAAGATAAAGAAGAATCCTATGAATGAAAATAGGATGTACAAGAGCATGAGCAGTGGATGAACTCCTATAAACATCATTCAAAGAACGAAGAAAAAGATGGGGAAAACTAATAGGGGCATCAGTAACCAAAGCGTACAAAAATACACACCTCTCAAGAGGAATGGTGTGAACATGGGAAATGGGCCAGATAGAATGACACGCTATCCTAAAGAAGAGATAGTGTAACCTGGAGAGCTCAACAGAAGTGATCCGAGGATCAGAACCCCACTGGACAGTAGTCCCAGTGATGTCAGACAAGACATCACTAATCTCGGGAGACACGTCATATGGATAGACAGGATGTCGAACCAATGGTACCCCTAGAGCATCAGCCACTACCTGAGGAGTAATGGTGTACTCTACGCCTCGTATCCAACTCTTGACTAGAGTGTTGGAATCATAGATGCGGATAGAGATGTTCGAATAGAACTCTCTAATCAAGGCAGAAGGTGGAGGAGGATCAGAAACATCCACCAAGGGTAACCAGCCCCTACGCTCAAAGTTTGCCCTAATGGCAAGATCAAGTTCATCTAAGTGAACAGAACGCTCAGCCCAAATCTTTCTCCTAATGTTCAGCTTCTCAAAAATCTCTTGGTTTTCCTCACTAGAAAACTTCTCACGGTCAAAGGATGGAGGGGCTGAAGGAGAAGGTGAGGGAACATTCCTACGAGCTCTAGTCTTCCTAGGCATAGTGCTAAGGAAAGGACATAGACACAAAGTGAAAACCAAAAAGAACAAGAGAAAACAAAACCAAGAGCAGACTGCAAATTAGCATAATAAAAAAATATAGAACAAAAATCTATATGATGCATGAACAATAATAATGTTGTGATGCATGATCTAATGCAGTAAACAGTTAAGTTTAATTGAGATTAATTTAACAAAATTGGCTTGAACAGGGAATTTCTATCAAAAATCCCAAAAATTGAAAACCACTTGTTGAAATTTTAAAACATAATGATGAATTGAGCATTACAAAACACATTACATAGATTATAATGCTTAATTACAACTACACAACAAGCCAATTTCATCAAATTCTTCCCAATTTAACAAAAACCCCAATTCGGATCAAGAACAAACCCTAGATTTTTCAATTTTTCACCAAACTCAAAATTGATCAAATTGACAAGTAAGGATCATGTTTATGATGTGTCCCCACAAAAACCCAATGATCAATTGCATAAAATAAGGCTTGAATCAATAGAAAATCCCAAATTTGTAAAGTCCGAAAATCTCCCTTAAATGCATGGATTTATGCATGAAATCATGAAAATAAAATCAAAAGGAAGGGCAAAAGAGTCTTACCGGCTTGAGGAAAGAGAGACTTTGCAAAAACTACGGAGAAAAACGACAAAAAATGGAACTATTGAGCTTGCCTCGTCGGAGAGAGAAAGAAAAAGTTTGAAAAAGATTTTGAAAAGTGTTTGAAAAAGTCAGATCTGATCTTTTAAAAAAGCTTTTCCACGATCTTCGATTGATCGAAAATTACATTCGATCGATCGAATGAACCAGTCATTTTGAAACAAACTAGAGCACTTTTTCGATTGATCGAAAATCACATTCGATCGATCGAAACAAACAGTCATTTTGAGACAAATTACAACACTTTTTCGATTGATCGAAAATCAGACTGGATCGATCGAACTGGGCAGAGGCTCACTAAATTTTGAGAAAAATCACAGTTTTGAAAGACACAAACCTAATTTTGAAAAACAACTCCTCAAAGCATTAAAGTATAGAAACAAAATGCATGAGTATGAGATGGAATGCTTTTTCAAAAACCCAAAATTTTGAACCCAATTTTCTCAAAACAAATTTCAATCATTCTCCCATTGAATTTTCCCAAGCAACAGATATGTTGTGCACAAATCTCAAGATATTCTCAAACTTGGTTGGTCAGACCAAAAACACACACACTAGTATGTACATTGTTTAACAAAGAGTAACTTGTGTAGTGTGTGATACTAGCAAAAACTTGAGATACATGTGAGGTGATATGTGAATAGCAATCAAACACAAAGTCTACACAATTCATCACATAGAATTTAAAAGAGACTATCACCTAAAGAGTTACATCCTATAACTCCCACATCTCCTAGAACAAAAGCTTGCAATCATGTAAGTTTCTTGTATTTTTGCCCCATTAGAAGATGAAATATATTATGTGAAATGGCATCAAGCCTAATAGTACACACAGGTTTGAATTAAGTGAATTGGCATCAAGCCTAATAGTACACACCAGTTTTAAGCATTAAGCATTAAAGCATTTAAAGAGGCTACACCTTATGTTCTTTTTGTGCATGTGCTACACTTTCTCGAGCACAAAATCTTATGATATGCACTAAGGTGTTCATGATTGACTAGTGAACAGTGGTGAGATGGTTATTTATGCCTTTCTCAAAAGGATCAGGTCCGACAGTCAAATAACATATGACTTCATGATTAAGACAAAGTTATTAAAAACTACAGACATCTTTCCCACACAACATGCACTACAAAGTTTCAACTAGTCAAGTGCAATGAATAAGTTCATCAAAGTTAAACAAGGTACACAGAACATGACATGTGTCAAAAGATAGACCAACCTTGTTTTTCAAAAATCAAGAAAAATAGTGTCTAACATAATTTTTTTTTTTTTTCTCCTTTTCCCCCCCTTTTTTTTTTTTTTTTTTTTTTATTAAAAGAGAAAACAAATAAATCCTAGAATGAAATGCATGAATGTAATGCAATGCAAGTCCTAGAACAAAAACAACAAAAAAAAACAAAAACCAAAGAACAATGGTTACCAAAGAATAGAGCAATTAAGCACAAGGACCATGTCAGAAAGACTCAGTTAGTTCGAGTCTTTTGCATCCAAGACTTTTTAGATGCACCATGAGCATTGGAGTTCTTATTCACATTCGAGTGATTCCCAACTCCAAGATTGGAATAAAGGTTTAACACCTTTACCAATTCACCAATTAATGCCATAGGATCTTGTGCTTGAGGCACAAGCACTTTTGGTTTATTTGCTCTCTTATCAGCTTGAAGCTTGTAACAGTTAGGACGAATGTGTCCAGACTTACCACAATAATGACAAACCCAAGCAGGTTTACCATGCATCTTGTCCTTAGATTTGGTAGGCTCCTTAGGTTTAGATTCTCTTAAGTCTACCCTAATCTTCTTAGGTGGTGAAACTTCTACGGGTTTAACTACCTCACTCACAGGTGGTTTGACGGTTTCACTCACAACCTCACTCACAGAAGGTTCAGAAGAAGAAGGAGAAACAAACTTAGTGGAATGTGGTCCAGAATCAAAGATGCTTTCAACATATCCTAACCCAGTTTTATCAGAAGGATACTTTTGAACATTCAGCATGTGATCAAGTTTAGAACTAGCAGATCTAGCAACAGATAAATCATGTTCCAAAGTTCTAACTTTATCAAGCAAAAGCATGTTCTCAGATTTAACATTATTCAAAAGCTCATTAGCATCAAACAGTTTAACAAGCAAATTTCTCTTTTCAAGCTCAAGATAATCAATTTTCTTTAGGCCAAGTTCAACTTTCATAGCATCCTTTGCAGCAATTTTGCAAAGTTTGTTATAGGCCTCTTGAAGATCTGCATCTTCAGAGAGTTCCCCATCAGAAGGGTTCTCCTCAGCAGATATGCTTTCATTGACTATAGCAGTAGCCGTGAAAGCAATGAAGTTTCCATCCTCGTCACCACCGGACTCATCATCAGAAACCTCATTATCACTAAGGGTTACAGCCATAGCTTTACCCTTATTCCTCAAGAATGTAGGACATTCAGATTTCACATGACCATACCCTTGACAGCCAAAACACTGAGGACCCAAAGAGTTATTTGAAGATTGACCAAAATTTTCTCTAGGTTTTTCAAAATTGTTAACCTTAGTGGGATCATTCTTCCTAAAATTTCTAGGTTCAGCAGTGTAAGTACCTCTTGCCTTTCTATTGGTATTTCTAAGAAAGTTCTTAAAGTTTTTGGCAAGATAGGCAATCTCTGTAGTAGAGAGCTCATCATCAAATCCACCACCATCAACATCATCAACTGACTTAAGAACCATTGATTTGGATTTGTTCACTTTAGGTAGGTCAGGCTCATAGGATTGAAGAGATCCTACAAGTTCATTTACAGGGATGGAGTCCACATCCTTGCTTTCAGTAATGGCAGTCACTTTGGGTCTAAAGTCTTCAGTTAAAGACCTAAGAATCTTCCTAACAATTTTAGGTTGATCATAGATTTCACCCAAATTAAAAACAGAATTGACAATATCATTCAGTTTGGCATAAAATTCATCAAAGGATTCATCATCAGACATCCTAATACTTTCAAACCTAGAAGTCAATTGTTGCAATTTATTAATCTTAACTGCCTTTGTGCCTTCATGCACAGTTTGGAGGATTTTCCAAGCAATATGAGCAACCTCAACATTAGAGATCCTCTTAAATTCCTCCATAGAAACAGCATTAAAAATGGCATTCATAGCTTTGCTATTGAAGCCTGCTGCTTCTTTTTCAGAAGTTTGCCACTCACTCACAAGAGTAGTGGGCTTCTCCCATCCGTATTCAACGGAATTCCAAACCCTCTCATCAATTGATTTCAGGAATGCTTTCATCCTTACTTTCCAATAAGCATAGTTGTTCCCATCAAAGTGAGGAGGAACAAACAGAGAGTGTCCATGCTCCATGACAACAGGGGTCAAGGATCAGCTCAGAGATTAAAAATCTCAAACAAAAAGAGCTACCTGCTCTGATACCACTTGATGGGAATTTAGATCCCTTAAACAACCAAATTGCGTAGCCTAGATTAATTAGCCAAGTTGTTACTTAGTCAAATTAAGCAATTCTAGGTTAAAGCAATTCAACAATCATATCAAGAATAATAATGCAGCGGAAAATAAATGAACACAAGATATGATCACCCAGGAAACCACACGGTAAAAACCTGGGGAGGATTTGACCCACCGATCCTCAAGGCATAACAGAATTCACTATGAAAGAATTGGAGTTCTTACAAAAGGACTACAAGCTCCCCGCTCGACTTCCTAATGCTACCCACCAGTAGAACTTCCTGACACGACCACGCGCAGGCTCCGAGTCCACGGACTACTTCTTTCTTGAATTCCTCAATCAGCTACAAGCTCCCCGCTTGCTTTTCTTTTAAGTTCCAATGGTTGCAACGGTAATGATCTTCAAGATGTTGAAATCATCTCTACCTTGAAAACCCTAAGTTTTGTGTAAAGGAAAGCTCCTCAAAGATCTCACAAGAGATTCACACAAAACAGCAATGTATGAGCAACAAAGCAATATGGACAACATTCAAAAACGTGGCTAGGGTTTAGTTTATATACCTAGGGTAAAAACACAAAACCCTAAACGTTTAATGAGGTAGGGCTGAGTTGGAAATTCTGCAGAATAAACAACCTGTGCGATTTTCGATCGATCGAGTCTATTCTTCGATCGATCGAGCCAGGCCAAAAGTTCCAAGTACTTCTGCAGCCACTCGATTCCAACTGTACAATAATAAACCAACTTTGAGCAAGTCTAAACAAGATTAAATACAATGTTTTGATCATGGTTTGCCAACATTACAAATTAGAGTTCTAAATACATAAAATCCTAAGACCTTAGAACCTAACAGGTTGAGTAGAAGAATAGAAAAAAAGAGGCATAATCTTGCTTGTTTTAATCCTATTTTGTTCATTGCAAGCCTTTTTTGTATAGGGATCTTTATTTGATATGGAGAAGAATAGCATTCCATTATCTATACATCACCAACACAAAATTATGTTACGAGGTTTTTTCAAAACTATAAAGAAGAAGCTAACCCATTTTTTACAAACTTACCCACTTACCTAAGGTTTTTTAGAAATGAAAGGAAGAGGGAGTGGTTGAAAATTTTAGAGAGATGTTTCCTAAAGAAAAACTAGAGAGAGAAGCAAGAGAGAGAGAGAGAGAGAGAATTCCTAGTCTAGAGAATTTTTGTAGGCTTTTTGTGTGTGTATCTAATCTATTTTTCCAAAAAAAGGGAGAGGGCTATTTATAAGAGGGGTAAACCAAATGGATGTGTTTTTGCAAATCTCCACATAGCTGCCACATGGTGACATGCGGCCATGTGGGTTGTGTTGCGCAACACCCCATTTGGCGTTTCCTAATTCCTCTCCAAGCTTAAATATTTCTAGTAGCTTAACAGGCCATAAATGAGCTTTTATTTAGAATACTATTGTTATACTAAGGCGGTTAGGTATTTAATAATATATGTATAAATGTAGTGGTTGTGTTTGTGGGGTTTTGAAAAGCAAGTAACCATGGTGCACTCTTGGTGTATGCTCGTGGAGTGTGGAGGTAATGGCTGAAGTTCAAATCTTCAAGAGAGAATTACATAAGCATGTACATTTTTTTTTTAATTTTTTTTTATATGAAATACTCGTATACACTTAGATTAAGCTATGCCTCATAAAAAAGAGACGGGAGAGTGCATTTAAAAAAGAGTGCCGAGGGTGCCTAAAGAAAAAGGTTTTTGTGAGGGATTTCACAATTCACTCCAATACCAATGGGCTTGATTTGCGATCAAATGCTATAAAAGATTTGTGCCCCTCATCCTTCACCAGTTGGTCGTTGGATGGATCGGTAAGGCATACGGTTTGACAAGTGGTATCAGAGCCAAGGTCATAGGTTCGAGTCGTTGGAGCTGCATTGTGAGGGAGGGATTGTGAGGGATTTTACAATTCACTCCAATACCAATAGGCTTGGTCTGCGATCGAATGCTATAAAAGATTTGTGCCCCCTCATCCTTCACCAATTGGTTGTTAGATGGATCGGTAAGGCACACGGTCCGACAATTTTGCAGTGTAAACGCAGTCATGTTTGAAGTCAGTGAAAATTTTAGTTGAGTGTAAATTTTTGTGTTCTTGGGTGTGATTTATAGTTTAGATTGGTATTTTTGGTTATAATAGTTTTTAGAGATTGATTAAAATTGTTAGTTTTGTTTTTTTTTTTTTAATAGGAGATTAAAATTGTTAGTTGATTATCTTAATCCTCGTTGACGCCTGAAAATACCATTTTGTCTATGCAAAACTTAATGCCATGTGCTATATGTCTTAATCCTCTTTTCTTTGTGGGTGTTTTTTTTTTTTTTTTTTTCTTAATACCCTTTGTGTTACATGTTTTGTATCATTTTTGGTTCTTCAAAAGATGTAATTCAAGTAATTTTTTTTTTTCCAATAAGAACTACTACCATCAAATATGGTCGTTACCTCAAAAATCCTGGAAATATTGATCCAACAAATCCTCCAAAATGATTGGGAAAATGATCCTATCCATTTATCTTAAATTGAACTTTGGGATTATCTAAAAATAAATAAATAAAATTGAATGTTTATTTTTTACTAAAATTCACAGATCGCCATGTTTAATTTTTTTAATGGAGTTTTACACTTCATAGCATATTCTCATTACCGCAGATTCATTTTGTCCTTTGACGTCAATGATGAGAAATTCCGGGAGACAATACTTCCACGGAATTATTTAGTTTGAGTATCTCTATTTGAGCATAAAAAACTTGCAGTATTCAAGGGACTTAGAATAACTTAGATTGCTTTCAGGGGACTTGGTGATGATGGATGGATTGATGACTGCCGCATATGGGTGATGAGGGACTATAGTGTTGTTGAGATTTACACAGCTAATCCCATGGAAGGCTTAGTTTTACTTGATGAATAAACCATAAGGCGATCATTTTTCTCAAATGCTTATTGATAGTCCCACGATGGTTGGATTTCAAACGGGAAGGAGAGTTTGCATGAGGACCACACCTCCTTTGCATGGTCACAGAACCAAAATAAATGGCTTATGGTCTCCACCTGCTTTCCACATACATCACATGTGCTATCTTTTATGATGTTTCTCCGCCGTAAGTTTTCTTTTGTGGCTAGGATATTTCAACAAGCTTTCCATGCAAAGTGTCTGACCTTGTTCGGCACATTCATCTGCCATAGTCTCTTCCAGGTCTGTTTCATAGCTGACTGGTCTGAGCCTTCCGCCAACATATTAACCCATTGTTCCTCCAGTGCTAGTCTATACACACTTTTAACCGTGAACTTTCAATTCTTGTTCTCAGCCCAAATCACTCGATCCCTTGCACCAGTGGCACTCAAGGGTATGCCTAGGATAGCATCTGTATCCTGTGGTAGAAGTATTGGCTGACTAGGTCCCTCTTCCATTCCTTACTGTCTTCATCAATAAGATCACAGACCCATTGTATTTGCCCAGGCAACCTCTCCGGCGTAATAACCTTGTATGTTCGTGGACTTGGATCCATTTGTCCTTCCAGACCTTAATCTGACTACCATCTCCCACTTTAGCAGTTATGTCTATTATTTATAAACTATTTTTTGGGTCTAGAACGTTGTGCTCATTCTAAACATGGCAATGTCATGGTGAAAAACACGTCTTGCCAACATAATCTTGCTTCATTGATTATAACATAATGATTATGGGTTTGGAATCAAGTTAGCAATTGAAATTTGATCCCCATGAAACAAAAGAAAAATTTCATTAACCCATGCTTGTTAATCTTAACAAAGAAAGTCGGAATTCCTAATGTTCAGAAGTCAGCTCTAACTAATTCAATCCATCAAATTTTATCATCCTCTTTTCTGGTAAGATTTTATCATGTTTTTCTATATCATGGTTAGATGTCATTGTCTTGAATTGGAACTGTGGAAGGTTGTTAAATTATAATGTCTACTGAGTTTAATATAATTTCCCCAAAAAAGTAAAGATCATTTGATGTTATTCTTTGCATTGGGCATTATGATGTTACGGTTTGCATTGGGTCTAAACACCTGCTTCCTCTAGAGTTCTTTGTGCTTTCTTCCTTTGCTATTTCTTATATTTTATACTCTTCAAATTTGTTTGTCAGACAATTATCTCATGCTTTAATATTAGTTCATACAGTGAAAGAAGGGGACGGACTCGACGGAGCCACCCATGGAAAATGGGGGCAATAGCCCCTCACCTAAAATTTGTTTTAAAAAATTATTACTATATATATGTATTAATTTTAGTAATTTTGTTCTATAAAATTATAATTATAATTCTTTTTTCTATAATATTTTTACCAACAGTAAAGATAGCATATACTTATTAGGTTGTAGATTTTCTCTCCCAAACTGTTATGGTTATTTTATATTTACTTGATGTTTATGACATGTATTGATCGGAATTTATTAATTTGTATTACTAAACTTCAAATTAATAATAAACTGCTAAGGATTCAACAAAGAGCATAATTTTCTTGTGGGTTCTTAATGGAAAGCACGGACACAACATTTTGATTGCCGCATGTGTTTGACACATTCTGGATACACAGGACATGTGTGCGACTTGGCTACACGTAGAAGCTGAAGTCAAGGCCAAGGCACTGGATGAAGCATCTATCTTTGCATGGGACGTAGGGGTCAGAGACGTCATCTTCGAAACGGGTACTCAATCCTGGTCTCGCATGCTCTTGCCAACCCCACAGATGCTCAAACCTCTATCGCCCACATCGTCGCTGAGACATGCCTTAGACTCTAGGATTTTCGGTCTTTTGAGTGCTCACATGTGAGTAGACATGCCAACAAACCAGCACATACTTTAGCCGCCTATGCTAAAGATATTGATTTTTTTGTAACATGGATGGAGGAAGTCCTCCTTTCATTGAATCGCTTGTAGTTTATGACGCTTTGTCATTCTCTTCTTTTGAATAAAATTCATGTATTTCTCATAAAAAAAAAAAAAAATACACTCTTATTTCCATAAAAAAATAAAGGCGTAAATGTACTTTTAGTCCCTATATTTTGACCAAATTTTTATTTTGGTCCCTACATTTTATTTTTACCACTTTTAGTCTCTAAACCAATTAATGCGTGACATTTAAGTCCTTACCGTCATCCAACTAATAGAAAATGCTGACGTGGCTAATGGCACAGTAAAATAATAATTAAAAAATCTATTTTAGCATTAAAAAATTACCGCCTAAGAATTTAAGTTTTAAAAAAAAATTAATTTATTAATTTTAACTAAATTAAAAACAAAATTAAAAACAAAAAATCAAGCCCAGATCAAAACACCACAATCCCATCTCAACGGTGCTTGTGGTTTCTTTTTCTTTTTTGTTTTCTTCTTTCTTTTTCTTTTTCTTCCCCAGATCGGTCTCTGTTTCTCCGCCTCCATTCTTTCCGTTTCTTCTTTCTTTCTTCTTCTTTTTCTTCTTTCTCCCTCTATCTTGGTGCTTAGCCTTCTTGAACTCTCTTTATCTCTTGATTTTGCTCAAACCCAAACCCATATGCCTCAAGCTCCTCTCTCTTTGGCATTTTTTTTGTGGGTTTCTGTGCATATGGTGTTGCCGACTTGCCGTGGTGGAGGTCTGAGTTTGTGGATCGGCGTGGTGGAGGGTGTGGGTTTGTGGTGATCGGCGTGGTGGAGGGCGTGGGTTTGTGGTGATCGGCGTGGTGGAGATCTGAGTTTGTGGATCGGCGTAGTGGAGGGCGTGGGTTTGTGGGGATGGCGTAGTGGAGGGCGTGGGTTTGTGGGGATCGGCGTGGTGGAGGTTTGAGTTTGTGGATCGGCGTGGTGGAGGGTGTGGGTTTGTGGTGATCGGCGTCTGTGGTGGAGTTTTGGTGATGGCACAGATCAAAGTTTGGGTTGGTTGGTGATGGGTTGCATGATTGTTTGGTGGCTAGATTGAAGTTTGGTGGTGGGTTTCAATGGCTGGATTGAAGTTTGGTGGTGGGTTTCGGTGATGGCACAGATCGGAGTTTGGTGGTGGGATTCGTTCACAGATTGGAGTTTGGTGATGGGTTTCGTTCTCAGATCGAAGAGGAATGGTGCTTGAACTATGCTGTGTTTTTTTTTTTTTTTTGTTCTTAATCAGATTTGGGTGGGGTAGTTTGCTCCGATGGGTTTGTGTGGGTAGTGGATGGGTTTATTGTTTTGGATTTGTGGTGGATAGTTGATGGTTTTGTGGCAGATTCCAGTGGATTTGTGTTTGTGATTTGAGGAGAAAATTCTGTGTTTAGGTTTGTGTTCTTGAGTTCTTTGATTTGGGTTGGATCTGGGTTGGAGTTCTTGTTTTCATCATGTTCTTCCCCAGTTTTTTTTTTTTTTTTTTTTTTTTTCATTTAGTTAAAATTAATAAATTAATTTTTTTTTAATTTTAATTCTGACGTGGCAAATTTTTAATGCTAAAATATATTTTTTAATTATTATTTTACTGTGCCGTCAGTCACGTCAGCATTTTCTGTTAGTTGGATGACGGTAAAGACTTAAATGTCACGCGTTAATTGGTTTAGGGACTAAAAGTGGTAAAAATAAAATGTAGAGACCAAAATAGAAATCGGGTCAAAATATAAGGACTAAAAGTGCATTTACGCCAAAAATAAATAATAATAATAATTATAATAAAAGAAGGACAGAGTTAGGCTACAACCAAGTTTTGTAGCCAAATTTTATTATAACAAAAATAGGGACAATTAAAAAATACTATCAATTAGGAACAACAATCTCCACCTCTATGTGAAATTGGATGAATTGAACTGTATGCAAATTGAATTGACAAAGTTAATTGAATATTCTCAATTAGATGACTATTAGGCATTTTTATGAACAATTTAAATTACTTATCTAAAGAGAAATATTCCAATTATCAAATCCAAGCGTCATGACCATATCCGTGACTAATATATATATATATATATATATATATATATATATATATATATATTAGTCACGGATATGGTAATTTTGGATTGTTATTGTTGAAATTTGGTCTTGATATTCTGCCACGTCTTGATATTCTGCCAGTCTAACGACAGAATTGTTATTGTTGAAACCAAATTTCTTTCACTGTGCTTTTTTTTTTTTTGGGCTAAACCCGAATGTGCTATTGAATCTTATGTGGCAATTGGGTTTAAGTATGCTTGTTTAGGTCGAATACATATGATTTGGATCTGAAGAAAAGACTAAAGAGAGACAGAGTTTCCAATTTAATTGAGGATGAAAAAAAGAAAAAGTAATTGAGTGTGATTTTCTGTTGGGATTATCTTGTCCCAATTTATTTAAGTTTTTGAAAATTTTCTTTCTATGAGGTTATTTTTTTTTAATTTTTTTATTTTGTGTGTGTGTGTGTGTGTGTGTGTGTGTGTGTGTTGTATAAGAGGTTAGAATTCTTTGTATGATGCTTGCTCTTTTTTTCTGGAATGAATGCAAGTGAATTGTTCTATCCTTTTGGTCGCCTGCAAATCATCCATATATCCCTTTATTTGATCACTATCTAAGAAGTACAAACACTTCCTAAAGGGTGCTGGATCCATGTTAGACATGAGATACGTTTGAGAAATTTTTGCATGCGTGTCCAATCCTTTCCATTTTTCTTTTTTTCTTTTTTAAATTGCGGGATGAGACTATGACACAGGAGGGACACTTCTCTTTGTCCTCCTTGACCCACTTGGTAAAGCAGGGGTGAGTACAAACTCCTTGGTGAAGTAAGGATGGAAGTTATAATTCATGATATTTAATAGTTGGAACTATTCCTTAATATTTTTTAGTTATTGGCTTTTCAATTGTTTTCGTAGCCTACATTGAATAATCCATGCATATGTACAAATTTTAATGTTTTCTCTATGCACCTAAAATTTTATTTTTACAATAATGAATAAAAAAATATTCAGATATAGATTTTGAAAGGTTATAAATTCAAAATTTCTCAGAAGAAGTTATTTGCCAAAAGTTTTGAATTGAAACCTTAAGAGTTTTTACTTTTAAAGTTCCAACATAGGAGGGGATGTAGCTCAAATAGTAGAGCAGCAAACACCTTACTTGAAGATACGACGATCGACACCTTTCATTTCCATTAATTTTTCCCTTTATTTTTTTTCTTTTGATTTTAGTTTTATAATAAAAAAAAAATTGACTAATCTTTGTTAATTGAATATTTGCTAAATATTTTTTAGTTAAGTACTTTTTATTTTATTTTTTTGGTAGCCCAAATTGGATATTTACAAAACATTGAAGGGGAAGTAGCTCAAATGTAGAGTAGTGAACATGCTATTAAAGGTACGAGGTTCAATAGCTTGCATCTCAATTCATTTTTCCTTTTTTTTTTTCTTAAAAAGAAATGACTTATCTTGATTAATTGGACATTTTCTAAATATCTTTTTTATTTATTTATTTTTTTTTCTTTGTCGCCAAAATTGACCAATACAGGTAAAATTTAATGAGTTTACTCTATAGTCTATACAATAGCAATCTTGCAGTTTGAAGGTACAAGAATTGATACTTAGCATCTCCATTGATTTTAGAGCAATAGCAAGAGTTCTGTCATATTAATTTCCAAATAACACAAAAAAGGGCAAAATTACCCTCTCTTTCACTAAAAATTTTAAACCACTTCTACTACTAATGTCCAAAATTACCCCCTCTTCCTCGCTTCATCATTCTCTCGCTTCTTTTTTTAGATTATTCTAATATGGTGTAGTGTAAAATAGAGAATGGGATGTAAAGTGGATTGTTAAAGAATTAATGTAAATAAAATACTAAATTTTTGGTGATGCAAATGCAAAATGCTTCTTCACTTTTTTTCTTTTTTTGTTGCATTATAGGAATGTAGCTACAGTCTTGCCAAGTAATTAATTATAAATACGAAGTGTATGATATATGGATGTATGTATTTATGCAGATTCTGATTTGAAAAGAACATTTGTAGACTGTCTATATAAATTGCATTAAAAATGTCCACTTCATTTGAAGCTCGAAACTAATTTCTCTGACATAAACATCAAATAAGCATTCCTTTTGTTTTTGAAAAACCAAGCCTTAGAGATCCAATATTTTCATAATACCATTTGGTATGTTACAAACCACCAACATCAATTTTTTTTTGAGATCGCAGAGAGCTACAAATTCACCAATTGCTAATGTCTAAGTGAATTCAAAATATAGATGGTATGGCTGTATTATTTACATCTTTTATATATAAATTGGAAGGTTATTGAACTCATATGATGTCCTACACAAAATGAAGTTGAGACTTATAAAGCACTATGAATGTATACGGCAAAAAGTATAGCTTTAGACAATGAGAAAATGCAAAAAATATTGTGGAAAGCGTTGAATGCTATGTACTTATGTTTATTCGCACATACAACGAAGCAAGTTTGAGAAAACCATATCCTAGCAACTTTGTATGAATTTCAAAAGTGGACTCACTATAAAATAATAATGTAATTGTATATGATATAAAAATGATATATTATACTATTCAATAATGTTCATAAAATAAGTTGATACCAATTAAGACATTAAGGTAAATTGAAAATTGAAAATTAAAAATAAAAATTTAAATCTATAATTTAGGACAAACATTTAATTTTTAGCTATAACTATTTGTAGTTACGACATTAAAACGTCATATGTTTTATTAAAAATAAAAAAGAAAAGGCTATGAATACACGCGCATGGTGCGCGTGACTAGGCTAGTAAACACTACCATTATCTTTACTTCCAAAAACTTTCAGATTTGTGCCGGATTTTCCGGGATTTAGATTTTTGGTGCTTTTATGAGATTTTAATTTTTTTGAAAATATATCTTCCTATAAATATCCTATAAAAGTTTCATTTGAAAATATGCATTGGAAGAGGCTACAACTAGCAAACCTTGGAATTGTATTATGATAGCCTTAGTGATTTTTGAGATGAGAAACACAACTATAGTCAGTAGAGGCAGAGGAGGAGTAAGAGGAGGGCTAGAAGAAGGAGCAAAATATTCAAGAGGCAAAGAAGACAAGGAGAAGAAAATACCTATGAAGTTGATGCGTGTTGATGTGATCGGATCAATGAATTACCAAAATCTTTTGAAGTTGAGGTATATCTAAACAATAAGCATTTTAAGTCATCTATTTTTTTTCTATCTATTGCTAACGCACACACCCCGGTGTTTTTGAACTGATGGCCTCACCATCTACCCAAACTTGTGTGAGGAAGTGCCATTTGAGCCAAAGCCCATTGGCCTTTTCAAGTCATTAATTTATATAAATATGCAAAAGAGGAAGTTGAACCTTAAATCCCTAAAATGGTTAATGATCTAACATGTGGTTATGCTATCTTTTCATTATTTCTAAATGATTGTGTTTTGGTTGAAGTATAATTGAACAAGCATACCTTCTAATTCACTATACAGAAACTACTCTTCTTAACCCACTTTTTTTTTTCTTCTCTCAAGTTTGTGTCTTTCTCCTTGTTTATCTATCCTCATCTCCATTCTTCCATCTTCTTTAACAAACTTTTTGAACGATGCAAAATAAAAAGAAATATGGAGTGGGTGAAACGTGAAAGCATCTCATGCCATACAATTGGACCATATATAGTAGCCTTGCAACACTATTTAGTATTTACATGTACATAGGCTTGTATATTTACACATCCATGTAATTATTATTCAAAAACTTTTCTCCTTTTGGATTATCTTTTCAAACTTCAATTTTATTCCAAAATTAGTATACATAACATAATTGATTAGTTGGCTTTGGTTGGACAAATTTTAAACTTTCTATCACTGATACATACATCAATCCTATCTTTTTTAATTAGTATGAATATTGTTAGTTGAAAGTTAAGTTGTCTCCATAGATTAAAGTGTTCGGATTGTTGAGTTTGTTGTGTAGGATGAAGAAGAAGAGAAAATGGAAAAACATCATTCGATGTTAAAACTGAAAAAAAAAAAAAAAAAAAAGTAAAAAAGTAAAAAAGTAAATATTTATTTTAATTTGGAAAAATTACACTATACTACCTTAAATTATGCAGCAAGTTACACTTTGCACTCTAAACTATTTGAATACACACTTTGCAGTTTGCACCCTAGAGTCTAGACTATCACACTTATAGCGCTTTGCATTCCGGTGTTATTTTTGCTATTATATTTAACAAAATGCTATTGCATATAACAAGCACATGCATTTTGCTTAAGTGTAACAAGCTTAAAAGACTAAAACACCCTACTTCAAAATCAATCAAAACAAAATCCAATTTTTTTTCACATCTCTCTCCCCCTCTCTCATGCATGCAGCCTCTTCCCCAAATCTAGATTTTTATAAACCCTAAATCCCCTAATAAAAAATTGCTTCTGCTTCCAACAAATTTCAAGCAGTAATCTGTTCACATATATGAGAAGTCTTGTCTTGTTGAAACAAAGAAGGACAAGTTAGTTGATGAAGAGTTTCTAGCTGTACGCTTGACTTCTGGAAAAGATGATGGTCGCCCAAATAGAAGACTAGCTGATTTTGTCTTGCATGATGAAAATGGTGTCCCGCAGCTCCTTGAGATGTTGGAATTTGATGACATGTTTATCTCTGGTCTTATATTGCCTCTTGAAGAAAGTTCAGACAAAGAAAAGGAAAAGGTAATCAGATGTGAGGGCTTTGGACGGTTAGAATCATGGGACATCTCTGGCTATGAAGATGGTTCTCTAGTGATATGGCTTTCTACTGATATTGCTGATTATCATTGCCTTAGACCTGCCAGTAGCTACAAGAAATATTATGATCATTTCTTTGAAAAGGCCCATGCTTGTGTGGAAGTCTATAAAAGGCTGTCAAGATCTTCTAGAGGTAACCTTGACTCTACTCTGGATGAATTGCTTGCTAGAGTTGTTTGTTTAATGAGTGGAAGCGAGCACTTTTTTGCCCAAATATTTAGAACAACTAAAAAGGATTTGAAAAAAATTTGGTTTTGTTTTAATTGATTTTGAAGTAGGGTGTTTTACTCTTTTAAATTTGTTGCACCTAAGCAAGATGCATGTGCAGTAACATTCCGTTAAACATGATAGTAAAAGTAACACTGGGGGTGCAAAGTATGATAGTTTAGGGTGCAAAGTTTGCGTATGAATAGTTTAGGGTCCAAAGTGTAACTTAGTACATAGTTTAAGGTGATAAAATGTAATTTCTTTTTTTAATTTATTTATCATGTTGTTGATGTGACACTAATCAATTCATTACCATAGTTTGTAAACATGTTGTTGTAAAATTGTTAGTAGCTATAACTCTTTCTAGACATTAACCTATGGAATTAATAAACAGGTTCGAATAAACAAGAAGAAACTTATCCACCTTTTTGATAGCTCCATTTTCTGGATCATAGAGTCGTTCGTAGAAGAAAATGTGCTCAAAGATAGCAGGGCTGTCCAAAGATGGGGATATATTTTTGCTTCCTAAGTTCAAAATTTCGTTGTATTGCTGTAACATGTATTTTCAATTCTTATTCATTGTAAGGAAAATCTTGGGTAAAATGAACACACATACTAAAAAAAAAAAAAAAAAGATGGAAAAAAGGCAAGCAGACAAGACATACTTTTCAGAAAGTAGGATCAAAAGCAGTTCGTACACATTGGAAAAATCTTAGTTCTGATTTCTCAGAACTCTTCAAACCACAAAAAATCATGGTGTTCTAAACAGGCCATCATTTGTGTAAAGTTGGATGCTCTCTTGGTGGATTCCTGCTTAAGGGGAACATGTGAGTCAAATCTTCAACTTCAGTTAGCTTCTCGATATGTGATTGCATGTTATTGCAAACTAAGCATGAAATCGCATATTCTCATCTTCAACTACCAAGCCTTTAAAGGGAAAAAAGGCTTGCATGTGCACTTGAAGAGGCTTCAACTACCAAGCCTTTAAATTGTATGATTGTACCTTTAATGGTTTCTCAGATGAGAAACACAATTACAGTTAGTAGAGGAAGATGAGGAGGAAAAGAAGAACAACAAGAAGTAAATACTTATTAAGCTAATAATAAATATTAATGTAATCAAATCAGTGAATTACCAGAATGTATATCTAGATTTTCAATTCATGTGTTATAGTATGGCATCAGTCCTCATCTGTTATCTAATCAACATTCTTCAAAGGATTCTCTAGTGATGAGGAATGAGGCAATCCAAACTGGTATTTAGTAAATATAGATATTGCATATTGGGTAGTAATGGTTTGAGTTGTAGAATTATTATCTTTCATATTATATATATATATATATATATATATATATATATATATGTGAGAGAGAGAGAGAGAGAGAGACATATTTTTCTCTCTAATAAATTTGCTATATAACTAATTTATAAAAACAATATTAACTATTGCACAATCTTCTGCTATGTTGAACCCTCTAAAAAGGCTCAAAGATGTGAAAGTGGGGTGGTTAAAGAGAGGTGGTTAAATAATTTAGTTTAGAATCAAGTATAAATAATTTTAATACAATAAAACAACATAAGACATAACTTTATTAAGTTAAAAGCTAATCTGTAAGATGAAGTATTTGTTTTGGGTATGAATGTTTTTAATCTAAGATTTTTTTTTTAAATACTTAGTTTGGGCCCCCATGATTTATTTCTGGGCTCCGCCATTGCTTGTAATAAGTGCCTCAAGTAGAAAACTGTAGGCCTTTTTTTTTAGGGCACATAGCAGAGGAAAAGCATGCTATTTTTTTTAATTTTTTTGTTTTCAATTTAATTTGCTTGATGGGTTTGTGAGAGGTTAAAATTAGGGATGACAATTTAGATCTGACCCGCGGATATCCGGCCCGACCTTAATGGGCCGGATTTTACCTGGCCTGATAAAGAATAGGGTCGAGTATGGGTTTTAAAAAAAAAATCCAAAGCGGGTCCGGATTTTATCAAAAAACCCGAAACCCGGCCCGGATAAAAACCAGGTTATGTGAGATTACTAAAACACCCCACCCCCCCCCCCCCCCCCTTTATATATATGTATATATATATATATATATCAATGTAAAAACCCTAATTCCTAAGTCACTACTCACTAACCCAGCCGCCTGCCTCTCATTCCCATTTCAATTCACGCCCTCAGCAGTCAGCCCCTCGCCTCAGCCCCTCATCACGCCCTCCCACAACCCCATACCTTGTTTAATTTGGCTGTGCACTTGTTGTTTGGAGCTGTAATCACACTGCGCTTGTGACCTGAGAATGGATGCCGAGGGAGTATCTTCGTTGGGCAAATGTAATTTAAATATTTGTTAGGGTCTTAAGGTTGCTGGTTTTGTTGTTTATTCATTTAAACTTGGATTCTTGTTTATTGATATCCCAGCCATGGAAAGTGAGTGGGCAGATGCATTTTAACTTAAAATGCAGGTAACTTAGTTGGAGTGGAATGCTTGGAAAGGGCCCACTCTCTTTCTATCAAAATGAAAAACACGATTTGTATTTATCATTAGAAACCATAAGTATTATTTCTCCCCCACCCCCCAAAAAGTTGTTTTTCTTACCCCCATAAAAAAATACTAAACTAATTAAAACTGTGGTATCATTTTTGCAAGGTTGATCCTTGTGAGGAAATATGGTGACTACTGACTAGATTTGTTTATGCGTTAATTTACTCTTTTTTTTTATCTTTTTTTTATTTGGTTGAGAAAAATGCGTTAATTTTCAGGAGTTAAGGACTCTTGCTAGTTGCTATCACACTGAGTTGAGTGTTCTCCGACCCTGAAATAATGTAGCACCAAGCTTGAAAGAGCTGACACCTTAAATTGATGCACATATCTCTTTCACCTGACAAAGTTTATGAGATCTCGATCTCATCTCATAAAATGCAAGAAGATAGGAACACGTTGTGCTTGACAGATAAATGTCATTATTATTATTATGCAGTGGCAATGGCAGAGTTCTAATTTTCTAGCTCTGGCAGTGGCAATGGCAGCTAGCTCTGCTCTTGTGTGAATTCAATCACTCTGTAGTGTCAGTAGTAAAGACTCAAGAGATACCACCCAATCAAATGGTACTACAATGCTTCACAGCTTAGGTGTTAGGTTTCACATTTATTTGTTTAGGTGGGAGTGGGAATTATTCAGTCAAAGATTATATTGCAGCACTCAAGCTCGCCAGACACTGTGGAGACCAATTATATTATGTTACGCTCGCATTTATAATGAAGCTAAAGTCACACAAAAACCTTCTAAATGAGAGGAAGATCAATTATATTTTCTAGATATTAACACTCATTAGCATTGAGCAGCGTCCATCTTGAAAAGGATGAACAGATTCTAATTTCTCTCTAGAAATGGCAATCTAAGTGCCATGTCCTAATTTGCTAAATTTAATTTAAGGGATCAAGATAATTAGCATTAAATAATGATTGATTCCAATTTAATGAAAAAGGGCTGTGTCGTGGAAGAATATTTATTCAACAGACATGATATTTCTTTTTGAGCACAAGTGGTTTACACATTGCATTAGCAAGAGCTTATAAGTCTCATATGTGTTGAGACTTGAGAGAGTTTTTAACCTAAGAGATTCTCTTTTGGTGATTACGCTCATGTGTTCTAACCTCATTTGAGAGACTTTTTACTTACTAGTGCGCTAAAAAGAACATAAGTGTGGGCCCTAAATCTTGACCCAGCTGTGGGCCCTAATTTTCTGTGTTATTGGGTTCAAGTTGGCAAATTTTGTCAATTGCATGGGCCATAAGTGTTTTGGGCTTAAATTACTGGTGATGATGTTATGGGCTTATTTTTAATTTGTTGACAATTCTCTCATTCAAGCCATTATCACTTCAGGCATTTCTTATAAGCCATTATTTGAATTACCTACGAGAAATATTGCCGATTATTAAATTGCAATGTTTTCTCTCACTGAAACAAATTTTGTTTCAAATTCTTTTGCATTCGTTAGTATACCATAAAAAACTGAAAAGGAAAAAAAAAACACTTATTAACAAAAAGCGGCAATTTTGGTTACAGATTCTATTGCATTTATATGCAAATTTGTTGTAGCAAAAAAAAAAAAAAAAGGAAATTTTGTTTCTTATTATTTTTGCATTGAAAAAGAAGAGGGAGAAAAAAAAAGAGTGATGGTTGAGTAGAAGAATAGAAAAAAAGAGGCATAATCTCGCTTGTTTTATACGTATTTTGTTCATTGCAAGCCTTTTTTGTATAGGGATCTTTATTTGATATGGAGAAGAATAGAATTCTATTATCTATACATCACCAACACAAAATTATGCTTCGAGGTTTTTTCAAAACTATAAAGAAGAAGTTAACCCATTTTTTACAAACTTACCCACTTACCTAAGGTTTTTTAGAAATGAAAGGAAGAGGGAGTGGTTGAAAATTTTAGAGAGATGTTTCCTAAGGAAAAACTAGAGAGTGAAGCAAGAGAGAGAGAGAGAATTTCCTAGTCTAGAGAATTTTTGTAGGCTTTTTGTGTGTGTATGTAGTCTATTTTTCCAAAAAAGGGGGAAGGGTATTTATAAGAGGGGGAAACCAAATGGATGTGTTTCTGCACACCTCCACATAGCCACCACATGGTGACATGCGGCCAATTGGGGTGTGTTGCGCAACACCCCACTTGGCATCTCTTAATTCCTCTCCAAGCTGTCTTATTTCTTATTTTTCCTGATTTTGGTCCAATATTTGTGCTGCTGTTTGGAGGCCTTTCAGAGCTCATATTTCTTTGCATTTGGTGTCACTGGAAAGGTCTGGATGTCTAGCTTTCATAGGCTTTGACCTAGTTTGATTTGGAGCTACGGTTGTTAAGATATCACGTCCGGAAGAGAGGTAACACTGTGCAAGAAATTCTACAACACTTTTCTTGGAAAATTCATTTCTTTCAATCTGTAGTAGATATTGTCGATCCCTTTTATGGAAGATATTTGAGACATCAAAATTCAATCTTGTTCAGATAGATTGCTCTAATTGTTGCTGAGTTGGTACAGTTTTTTGTGCAAAAACAGCCCCAAAAACAGCTCTTTTTGACCTGAAAATAGTGAAATATTTAATCAGGGTTTTGGTATTTAATTGATATCTCATCTGTTTTAACTTCAATTTTGGTCCATGATAGTTGTTTTCGAAGGGAAAAATATGATCTACAAGATGGTCCAAAATATATCCCGATCGGACGATTGATCAAAAATTCAACTTTTTGACCATCCTTGGTTAGGGTTTTTGGTCTTAATCCTTGCCAAAAATGGCTAAATTGACTTCGAATTTTCGTTTCATCTTCCGTTTGGGGTAAATTATGTTGCTTTAATTTATTTCCCATTTTTGACTTAAAAAATTATGGTTTTCACATTTTTTGATTTTTAAAATATTATTTTTAAGTGTTAATTGGGGCCATACAAAATACAGTTTCAACACAAGTGTCATCAATTTAATGCCTGAACAACACTTGAACAAAATGTTTGTTTAAAGGAAAATAATGGTCCAGTTGGGTTCAACACAGAGTGCCACATTTGGCCGTTATAAGCTTTAGCAAAAGCCCAATGGGTTCTTTCCTGGCCAGGAGCAGGCAAGGTATTTATTAATTATTTTTGTACAAAACATGATTTAAGCTCTATGTCTCACTAACATAGTCACCACTCAACTTATAAATACCAAAGGTAGCATCCTAATATTGGTCACTAGTCAACTAATCAGTTTTATGTCCCCCCCCCCCCAAAAAAAAAAAAAAAAAAAAAAACCACTAATCAGTTAGGTCCATTGAAGCCTAATTTGTGCCTAGACATATATGTGTTAGTGTTGGCCATTGAGTTGAGTGCTAAAATCAATGTGTGGGATTCAATATGTCAAGATCTAAAAAGTGCATCCACTGTCTTTGGAAATTCTTATAAACAAAAGGGTTGTTCTTGATTTTGTCATTATTTTTGTGTCTAAGAATCTTGTCTCTGTTTCAAGACTAGTCCTTTTTCCACCCTCGCAAGTATAACTCCTGAGCTTTGTACTTTGAGAAACTCAATGTGGATAGAAAACATCTTTGATTAGCGAGACTTGGACTTTCAGCATGTTTAGTTTAACAATAAGCTTGATACTAGCCAGGTTTTTTCGAGTGATAAATAATATAGCCATATGAATTTGAACACTTCAGCTCTCACTAATACAGCAAGTGTAGGTTACTTAGTACTGTAGAAATTTTGTAGAAAAAAGATGATTTGTAGATGCACAAAGAGTAATAAACCTTTCCAGAATTACATTTATTCCTCGTTCAATGTACATATGTCTCTGGTAGTTTAGTGGGCCATGTACAAGCTTTCACATAGACTACTAATATTATATGATTATATCAACTTGTGAGGTTACATTAAACCTGCATTGAAGCATGGCCAAAGAAGCCTTTGCATTATGGTAGTCAAAGTTCAATTAAAAAACTATTGCAATTGGAAACTACACTTTTGTCGATTACTTGCTAGAACCCTATGGAGTATAACTGGGATTAATTTGGAACTTAAGGGAATAAATGACAGTCCTGAAATTGACAAATCTCTTTTGAACAAATTTTAAAATATCAAATTTTGTACAAAAATGTCTTTTATATAAAATTTTGACATGTCTAATATATTCATTTTCATCTTCTATCGGGAATGATACTTTTTTTTTTTTAATGAAAAATAATATATCAAAGAAAAACAAGCGGGCCTCAACCATCTCCAACTTGAGGGACAAGCACCCAAGAAGAAAGAAAGGAGATAGAGATAGGCCCATCACAATTACAAAAGGCCACCCAATAGGCCACATTGTTAGACAAAAGCTTTACAGTCTTAGGAACAAAAATGAAATCCCAAAAAGATAAAGAGGTAAGAGCAGCTTTCAAATCAAAGAAGAATAGAACAGAGAAGCGAGGGGGAAAAGCATATAGCTCTATTAGGGCTTCAATAGGAATGATCCTATTAATTGTTATTTATCATCTAAGGATATTTCATTTTCTTACTTGGAAAATTTGTTTTATGCATTAGGCCTGAAAAAGTCCGTAGACATCATTAATGAGTACACTTTGCCTTTTTTGTGTGTTTATCCATTGCAGCAATACATAGTCGTAATCATTAAATGCTTTTGTCAAAAGATTATTATATAGCTGAGGAAAGCCAACCCCCACCATATGATAGGTTATCATTTCAATGTTTTGTTTTATTCATTAGCCAAGTAAATTTTTTTTATTTTTCTGTTTAGAGATCCTTGGATTTGTGATCCAGTTTACCTGAAAGTTAATCTTACCTCTGCGCAATAGAGAAAGGTTTGAGATTACAGATAATGCATTGATCATCATAATTTTTTTTTTTTTGATAATTTAATAGTTACAATGAGGGAGGGAGATATGAAGTTTAAATATCTCAATTAAAACATTAGGAGATTTGAGCTATCCGACTTTTGACTTGATCACCACATTTTGTTAGTTTATGAATTTTGTCAATGATATAATGCTTTTGTTTTAAGTTTTTCTCATTTGGTAGAAATTGGTGCTTCAATGAGTATTCATTGTTGTTCATGTGACTTGAACCCATTCTTGATAATTACTCATTCTTGCTCATATGATTGCTCTCCCATGTTTAACTAGAGATTTCACGGATGGTTGACAATCATACGGCCTCGAAATGCAAAAGAAAATCCTATGGGTAAAAACAGGATTGTATTTTTGGTGTATCTATTGCAGAGATAATACATTGTGAGAAGTCAATTCAGGAGATATTAATATAACACCTGAGGACATCACCTAATCCAAAAGTTTAAGCCAATGAGATTTGGTCCAAGTATGTTATATTAACCACTAACTCTTGCCATTATTATTTCACATGAATCATCACTTACAAGTTTAAGTCCAATAGTACCATCATGCATGATAGCATACAATGGAGTATGATTTTTTTTTTTTTTTGGGGGGGGGGGGGGGGGGTGTTCCTTTAGACATATGCACAATTTGACCCTAAAGGGCTCAGCCAAAACCGGATATTGGTCCTTCAGTAACAAACATCCCCAGCTGCTATTACCGAAATTGTCTCCACGACTTCAACCATTTTGGTAATTAGATATATCGACGGGAACGCTCGATGGCGGTGTCTTTATTGTACTTAAGGTTTGGCTTCTGCTTCTTTTGATGGTAACTATGTCAATTACTGAGGACAATCAGATGCCCCTCAACAAGCATGAGGCCTCATCTCCTTCAGCAAAGATTAATATACCAGAATGAGTGAATTACGGCTGGGAACCTGCCTCATTCTCCTGGTTTGACCATGGTATACCTATTAGAAAAAGATTCAATATCTATTACCCAGTTTTGCAAGAGATCCAAGTATTGTAAGAGAGAAAATGCATATATCTAATATATTATCAATACTTACCTTATATATGTGGCATATTTTTATTTTTATTTATGATAATTACACAAATGTGTGTAATTCAAAAGGTTTTAGAGCTAAAGGTTGTTTCTAGTGCAAAATGTTCTCATTCCACAATATTAAAAATCTATCACTAAATATAATGCAAAGATAGCATACACACATGGTAGATTACGAATCTTGTTAGGGTTTTAAAGTTCACTTTCTCTCAACTTAATTCCCATCTTTTAAAATTATATAGATGAATTGAAAAGGTCAAGCCTTGCCCCAAAGGCACTCCTTCTTCATACAAAGGTGTGTTGATGGTGAAACTATATTTTCAAAATTAGAGGTGTCTACGAGTCAGATCAAGTTGGGTTTGTGTTCAACTTGCACCCAACTGGATTAGATTGGGTGGAGGAAAACTCAACCCGCTATCGACCAATAAGGATTGGGAACTTCATGGGTGGTGTGCGGTTTAGTCAACGCTGGTTAACAACAGGGAGAGGCAAAGAAGTGCTTAAAACATCAAAGATTTCATGGAGATCTCACCAAATCCGATAAGATCTTGTCAGATCTAGTGAAGATCTCACCAAATTTGGTAAGATCTCGCTAGATCTATTGGAGATCTCACCAGATCTGGTAGAGATCTCATCAAATTTGGTAGATCTCCACCAGAATCGACTATTTTCCGTCAAATCTAGTAAGTTAGATTTTGGTGGAGGAGAACCACCACCAGATTCACCTGTTTTGAATGCAAACACCAATCGTCAACCAATAGAATCAACGGATTAGTCGTGGTCTATGAACAACCCTATTCAGAACCCACTAATGTGTGTGTGTGTGTGTGTGTGTGTGTTAAAATTAGAAAGAAAAAAAAAAGACTTTTAATGTCTAAAAATACCTTCAAAAGATTGTGGTAATTCACTGATCCGATCACATCAACATGTATCAGCAACATAAGTACTTTCTCTTTCTTGTTCTTCCATGTCTCTTGAAGATTCTGCTACTTCTTTTGGCCGTCCTTGTTCTCCTCTTCTGCCACTTCTAACAATATGTGTTTCTCATCTAAAAAAGCATTGAGATTATAACCATCCAATTCCAAGTTTTGGAAGTTGAAGCCCTCAAATGCACATGATCAAAACAGACTTTTGTTGGATTTATAGGAGGATAAAATAGTTTTCAAGGAAACCAAATTTTATAAAGGCACAAAAAAAACTAAATCTCAGAAAATATGGCGTAGGATCTGAAATTTTTTGAAGTAAATATAATTGTTATATGCATGCATCACATATGACAAGAACAAATGTCATATTCTTATTGGTAGTTATACACACACACACACACACAAAGAGGGGAAATAGTGTAATACTGAAGTAATTAGATTCATGAAGGGAAAAGAAATCTAGTTCAAAAGTTTGGAAAATTTTTGGAAATAGACTTTATTGTAGTTTAAGAATAAATTTTTGGAAAGAGACTTGATTAAATTTCAATAACTATGTTATCAATCAAATGTTTAAATTTTAAGTTTTTGTAGTTTTAAATTATGTATAAAAAATAATTTTATGGATTGAATGATAAATAAAATCCGATTGGCACAAAACATGACATGTGTGTTAAGAATATAAAGAAAATTCAATCCAACAATTAGAATATTTTTTTAAAATATGTAGTAATGTTAAAATTTTTAGTGGATGTTGTAACCTTAGGTTTGTAGCCAAACTTTGTCACAAAAACATTTGCCAAATAAGTAAGATTTTTAAGATTAGCTTAGCAGGATCAACCTTCACTTTTTATAATAGTTTTTTTTTTCCCCTAAGTCATTTATTTAATATAGGAGAATAATTTAGTTGCTAAAATCATAAAAATGACAAGTTTGGATGCTTACAAGATGCAAAGACTAAAAACAACAATATTTTCTTTATTGTATCTGAAAGCTCGAAAATGTGTTGAAAAACACAAGAGCTGTTTAGACCCCCAATTAAAATTACGGCTCGATAGATTTTACACAACTTAATACAAAGTGCGGAATAGTGTAAAAGCGAGCGGATGAACAAGTAAGCTACTCTAATCCATAAACTAAGCAACACAGCAGTATAATAGAATTAAACAAGAGTAGGGAAGAAGAATGCAAACACAGAAAACACCGAGACGTGTTTTCGAAGAGGAAACCGAAGAACTCGGCGAAAAACCTCTCCGCCGCCCTCCAAGCGGAAATCGATCCACTAGACAATCAGTTGGGATACATGAGTAAGCAAGAGACCCTCCAAGCCTAATCTACCTGATGTACCTAAGCCCTCCAAGCTCCTACTCCAACAAGGCTTCTCGGAACCGTGTCTTGTCTAGCACCCTGGATCCCGCAACAAGCTTCATGTTGCATCTGCCATTCCAGGCTTCTTCCAATACTTCCCAGCAGCACCAAAACGTCACTCAACACTCTCAAAGGGTGTGGTAAGTGTTTGGGCTATCAACCTCTCAATGGTGTGGAAATGGAGAGGGAAGGGTTGAGGAGATACCACAAGCAAGTGTATAGAGAAAGGTGGGGATGACAATCTCTAATTCCAAATGTGTTTGGCTAGGGTTTTCTCTCTGAAGCATTCCTCAACATTTGTGGGTAATGAGGGTATATATAGGATAGGTGCAAAATGTGTGAGTCATTCAGTACAGGCTGGCAGAACCGCATGTCTCGCGGGTGTCTCGCGGGAAGGCCTTACCCGCGAGATACTCGCGAGAGACAGCTGTCTCCACCTGGCCTGACTCTTCGCATTCCAGCATGTGCAGGGCACATGCCTCACTTCGCGGGAAGCTAAGTCGCGACATACCCGCGAGATTCCTTAAGCTTCCAAATTGCTTGAGTCTTCACACACTCTCTATCACACAACCCTTACATCAATTCCCACAGCAAATACAGGGTATAAACGATTGATAAGAATTACAATAAAATTTGACACGGAATAAAAGCCAACAAAATACATAGTTGTAAATAACAACTTTACAGTATCAATCTTTACAAACAAAAAAAAGAAGGATGCTGAAATTTTAGAATATTTGTGCATACTATTTTCCATTACCCTATTCAATATCTATTAAGAAAATCGAATTTGATTAAGCACACTTGTACTAAAGATAAGTTTTTCGAAGAAGAGGACAAAATTGATAATATAGACACCTAGGTTTGTGACTCTGAGTGATTGGACTCAATATATTAGAATTATGATTAAACAAATAATTTTTCTCAAAAAAAAAAAATTTAAATAAATGATTAGATTCATTATTTCCTATCAACATAAGCTATTGGGACAATTAGTAATTTTTCATAAAACCAGAGCAAGAAGTCTTGAATTTTATATTGTTCTCCACTCGACCTTCTATTTGAAATGTTAAAAATTCCTAGTGGTTTAATTCATTACTTAAACTTTTTGGACAATTAATAATTTATTACAATCTATTTGTGTCTAACTTTTGGTATAGTCAATAATTTATTACAATCCATTTGTGTTTGAGTCAGGTAAATGTGTAACAGTGACGAATGAAGGATGGATTTCAGAATAAATAACAAATATTAACATATATTACTACATTTATTTTTACCATCAACATCCTTATATGTTAGCACTCACACTACATTCTATCAACAGTCAACCTTTAATTAAAAAAAAATTACTTCCCCATCACTTTATATTATTGACTCTTTTAGAAATAATTTAACAATTCACAATAATCTAATAAGTTCACAACAAATAATATGAATGTTTCACATATAATCTCGATGCATTTATATAAATTTATTTTAATAAAATATAGACATTATTGGTACATGATTGGGATTTGGAATACCAAAATATTATATTAGAATCTAATTAACTTTAATTATCCTTTTACTAATAAGAGCACTTGCATTAGTTGATGCAAAATTGTGCAAAATAGAAAAAGGTGCTCATTTTACACATTTTGAGCAAAAAAACACCCACATCAGTGGGTGTAAAATTGTGCATTTATGCACAATTACTACAGTAACAATGCATATACACGGTTACTGTAGCACTTGTATTTATTATTTTATTAGTTCTCTCTCTCTCTCTCTCTCTCTCTCTCTCTCTCTGGCTTGCTCGCCGTCGTCGTCACCAGCCTCACTAACTCCGGCCTCACCGTCCTTGTCACTGGCGCTGCTGGCTTCGTCAGAATCCATGTCTCCATGGCCTGGAAGCGACGAGTCTGGGGTCAAGTGTGGGCCCGTGGAGGTGTAGATTTGGAGGAGGTGGGTGGGGTCAGTGGTGGTGGGGAGCCGTTTGGCCATGTGGGTGGCTTGCTCTAGAGTCAGTACCAGCGCTTGCAATGGTGCTGGTGGTACTGCTACTGCCTCTGCCATGCCTTCCATGATTTTTTTTCCTCTGTCTCTCACTCTGTGTGTACAGAGTGTCTTCTCTCTTTTTTCTCTGTGGTTTTTTTTTTTTTTTTTTGTTCTTCCTTCTAGAAACTTCTTGCTGATGGAGAGTTCTTTTTGAGGATGCGAAACTTGTCTAGTTAGAATAGAGAGGTGGATTGGGTCTATGAGAGAGAGAAGCGGTGAGGGAGAGATGGGTTTCGGATTGGGTCTATGAGAGAGAGGTGGTGAGGGAGAGAATAATAAAAAATTGCAAAAGAACAAATATTTTATTGAATAAATGTGTAAAATAGATAAACTGATGGTGTTTTGTAAAAATGGGTGTGTAAAATAGAAAAATTAGCTTTTTTTTTGTGTGCAAAATTCAATGAAAGTTTGCATCAACTAATGCAATTGCTCTTGTGGATCTCTCTCCAAGACTTTTACTTATTTTGTGTTGGACTGCAGACATCTACTGAAGCAACAGTAGATGGTGCATACTTGTCACGTGTATGGTAGTAGAATATTCCCAATATCCTTCTTTTACGTAACCTGTCTACTTATTTAACTATTTGTTCTTGTTGTTGTTTTTGTTTTAATATTTTTTTTTTTACCTAATTGTATTTTATTCTATTTTAAAATTATATCATCTAGTATATTTAGTTTTGTACATTTTATTGGTGACACATGCATTCAATAATTTAAATGTGTATAGACTACAAAGAGATAGTACATATTTTAATATATATAATATTCATTAGTTTAAATGTGTATAGACTACAAAGAGATAATTGTTGTGAAATGATACAAATAGAGAAAACAAAGTAAGAAGAAAACAAGAAATATATATTGATAAACTCTTATATTCAAGTGGTCATCCACAATTCTTTTGATCTCTCTTCAATGTGTGTACAATAACAGTAAAGTAATCCCACATATATATAGGACCTTGGAATGCTTGTAGAGTTTATGGGATAAGGTTGTAATAATCAGTACACTTATGGATATACATCTCCCCTATAGGCTTAATACATTTCACCCTTTACACATCTCAAGTAATCTTTTCATTCCCCAAAGTTTACACATTTCAATCAGACTTTATTTTTAACACTCCCGTTTGGATGATCACTTTCTAAGAATATGTTTCATTAAAACCTTGCCAAAGAAAAACCCTGTGGGAAAACATTTTGGCTAAGTAAAAAGAGTGCAATATTCTTTATCACTTCTAGTGCCTTAGGATTGCCTCATTAAAACCTTGCAAAGGAAAACCCAGTGGGGAAAAAACTTAGCGAAGGAAAAAGAGTACAATCAGTACATATCCTTTAAAAATTTTACTCCCCCTCATTAGTACATAGAATTTCCATTGTTAATGGTAAAAATATCCTTAAGTCGACGCATGCCAATGTTGTGCACAATCTTCTTAAAAGTCATAGTTGGTAATGGCTTAGTGAACATATTAGCCAAATTATCACATGATCGTATCTGCTTGACATCAAAATAGCCACTCTTCTAGAGCTCATGTGTATAAAAGAAGTTTGGTGCAATATGCTTGTTTCTATCACCCTTGATATATCCTCCCCTAATTTGAATGATACAAGCGGCATTACCTTCGTATAATATTGTTGGACTTTTTATGATTGATGATAATCCACAGTTCTGATGAATATGTTGAATTATCGATCTCAACCAAACACACTCACAACTCGTTTCATGAATTGCGATAATCTTTGTATGATTTGAGGAAGTAGCAGAAATTGTTTGCTAAACAGTTCTCCATGAAATAGTAGTATTTCCATAAGTAAATAAATATCCTATTTGTGATCGGCCTTTGTGTGGATCAAAAAGGTAACCTGCATCAGCATATCCAACTAACTGTGGTTTTGATCCATTTGGATAAAATAATCTCAAATTAGTAGTCCCACGAAGATAACGTAAAATATGCTTAATTCCATTCCAATGTCTTCGAGTTGGTGCAAAACTATACCTTGCTAGTAAGTTAACTGCAATTGCTATATTAGGTTGTGTGTAATTTGCAAGATACATCAAAGCACCAATTGCACTAAGATATGGTACTTTAGGACCAAGAGTTTCTTCATCATCTTCTTGTGGTCGAAACGGATCTTTCTTGGCATCAAGTGACCGACCCACCATTGGAGTGCTTAAAAGATTAGCTTTATCCATGTAAAATTGCTTCAGGACTTTTTCTGTGTACGTTGATTGATGAACAAGAATTCCATTTGGAAGATGTTCAATTTGCAGGTCAAGACAAAATTTTGTCTTACCAAGATCTTTCATCTCAAATTCATTCTTTAAACAATTTGCTGTTTTCGTTAACTCTTCTAGAGGCCCTACAAGATTTAAATTATCAACATATACTGCAACAATAGCAAATCCGGATTTTAATTTTTTGATAAAAACACAGGGACAAATTGGATTATTCTCAAATCCTTCTTTTAAAAGATATTCACTGAGGCGATTATACCACATGCGTCCGGATTGCTTTAACTCATATAAGGATCTTTGTAGCTTGATAGAATACATACTTCGGGATGTAGGATTATATGTTTTAGGAATTTTATATCCTTAAAAGATTTTCATGTAGATATCATTATTTAATGATCCATACAGATATGCTATAACAACATCCATTAATCGCATATCCAAATTTTCTTTTGCTACCAAGCTAATCAAAAATTTGAATGTAATTGCATACATTACAGGAGCATATATTTCTTTATAATCAATACTAGGTCTCTGCGAGAAACCTTGTGCTACAATTCACGCTTTGTACCTTATAATTTCATTTTTCTCATTTCGCTTACGTACAAAGCAGACAAAATACTGTGTCTACAAGCTCGATAATCTTAGTTGTTCTCTTCAGGTTAAGGATAAGTCTTGTTTCCTAGGTAGATCAAGTCCTTTACTTCTTTCTTTCCTTAAGCTATCCTTTGTTTCTTTTTTTATTGATTTCTCCCTCCTAGCTCTTCTCTCTATCCTCCTCGACCCACTCAAGGTAAAGCAGGGGTGAGTTTTGTTAGTGATATATTAGACATATTAGCCCAATGTAATAAGCCCAAGTCCACTTCTACTTGTACAAGTAGTTTAGGGTTTAATCGCCTATATATCCTCATATTATGGTTCATTGTAACACAAACTTTGTATTACACTCTTATACAATAAAGATGTAACCCTTAAGAGTTTCCTCCTTAAACATATGCTGATAAAGCTGAAACATGTAACTCTCGTGTTCTCGGTGTTCCTATTTTATGTTTCCCCTTCCGCATCCACTTTAGCATATACAACATGATATAACATATCAAGTTACAAATAGATATTTAACAAGTTCAACCTCCTTTGGTAGTAAGGATGGAAGTTCTAATTCACGATCTTTAATAATTGGAACTATTCCTAAATATTTTTTTGTTATTTTTTTTCCATTGTTAATGCACTTACAATTTTTTTTAACAATAATGAATAAAAAGGTATTGTGATATAGATTTTGAAAGGTTATAAATTCAAAATTTCATAGAAGAAGTTATCTACCAAATGTTTTTAACTTAAACCTTACTCAAGAGTTTTTACTTTTAAAGTACCAATGTAGAAGGGGATGTAGCTCAAAAGGTAGAGCAATAAAAGGGTACTTGATGGCACAAGGATTGATACCTTGCATCTCCATTAATTTTTCCTTTTATTTTTTCCCTTAAGTTTTTTTTTTTTTTTTTGGCTAATATGTTTTAATTGGATATTTGCTAAACATTTTTAAGTTATTTACATTTTCTTTTCTCTTTTGGTTGCCAAAATTGGATATTAATTAAATATTAAAGGGGATCTAGCACAAATAGTAGAGTAGCAAACACGCTACCTAAAGATACGACACCTTGCATCTCCATTAATTTTTCCCTTTAGTTTTTCTTTTATTTTTATTTTTTAAATTCGCTAATCTTTATTAATTGGATATTTGCTAAATATTTTTTAGTTATCTACTTTTATTTTCTTTTTTTGGTAGCCCAAATTGGATATTTATTAATTGGATATTTACAAAACATTAAAGAGGATGCAGCTCAAATTTAGAACAGTGAACATGCTATTTGAAGGTATGAGGTTCAATAAATTGCATCTCAATTCATTTTTTCCTTTCATTTTTTTCTTTTGATTTAATTTTAAAAAAAAATTGGCTTATCTTTATTAATTGGACATTTGCTAATTTCTTTTTTTATTTATCCAGTTTTTGGTTTTGTTTTTTTTAATAGCCAAAATTGACTATTATGGGTAAAATTTAGTGAGTTTTCTCTATACAATTATAATTTTATTTTGAGTGTATGAATGAAATTCATACCTCATATCTCGTTTATTTTGTACTTTTTTTTTGGCTCATTTTTATTAACCTGATATTTTCTAAATATTTTTTCGTTATCTAGTTCTCTTCTCTTTTCTTTTTGGGTAGCCCCAAATAGACTAATAAAAATTAATGAAAACTATGCAATTGTAATTTCATTTTGAGTGTAATAAAAGAAAGGTAATTAATTCTTGCAAACAAACTATTTTACACAATTCTAAAATAATTAATAATCAATTTATTTTGGGTCTAAGCCAATACCTTTAAGAGGGAAACTTTTATTTAAATATTACTTAAATACTATTTATTTAACTTTTGATATCATCTTTTATTTAAAATCTAGCTACTACTTGTGGATTTACAAAATTACTACTTATCGTTTTTTTATTCAAATTTCACTTATAGTTTCTTTTCAATTGATAATAAGGCTAATCTACTTAATCTTTCTTTTAACATTTTCAACTTTAAAAAGGATCTTATCAATTTTAATTTTGAAAAATTATTTTCACAAATGCAATTGTAACATGTACAGCTAGTAGTAATTTTTTTTATATAAAAATTCTCCTCGTTTCTATTTAATTATATATATATATATATATAAATATATATATATATTTATCTCAGAAGTTTAGAATTTTGTTTTTATTGTTTTTCTGATGTGGCATTTTAAAATTAAAATGCTGTCGTGGCATTTTAAATGCAAAATAATTTTTTTAATTATTATTTAATTAGCCACGTCAGCATCTAACATGGCAATGATGCACTCCGTCTGCCACATAGGTAATTTTCTTTACTGAGATGATGATAGGGACCAAAATGGTAACAATTTTTCAATTTTTAGAAACCAATGTAGTTGCTCCCAAAAAGTAAGGACCAGAATGTGAATCGGCCCAAAGTTAATCCATTTGTCTGTACCTCCATTTGAAAATCAAAGAATTGATTTTATGCCAATTGAACTAACAAACTCAATTATATTATTCTCAATTAAGATCACTGTCAAGGCATTTTTTATGAACCATTTAAATCTTATGTCTAAGGGATCAAATCCAAGTTTTATCAATCTATATTATCATTTTAAACAAAAACTAACTTTTTAATTAGATAGTTAATATCTTGGACATATTTGTTTTAGATTCTTCTAAGTGAAATGTTGTTTCAATTATCCTCAATAAGTAAGAGGAAAAGTTATTCTGGTCATGAAAATGAAATTAAAAACTAGAGAGAGAAAAAAAAAAAAAAAAAGTGATGGTTCAGTTGGGTTCGACCCAGTGGGCCATGTTGGATCCAATTGGCACTGGCCCGTTATCCTTCCACTGCAAAGTGTGGGAGGTTGTCGCTGCTCTGTGAAACCAGCCTCACGCATTGCCCTCATCTTTAGGAACCATCGAACCCAGAGCCTTAGCTCAAGTCCATTGGCTCATCTCTTTGCTTGGAACGGGAGGGACAGATTGAAAGCCTCACTGAAATCCGACCAACTAGTTTGGACCAAAGTCCCATCACATTTATGCCCCCACTTGGGTTACAAGCTCACATTACTGAGCTCGGCAATATGCGGGCCTTGTTTGGAATCTTATAAACATTTAAGAGATCATTCATTTTGTCAATGTGGGATTGGTATCTAGTAATTGTTTAGCATATTTCAGCAGCAGCTGAGGCAATTTTCATCTTACGTTATTGAAAAAGTGTATTTATTTGTTTGTTAAACTTTAATGCATTCAAAGGTTAAGGAACAGGAATAGTTTTAACAAAAACATAACATCAGATGGAAGGTAATTAAAAATAAGGAAACAATACATTCATCAAAGCTCCCCTCCTAGCTATAGCATCTGCACAACGATTTGCTACCCCATAGCAGTGCCTAATTCTGACTTTGAGGAAATTGCCTTAGATGCATCCTTCATTCATCAATTATTGTAGTAAACCCGTCATTAGTTACAGTAGGACTGTTCATGAAGGAGACTACAACATTTGCATCAAGTTCTATTTTTGAAATTTGAATATTCATCAGAGCACATAGAAATTTCCCATTTCTAAAAGCCCCACAACAAGACTCTCCACTTCCGCGAAAATAATTGGCTTTAGATCCTCATGTTGATAGCCACTTATCTAAAAGCTCATAACTTCAATAAAATTGACATCATTCCTTGAAAAAAAAAAAAAGATGCATAACCTTTTGATTATTATTAATTCCATTGCTACACAAAGGAAATTCTGTAAGCTGGAAACTTGTCTATAGAAAAATGGTTACTCTGCTAGCAAGACTTCTAACCAAGGCCACTAACCACGTGGCATACCAAGACCACTACTTACGTGGCATACAAAGACCACTCAAACGACAAACGTCCTCATAAGGGTACAAAACATAAAGACAGTCACCATGGTAAAAATCCTGCGAGGATACAAACCACATGACAATAAAAAATGGTACAAATTCTCTAAGAAGAATGTAAATCATATGACGATCATAACAATTCTCCAAGGAGAATATAATTCATTCAAATGTCCAAATGATGCAAATTCTCTAAAGAAGAATACAAATCATATGACGATCATATATAGAGAATGCCAAGTAGATAAAAGTGATATAAATTCCCTTAAGGGGAATGCAAGTCATACGACGAAGCAATAGCTCAGCAAAGAAACGACGAACCCCACATGTGCATGTGCAAAATAGAAGCAGATTGTTCAAAATAAAGCCCCAAAACAAACGGGACATCCAAAAAAAATATACACATCAAGCAGGGGGATCACACATCAAGCAGAGGGATGTCATCAGAGTAACCATTCTCCTTCCCTCTCCTATTATGATACCTTGAGAGGAGATTTGTACCTAAACACAACTCACACCTATTCAAAGTGTAGAGAGTGCTTTGGAGCTTGGGAAGTTTTGGAGATTTGCCAAAAGAAGTCGGTGAAGCTTGGCGGATGCAATCGGGCATATTATGGGATCCAGAAAGATAGTGAAAATAAGACTCTGAGAAGTCCGATGGTAGCAGGAGGTTAGAGGACTCAAGTACATTTGGTAGACTAGGCTTAGAGGGTCTTTTGTGTACTCCAACTTATTCACTAGTGAATCGATTTTGTCTTGGAGAGTTGCGGAGAGGTGTTTCGCCAAGTTCTTCAGTTTCCTATTCGATAACACGTCTTGGTGTTATCTTGTTTTTTGCATCTCTCTTCCCTTACTCTTGTGCTTTATATTTATTGCTTATTGTTCATGTTTGTGCACTAGAGTTGTTTCGGTGATTGCGCTTTATTTACTCTTATTCCGCACTTTGTCTAAGTTAGAGTAAAAGCAATCTAGCCATAATTTTTAATTGGAGGTCTAAACAAACTCTTGTGTTTTAGCACAAATCTGAGCTTTCAAGTTCCATTATTTTCATTAGAAAGCAAAATGATCTATTCATATGCCAGACAAATGGTTGAATTTTTTATTTTTTATTTTAGAATACCATAGTATCGTATGCTTTCAACAAACACAATCCTCTTATGTTTGGAACAATAGCCATAATTTTTTTTAGAACAATAACAGGAGCTCTATCATATTCATTTCCAAATAACAAGAAAAAGGGGCAAAATTACCCCCCTTCCATTAAAAATTTAAAACCACTTCTACTACTACATCCAAAATTACGCTCTCTTCCTCGCTTCATCATTCTCTCTCTTCCTTTTTTAGATTATTCTAATATGGTGTAGTGTAAAATAGAGAATGTGATGCAAAGTGAATTGTTCAACTTTTAATGTAAATAAAATACTAATTTTTGGTGATGCAAACGCAAAATGCTTCTCTTCTTTACCCTTCTTCTTCTTCTTCTTCTTTATTTTTTTTTATTTTTATTTTTTTTAAATTATAGGAATGTAGCTACAGTCTTGCCAAGTAAGTAATTATAAATATGAAGTGTAAGGTATATGGATGTATGTATTTATGCACATTCTTATTTGAAAAGAACATTTGTAGACTGTATATAAATTGCATTAAAAACATCCACTTCATTTGAAGCTCAAAACTAATTTCTCTGCCATAAACATCAAACAAGCATTCCTTTTGTTTTTGAAAAACCAAGCCTTCGAACATCCAAGATTTTCATAATACTATTTGATATGTTACAAACCACCAAAATCAATTTTTTTTGAGATACTAGAGAGCTACAAATTCACCAATTGCTAATGTCTAAGTGAATTCAAAGTATCGATGTTATGGCTGTATTATTAACATCTTTTATATATAAATTGGAAGTTTATTGAACTCATATGATCTCGTACACAAAATGAAGTTGAGATTTATAAAAGCACTATGTATGTATATGGGAAAGAGCTTAGTTTTAGACAATGAGAAAATGCAAAAATATTATGGAAAGTGTCAAACGCAATGTACTAATGTTTATTTGCACATACAATGAGCAAGTTTTTTTTTTTTTTTTTCAAGAGAGTTAACAAAGCAAGTTTAAGGACACCATGTCCCAATAAATTTGTATCAATTTCAAAAGAGGACTCACTATATAGTAATAATAATAATTGTAGGGGTAAAGGCCCAAACCCAGTATTGGGCCTTGGCCGAGAACATGGGTGATCCGAGAATGATTAAATAGTAGTAAGTGGTTTAACCTCAGAGCTTCATGAGTATGATATGAATGGGAAGGTGGTCCGAGGAGGAATACCTCCTCGGATAAGCTAAACACGGATCTGATGTAGATCCTAATGATCAAGGCGACCTTCTAGGAAGCTCCAGTGATAGGGACGTGCACCATAAATGTACAAGAAAGATAGAAACCCGAAAATATCCAAGGGAAGACTACTACCACCGCATTAAATGCTTTGTAGCTAACTCTCTGGCCGCATTAATGAGGAAGTGATCGCTGAACAGTACTTTTTCAGCCTTTCAACCACCCCTAGAGACTTCTAGAGGAGGCTGATGGGACAAGTATCAGCATAAACAACCAATCATACATGTATAGGGCCAAAATTAGAGAAGAGACATAGTATAAATTAGTGGGGAGGCTCCAAAGGAAAACAAATCAAGAAAAGAACACTGTAGCAATCAACATTGTACTTGTAATCTGTTTAATTGATTTATATGAAAACTTATCTCCTCAGACAGTGAATTCATCCAGATTAGTGCTTCTTGTTTTTGCTTAATCATTCTCCAAATTCATACTAGCCATTGTCCAACTCATTAGGGCCTAGTTCTTTGACCTACTCTCTACAAATTTATTGTCATGGGCTCACTGGGCCGATATCCCATACATTTTGGGCTTGGGTTGTAAAACATGACCCTACAATAATAATTGTATATGATAAAAAAAAAATGATATACTAAAGGTAAATTAAAAATTGAAAATTAAAAATAAAAATTTAAATCCATAAATTAAGACATGCATTTAATTTTTTGCTATAACTATTTGCAGTCACGACTTTAAAACGTCACATGTTTTATTAAAAAGAAGAAAAGACTATGAATACACGAGCATGGTGCGCATGACTAGGCTAGTAAACACTACCATTATCTTTACTTCCAAAAAATTTCAAATTTATGCCGGATTTTCCAAGATTTAGATTTTTGGTGCTTTTATGAAATTTTAATTTTTTTGAAAATATATCTTCCTATAAATATCCTATAGATGTTTCATTTGATGATATGCATTGGAAGAGGCTACAACTAGCAAACCTTGGAATTGTATTATGATAGCCTTAGTGATTTTTGAGATGAGAAATACAATTATAGTCAGTAGAGGCAGAGGAGGAGTAAGAGGGGGCTAGAAGGAGGAACAAAATATTCAAGAGGCAAAGAAGACAAGAAGAAGAAAATACCTATGAAGTTGATGCGTGTTGATGCGATTGGATCAATGAATTACCAAAATCTTTTGAAGTTGAGGTATATCTAAACAATAAACATTTCAAGTCATCTATTTTTTTTTCCCTATTGTTAACACACACACCGCGGTGGGTTTTGAACTGATGGCCTCACCATCTACCCAAACTCGTGAGAGGAGGTGCCATTTGAGCCAAAGCTCCTTGGCCCTTTCAAGTCATTAATTTATATAAATATGCAAAAGAGGAAGTTGAACCTTAAATCCCTAAAATGGTTAATGATCTAACATGTGGTTATGCTATCTTTTCATTATTTCTAAATGATTGTGTTTTGGTTGAAGTATAATTGAACAAGCATACCTTCTAATTCACTATGCAGAAACTACTCTTCTTCTACCATTTTTTTTTTCTTCTCTCAAGTTTCTGTCTTTCTCCTTGTTTATCTATCCTCATCTCCATTCTTCCATCTACTTTAACAAACTTTTTGAACAATGCAAAATAAAAAGAAAGATGGAGTGGGTGAAATGTAAAGGCATCTCATGCCATACAATTGGACCGTATATAGTAGCCTTGCAACACTATTTAGTATTTACATGTACATAGGCTTGTATATTTACACATCCATGTAATTATTATTCTAAAACTTTTTCTTGGACTTCTTTTTTTCTCCTTTTGGATTATCTTTTCAAACTTTAATTTTATTCCAAAATTAGTATACAAAACTCAATTGATTAGATGGCTTTAGTTGGACAAATTTATAACTTTCTATCACTGATACAAACGTCAATCCTATCTTTTTTAATTAGTATGAATATCGTTAGTTGAAAGTTAATTTGTCTCCCTAGATTAAAGTGTTCGGATTGTTGAGTTATTGTGTCGGATGAAGAAGAGGAGAAAATGAAAAAACATCATTTTATGTTAAAAAAAAAAAAAAGAGTAAGAAAAGTAAATATTTATTTCAATTTGAAAAAATTACACTTTACCACCTTAAACTATGTTTCAGGTTACACTTTGCACCCTAAATTATTCAAATGCAGACTTTACACCCTAAACTATCACAATTATTATACTTTGCATCCCGGTCTTACTTTTGCTGTTATGTTTAACAGAATGCTATTGCACATGACAAGCATATATCTTGCTAAGTGTAACAAACTTAAAGACTAAAACACCCTAATTCAAAATCAATTAAAACAAAACCCAATTTTTTTCACATCTCTCTCCCCCTCTCTCATGCATGTAGCCTCTTCCCAAAATATAGATTTTTATAAACCCTAAATCCCCTAATCAAAATTTGCTTCTGCTTCCAACAGATTTCATGCAGCAATCTGTTCACATATTTGAGAAGTCTTGTCTTGTTGAAACAAAGAAGGACAAGTTAGTTGATGAAGAGTTTCTAGCTGTACTGATATTGCTGATTATCATTGCCTTAGACATGCCAGTAGCTACAAGAAATTTTCTGATCATTTCTTTGAAAAGGCCCATGCTTGTGTGGAAGTCTATAAAAGGCTGTCAAGATCTTCTGGAGGTAACCCTGACTCTACTCTGGATGAATTGCTTGCTAGAGTTGTTTGTTTAATGAGTGGAAACAAGCACTTTTTTGCCCAAATATTTAGAACAACTAAAAAGGATTTGAAAAAAAATTTGTTTTGTTTAATTGATTTTGAAGTAGATTGTTTTAGTTTTTTAAATTTGTTCCACCTAAGTAAGATGCATGTGCAATTACATTCCATTAAACATAACAGCAAAAGTAACACCAGGGTGCAAAGTATGATAGTTTAGGGTGCAAAGTGTGCATTTGAATAGTTTAGGGTTCAAAGTGTAACTTATTGCATAGTTTAAGGTGACAAAATGTAATTTCTGCTTTGAATTTATTTATCATGTTATTGATGTGACACTAATCAATTCATTGTCATAGTTTGTAAACATGTTGTTGTAAAATTGTTAGTAGCTATAACTCTTTCTAGACATTAACCTGTGGAATTAATAAACAGGTTCGAATAAATGAGAGGAAACTTATCCACCTTCTTGATAGCTCCATTTTCTGGATCATAGATTTGTTTGAAGAAGAAAATGTGCTCAAAGATAGCAAGGCTGTCCAAAGATGGGGATATATTTTTGCTTCCTAAGTTTAAAATTTCGTTGTATTGCTGTAACATATATTTTCAATTCTTATTCACTGTAAGGAAAATCTTGGGTAAAATGAACACACATACTAAAATAAAAAAATTAAAAAAAAAAAAGAGGGAAAGAAAGCAAGCATACAAGACATACTTTTCAGAAAGTAGGATCAAAAGCAGTTTGTACACATTGGAAAAATCTTAGTTCTGATTTCTCAGAACTCTTAACACCACAAAAAATCATGGTGCTCTAAACAGGCCATCATTTGTGTAAAATTGGATGCTCTCTTGGTGGATTCTTGCTTAAGGGGAACATGTGAGTCGAATCTTCAACTTCAGCTAGCTTCTCAATATGTGAGTGCATGTTATTGCAAACTAAGCATAAAATCGCATATTCTCATCTTCAAGTTTCTTTTCATCATGTGCACTTGAAGAGGCTTCAACTACCAAGACTTTAAACTGTATGATTGTACCTTTAATGGTTTTTTAGATGAGAAACACAATTACATTTAGTAGAGGAGATGAGGAGGAAAAGAAGAACAACAAGAAAAAAATACTAATTAAGCTAATAATAATATTAATGTAATCAAATCAATGAATTACCAGAATGTATATCCAGATTTTCAATTCATTGTTATAGTACGTACGGCATGAGTCCTCATCTGTTATCTAATCAACATTCTTCAAAGGATTCTCTAGCAACGAGGAATGAGGCAATTCAAACTGGTATTTAGTAAATATAGATATTGCATACTAGGTAGTAATGGTTTGAGTTGTAGACTAATTATATTGCATATTATATATATATATATATATGTGTGTGTGTGTGAGAGAGAGAGAGAGAGAGAGAGAGAGGGATAAATGTAAGAGCTTTTTGAGATATTAACAAACAATTGTTTAATCCTAAACTATAATTTACACTTTCACATATTTTTCTCTCTAATAAATTTACTATATAACTAATTTATAAAAACAATATTAACCATTGCACAATCTTCTATGTTGAACCCTCTAAAAAGGCTAAAAAATGTGAAAATGAGGTGGTTAAATAATTTAGTTTAGAATCAATTATAAATAATTTTAATATAATAAAACAACATAAGATGTAACTTTATTAAGTTAAAAGCTAATCTGTAAAATAAAATATTTGTTTTGGGTATGAATTTTTTTTTTCTAAATTGCTTTTGAAAAAAATACTTAGTTTGGCTCCTTTAGATAAATTATGAGTTCTGCCACTGCTTGTAATAGGTGCCTCAGCTAGAAAACTACTGTAAGCCTTTTTTTTAAGGGCACATAGCAGAGGAAAAACATGCTAATTTTTTATTTATTTTAAAATTTGCTTGATGGGTTTGTGAGAGGTAAAATGGCAGATAACTTAGTTGGAGGGGAATGCTTGGAAAGGGCCCACTCTCTTTCTATCAAAATGAAAAACATCATTTATGTTGCTTATCTTTTTTATTTTCACTCTTAATGGCTTTGTATTTTATCATTAGAAACCATAAGTATTATTTCTTCCCCACCCCCCAAAAAAGATGTTTTTCTTACCTCCATAAAAAAATACTTAATAAATCAACACTGTTGTATCATTTTTGCAAGTTGATCCTCGTGAGGAAATATGGTGATTATTGACTAGATTGTTTATGCGTTAATTTACTTTTTTTTTTGGGTTGAGAAAAATGCGTTAATTTACCGGAGTTAAGTGTTCTACGACCCTGACAAAGTTGATGAGATCTCGATCTCATCTCATAAAATGCAAGAAGATGGGAACACGTTTTGCTTGACAGAGAGATATTATTATTATTATGCAGTGGCAATGGCAGAATTCTAATTTTCTAGCTCTGGCAGTGGTAATGGCAGCTAGCTCTGCTCAATTGTGTGAATTCTATCACTCTGTAGTGTCAGTAGTAAAGACTCAAGAGATGCTACCCAATCAAATGGTACTACAATGCTTCACAGCTTAGGTGTTAGGTTTCACATTTATTTGTTTAGGTGGGAGTGGGAATTATTCAGTCAAAGATTATATTGCAGCACTCAAGCTCGCCAAACACTGTGGAGACCAATTATATTATGTTACCCTCGCTCTTATAATGAAGCTAAAGTCACACAAAAACCTTCTAAATGAGAGGAAGATCAATTATATTTTCTAGATATTAACACTCATTAGCATTGAGCAGCGTCCATCTTGAAAAGGATGAACAGATTCTAATTTCTCTCTAGAAATGGCAATCTAAGTGCCATGTCCTAATTTGCTAAATTTAATTTAAGGGATCAAGATAATTAGCATTAAATAATGATTGATTCCAATTTAATGAAAAAGGGCTATGTGTTGTGGAAGAATATTTATTCAACAGACATGATATTTCTTTTTGAGCACAAGTGGTTTACACATTGCATTAGCAAGAGCTTATAAGTCTCATATGTGTTGAGACTTGAGAGAGTTTTTAACCTAAGACATTCTCTTTTGGTGATTACTCTCATGTGTTCTAACCTTATTTGAGAGACTTTTTACTTACTAGTGCGCTAAAAAGAACATAAGTGTGGGCCCTAAATCTTGACCCAGCTGTGGGCCCTAATTTTCTGTGTTATTGGGTTCAAGTTGGCAAATTTTGTCAATTGCATGGGCCATAAGTGTTCTGGGCTTGAATTACTAGTGATGATGTTATGGGCTTATTTTTAATTTGTTGACAATTCTCTCATTCAAGCCATTATCACTTCAGGCATTTCTTATAAGCCATTATTTGAATTACCTACGAGAAATATTGCCGATTATTAAATTGCAATGTTTTCTCTCACTGAAACAAATTTTGTTTCAAATTCTTTTGCATTCGTAATAGTATACCATAAAAAACTGAAAAGGGAAAAAAAAAACACTTATTAACAAAAAGCGGCAATTTTGGTTACCGATTCTATTGCATTTATATGCAAATTTGTTGTAGCAAAAAAAAAAAGGAAATTTTGTTTCTGATTTTTTTTGCATTGAAAAAGAAGAGGGGGAAAAAAAAGAGTGATGGTTGAGTAGAAGAATAGAAAAAAGAGGCATAATCTCGCTTGTTTTATACCTATTTTGTACATTGCAAGCCTTTTTTGTATAGGGATCTTTATTTGATATGGAGAAGAATAGCATTCTATTATCTATACATCACCAACACAAAATTATGCTACGAGGTTTTTTCAAAACTATAAAGAAGAAGTTAACCCATTTTTTACAAACTTACCCACTTACCTATGGTTTTTTAGAAATGAAAGGAAGAGGGAGTGGTTGAAAATTTTAGAGAGATGTTTCCTAAGGAAAAACTAGAGAGAGAAGCAAGAGAGGGAGAGAGAGAGAATTCCTAGTCTAGAGAATTTTTTTAGGCTTTTTGTGTGTGTATCTAATCTATTTTTCCAAAAAAAGGGGGAGGGCTATTTATAAGAGGGGAAAACCAAATGGATGTGTTTCTGCACATCTCCACATAGCCGCCACATGGTGACATGCGGCCATGTGGGTTGTGTTGCGAAACACCCCCATTTGGCGTCTCCTAATTCCTCTCCAAGCTTAAATATTTCTGGTAGCATAACAGGCCATAAATGAGCTTTTATTTAGAATACTATTGTTATACTAAGGCGGTTAGGTATTTAATAATATATGTATGAATGTAGTGGTTGTGTTTGCGGGGTTTTGAAAAGCAAGTAACCATGGTGCACTCTTGGTGTATGCTCGTGGAGTGTGGAGGTAATAGCTGAAGTTCAAATCTTCAAGAGAGAATTTCATAAACATGTACATTTTTTTTTTTAATTTTTTATTTATGAAATACACGTATACACTTAGATTAAGCTATGCCTCATAAAAAAGAGAGATGAGAGAGTGCATTTAAAAAGGAGTGCCGAGGGTGCCTAAAGAAAAAGGTTTTGCAATGTAAGTGCAGTCATGTTTGAAGTCAGTGAAAATTTTAGGTGAGTTTACATAAATTCATATAAACTTGACGTGATATTGTAATTGATTTTATTATGTTGGATTTATTTGGAGTTTCCGACAAGGGTTTTCTACGTAAAATTTTGTGTTCTTGGTTGTGATTGATAGTTTAGATTGGTATTTTTGGTTATAATAGTTTTTAGAGATTGATAAAAATTGTTATTTTTTTTTTAATTTTTTTTATAGGAGATTAAAATTGTTAGTTGATTATCTTAATCCTCATTGACGCCTGAAAATACCATTTTGTCTATGCAAAACTTACTCAATGTCATGTGCTATATGTCTTAATCCTCTTTTCTTTGTGGGTGTTTTTTTTTTCCTAATACCCTTTGTGTTACAGGTTTTATATCATTTTTGGTTCTTCAAAAGATGTAATTCAAATAATTTTTTTTTTTTTCCAATAAGAACGACTACCATCAAATATGGTTGTTACCTCAAAAATCCTGGAAATATTGATCCAACAAATCCTCCAAAATGATTGGGAAAATGATCCTATCCATTTATCTTAAATTGAATTTTGGGATTATCTTAAAAAGAAAAAAAATTGAAAGTTTATTTTTTACTAAAATTCACAGATCACCATGTTTATTTTTTTAATGGAGTTTTACACTTTATAACATATTCTCATTACCGTAGATTCATTTTGTCCTTTGACGTCAATGATGAGAAATTCCGGGAGACAATACTTCCATGGAATTATTTAGTTTGAGTATCTCTATTTGAGCATAAAAAACTTGCAGTATTCAAGGGATCCCTGGCTTAGATTGCTTTCAGGGGACTTGGTAATGATGGATGGCTTGATGAGTGCCGCATATGGGTGATGAGGGACTATAGTGTTGTTGAGATTTACACAGATAATCCCATGGGAGGCTTAGTTTTACTTGATGAATAAACCATAAGGCGATCATTTTTCTCAGATGTTTATTGATAGGTCAGTTGTTGTATCAAGTGAAGCTGTTGGGAAGTTTTTGTACCTGTTGAAATATCAGTCAAAGCTACAAGTCGTTTTAGGTGTTTTAGTTGTCACTGCTATGCTACACACAATTTTATGTTTACTGTTACATGCAGTTTTATGTTTACTGATATTTCCTGTTTAATTCATCACGTGTTGGTCATGTGAGTTAGTTATTAGTTTGTTAAGTTTGTTAATGAGTTAATGACTCAATCTGTATATAAACTAATCAGTTCTTAATAATAAGCAGCAGAGCATTATTCATTTGTCTCTCTCTCCGAAACTTCTTTCTCTCTCCCAATTTCAATATGGTATCAAAGCGAGTTGGCTCGGTGCATTCCATCGATTCCTAACTCATCCTCCATTGTTGGGCTTTTCTTGAAGCTTTCTTCACTCTGTATTTCCTTCTTCTTTCATTGATCTTTCTTGCAAAGTTTCTTTAATTCTTTGCTTTCTCTGATTCTTGAAACTAAGTTCTCTTCTTCAATGGCTTCCGCATCTGCCAATACAGATTCTGTATCATCTACTTCTCAATCCTCTGTTCCTGCTTGGGAAAAACCATCCAGTCCCTATTTTTTGCATAGTAGTGAGAATCCTGGCTTGATTCTGGTTAATCAGCCTCTTACTGAAGAGAACTATGCTACTTAGAGCCGAGCTATCATTTATGCTCTTGATTCCAAGAACAAAACTGATTTTGTTGATGGCACCATCAAAGCTCCAACAAGTTCATTGGATCCAATTTTCCCTGCTTGGAAGAAATGCAACAGAATGGTTCTTTCTTGGTTGATCAATTCGATGTCCAAGGATTTGATCTCAAGTGTGATTTACTTGAATACTGCGCAAGAAGTTTGGACAGATCTCAAGAACCGATTCTTTCAAAGCAATGGCCCTAGGGTTTTTGAACTGCGAAGAATGGTGAGTACTCTCTCTCAGGATAATCTCTTTGTGAGTAGTTATTACACGAAATTCAAGGTAATCTAGGATGAATTGGTCAATTATAAGCCAATTCCCTCATGTTCTTATGGTATCTGCACTTGTGGTTCAATGGCTGCTAGGGTTGAGTATCAAGAAGAGAAGTGTACTATGAACTTTCTGATGGGGCTTAATGAATCCTTTCCAACTGTTAGGGGACAGATCCTACTGATGAATCCCTTGCCTTCACTAAATCAAGTCTTCTCTCTCATCACTCAAGAAGAGAAGCAAAGAAGAGTTGGTTCCAATGCCATTGCAGTTGAATCTGCTGCACTCTTCTCTAGAGGTCCTAATAATTCATCTAACAAGGGCAATTATACCAACAAGCCTAATGGAAAAAGGGAAAGGCCAATTTGTTCACACTATGGAATTCTTGGCCATGTGGTGGACAAATGCTACAAGATTCATGGTTACCCTCCTGGGTATAAGAACAAAGGCAAAGGGCACTCAGCTAATCAGGTTTCAATGGGTTCCAATCTAGATCACACAGATACTATGGAGGAGTTGACTACAGTGGCTCTCACTTCTTCTCAATGTCACCAGCTCATGTCAATGTTGCAAGCCCGTACTTTGGGATCACAAGGAAATCAAGATTCTTCTCTTGGAACTCATTAAGTTGCCACACTCATCAGTCATACTACTCCTGCTACCAAGTCCTTGCCACCTGGTACTTTTCACACTGCAGGTATTTTACCTACACTTAATACTGACATTTTAGATAAACCTGAATGCCTAGACTCTATTAATTCCATGCCTCTTTGTTTGCATTCATCCACCAACTTAGATCACTTAGTTTTTCTCCCAATCCTGACATTCCACCTGCCCTGTTACCTAATGAATGGATTATTGATAGTGGTGCTACTGACCACATGGTTCATTCCATTTCATATCTTACCAAAATTACTTCTGTAGCTCACATCACTGTCAAACTTCCTAATGGTGAATCTGTCTTAGTCACTCATGTTGGTCAAGTGCAATTATCATGTGATTTGGTCCTTGACAATGTGTTGTGTGTTCCTTCTTTTTCATTCAATCTTATTTCCATTGGGAAATTAACACATTATTTGAGGTGTTGCTGCATTTTTCTCTCTCAATTCTGCTTTATACAGGACTTACTCCAGTGGAAGACGATTGGTTTGGGTAGAAAGCATGGTGGCCTGTACATTCTACAGCAAACCAATTCTGCCAAGCTTTCTGTCCCAATTCAACTTTCCAATTTCATGCCCATTGTTCTCTCACATCCTGGTGTTTACTCTCCTTCCTCTGTTGTTGCTGATTGTAGTCTTGTCTCATGTAATAGCACTACTGTTTCAAATTCTGTTCTGTGGCATAATAGAATGGGTCATCCTTCTTCATCTAGGTTGCACTTGATTAGCTCAATAATTCCTGATGTAATTTTCTGTGATAAAGAGCTTCCTGTTTGCACTGTTTGTCCTTTAGCCAAACAAAAAAGGCTTCCTTTTCCTAATGAGAATAACATTTCTTCTTCCATTTTTGATCTTATTCATTGTGATATCTGGGGACCATTTTCTGTTCCTTCTATTAATGGTTTTAAATACTTTCTGACCATTGTTGATGATTGTAGTAGATGTACTTGGGTATATTTGCTGAAATTCAAATCTGATGCTAGAACTATTATTCAGTCCTTCTTTTCTTTTGTTGAAACTCAATTTCACCTCAAAATTAAAACCTTGAGATCTAATAATGGTCCTGAATTTCATATGCCTCAATTTTTCTCTTCCAAGGGTACCTTACATCAACTGAGTTGTGTAGATACACCTCAATAGAACTCAGTTGTTGAAAGGAAACACCAACATATTCTGAGTGTTGCTAGAGCCCTTAGGTTTCAAGCTAATCTGCCTTTGAAGTTCTGGGGAGATTGCATCCTTACAGCAGTCTATCTTATTAATAGGTTGCCTAGTCCTTTGTTGAATAATAAAACTCCCTATGAAATCCTTTTGGGAACTGTTCCTTCTTACTCTCATCTCAAATTCCTAGGTTGTCTGTGCGTTGCATCTACTCTCTCTAGGAATAGACCTAAATTTGATCCTAGAGCCTCTCCTTGTGTCTTTCTTGGTTATCCCTATGGTGTCAAGGGATATAAATTGTTCAATCTTGAAACCAAGTCCATTTTCTTGTCTAGAGATGTTGTCTTCCATGAACACATTTTTCCTTTTCATTCCATGGATTTTCATCTTAACAATGCTTCTAACTCTCAACCAATTTTTGGTGGTTCTTTATTTCCACCTCCCACCTTCATTTTTGATGATTCACCAATGGATGTTTCTGACACAATGATTGACACATACACCTCACATATCTGATTTACCTATCTCTTCTCCACATGCTATACCAGACCATCCTATCAATCCTAACCCTAGTCTAGTCACACTTGCTCCACTTGACCAGCCTGTACAACCTGTCCAATCTGTCCAGCCTATCCAACCTGCCCAACCAGCACCCAGAAAATCCTCCAGACCTTACAAAGCACCTGCTTACCTTCAGGATTTCCATTGTCAACTTGCCTTAACCAAACCCCTACCCTTCTCTACTATCCCTTTCCTTATTGAATCTGTCCTTTCCTATGATAGGCTATCTACCCCTCATAGAGCTTTCACTATTGCTCTCTCTGTTTGTGCTGAGCCCAAGTCCTATGCTGAGGCTGCAAGAGATCCTCAGTGGCAGGCAGCCATGTCTGATGAGATACAAGCACTTGAAATAAACAATACTTGGCAGCTTACACCTTTGCCAGCTGGTAAGGTTCCTATAGGTTGCAAATGGGTCTATAAAGTCAAACATAGAGCTGATGGGAGTATTGAAAGTTTCAAGGCTAGACTAATAGCAAAAGGGTACACCCAACATGAGGGTTTGGATTACTATGAAACTTTTAGTCCAGTTGTTTCGTTTGTCACTGTTAGGACTATACTGGCTGTTGCAGCCGCTCTTGATTGGCATTTGGTCCAGTTGGATGTTAATAATGCATTTTTGCATGGAGAACTTGATGAGGATGTATACATGCTACCTCCACCTGGTTTTGGTAGCAAAGGGGAGCCTAATTTAGTCTGTAAACTCACCAAGTCTTTGTATGGACTGAAGCAGGCCAGCAGACAATGGTTTTCAATGCTCTCAACCACAATCATCAACCATGGATTCACTCAGTCCAAATCTGACTACTCTATGTTTACAAGAGTTCATAATGATGTTATCATTGTTATCTTAGTGTATGTTGATGATATTTTGGTAGCTAGCAACAACCTTGAAGCTGTTTCAGAGTTCAAACAATTTCTTCATGATTAGTTTAAGCTAAAGGATCTTGGTCCTTTGAAATATTTTCTGGGATTAGAGGTGGCTCGATCCTTCACAGGCATAAGTGTTTGCCAAAGAAAATATGTTTTAGAGCTTCTAGCAGAAACTGGATAGCTAGTAGCCAAGCCTATTAAATCACCTATGGAGCAACACACCAAGCTGTCAAACTATCATGGAGACTTTGTTAACAGATCCTTCTCAATATAGGAGACTTGTTGGGAAACTATTGTATCTAACACTAACCAGACTAGATATTGCATATAGTGTGCATCAATTGAGTCAGTTTCTTGCACAGCCTAGACAGCCACATCTCCAAGCAGCCAACAGAATTCTTAAGTATCTAAAAGGGACACCTGGACAAGGTCTCTTTTTCTCAGCAAATTCAGATTTACACTTGAAAGGTTACTGTGATGCTGCTTGGGCCAGCTGTCCTGATACAAGGAGGTCTATCACTGGATTTTGTGTATTTTTGGGTGAGTGATTGATTGCTTAGAAGTCCAAGAAACAACACACTGTGTCAAGGTCTTCTGCAGAATCGGAGTACAGGTGTATGGCTACTGTTGTCAGTGAGTTTGTATGGTTAAAAGGCTTGCTTAATGACCTGTCAATTAGTCATGATCATCCTACTCTTCTGTACTGTGACAGTAAAGCTGCAATCCACATAGCAGCTAACCCGGTCTATCATGAGAGAACAAAGCACATAAAGCTTGATTGCCATTTTGTGAGGGAGAAAATACAAGATGGTTTAGTCAAGACCTTTCATGTTTCAACTAAACACCAATTGGCTGATCTACTTACAAAGCCTTTGGGACACCAACAGTTTAGCAACTTACTCTGCAAGATGGGCATGAGCAACATATATGCTCCATCTTGAGGGGGAGTGTTGAAATATCAATCAAGCTACAAGTCGTTTTAGGTGTTTTAGTTGTCACTGCTATGCTACACACAGTTTTATGTTTACTGCTACATGCAGTTTTATGTTTACTGATATTTCCTGTTTAATTCATCACGCAGGGGTGGAGGGAGGGGGGGGGGGGCCGAGGGGGGGCAGGTGCCCCCTCTGAACTTTCAGATTTTTTCACTAATAATTTTATAATGACCTAAAATGCCTTATTTGCCCCCCCTTGACACAAAAGACAAAAAAAAAATGTATCAATTCACGGTAACTTTTCTCAGTAGACTTCTCCTCCTACTTACAATTCTAATATATAAAACCAATGGGTCCGACTTAGTAATGATTAAAAAAAAAAAAAAAAAAAAATCTCTACATTGATCATGAATAGGATAGGAGTCTGAACACAGTACACAGTAGCTTGATGGACTTTTAAAAACAAAAACGTACCACTATAATATAAAACCATGGGTCTCACTTGGTAATAATTAAAAAAATAAAAAAGGATGTTTCATTTTTATTGGTTTACTTATTAGTGACTTTGGCATTGATCTTACAAGTTGCAGCAGTTATTGTTGAAAGAGCTTTTTCAGCAATGAACATAATTGAAAATCGATTACGCAATCGAATAAGAGATCAGTGAATGAATGATTGCTTAGTCACATATATTGAGAAAGATATATTCAAGACTATTGAGTGTGAATAAATCATGCAGCAGTTTCAAAATATGAAAAATCGTCCAGGGCAATTGAGTAAAATAAGCTAGGTGTGAAAAAATAAATTAAACTTTAAATTTTATGTTAGATTCTGTATGACAATTACATTATCATATAATAGTTTATTTATTTTGTTATTAATATTGATTAATTTTTTAGATTAATTTTTTTACTTTCAATCAGGTCTTTTAATCTTGTCCCCCCTGATCTAAATTCCTGGCTCCGCCACTGTCATCACGTGTTGGTCATGTGAGTTAGTTATTAGTTTGTTAAGTTTGTTAATGAGTTAATGACTCAATCAGTATATAAACTAATCAGTTCTTAATAAAAAAAGCAAGAAGAGCATTATTCATTTTTGTTCTCTCTCTCCGAAATTTCTCTCTCTCCCAATTTCAATAGTACCTATCTTATTGCTGTGTTTTCTTTCCTTTTCTTTTTGTAGGCATGAAAGTTTTGCTTTTATGTAGAAGGAAAAAATCAGTTTAGCAGTTATGTCTATTATTTATAAACTATTTTTGGGTCTAGAATGTTGTGCTCATTTTAAACATGGCAATGTCATAGTGAAAAACACGTCCAGCCAACATAATCTTGCTTCATTGATTATTGTTAGAAATACTGAATGATTGTATTGTATTCCTCCATGAAAGAATGTACATAGATGCCTTTATATAGGAGGCATATGTGTGCAGTACAAGTAAATATGTGTGCTATACAAGTAACCTAACTGGGCCTAAAGCCCACAACACTATACATGTTAACAGCCCCCCTCAAACTCAAGGTGGATGTGAGACCAACTTGAGGTTGTCAACCAAAGTACGAAGGCGCCCCTTAGGATGTGACTTGGTGAAGATATCTGCAAGTTGATCTTTAGAGGAGACTGAGATCAGCTTGAGAGCACCATGGACAAGATGAAAATGGATAAAATGACAATCGATCTCAATGTGTTTAGTCCGTTCATGGAAGACATCATTGTGAGCAATATGAATAGCACTCTGGTTGTCACAATAAAGAGGAGTAGCAGAAGATGTAGACACACCTAAGTCTTTGAGAAGCCATCGTAGCCAAAGAAGCTCAGATGTGGTATCAGTAAGGGCACGATATTCTGCTTCAGTACTGGAGCGGGCCACATGAGTTTGTTTCTTACTTCGCCAAGAAATCAGAGAAGAACCAAGAAGAAAGCAATAACCAGTGGTGGACCTGCGATCAGTGGGGTCTCCTGCCCAATCAGCATCAGAAAATGCACGAAGAGTAAGAGGAGACTGAGCAGAGTAGAAAAGACCATGGAAGAGAGTGCCCTTTAAGTATCGAAGAATGCGCAGAACAGCAGCATAGTGAGTCGATCGTGGAGCAGACAGATACTGGCTCACTTGGTGAACAGCATAGGAAATGTCTGGACGAGTGACAGTGAGATAAACCAAGCTGCCAACCAAGCGTCTGTAAAGAGAGGGATTAGACAATGGTTTCCCCCTTGAGGGAGTCAGATGCGCATTAAGCTCAACTGGAGTGTCCACAGTCTTGCTATCAGTGAGTCCAACGCGAGACAAGAGTTCAGAAGCATACTTGGCTTGAGTAATATAAAGTCCATCTGTAGAATGAGTGATTTCAAGACCCAAGAAGTAGCTGAGATATCCAAGATCTTTCATCTCAAACTGCTGACTGAGAAAAGCCTTGAGTTCTTGAATGCCACTGAGGTCATCACCAGTTATGATCATATCATCCACATATAAGAGAAGTAAAATAGTGCCTTTGTTAGTGCGACGAAGAAATAAGGCAGAATCATAGTGACTGGCCATGTAACCCAAGTGAGAGATGGTAGAGCTGAATTTGGCAAACCATGCTCGTGGAGCTTGCTTAAGGCCATAAAGTGCACGTCGAAGGTGGCAAACCTTGTTTGAGTCAACAGAGAGACCAGGAGGAGGTTGCATATACACTTCTTCACTTAAGTCCCCATTAAGAAATGCATTTTTGACATCCATCTGAAAAAGGTCCCATTTACTGGCAGCAGCAAAAGTCTCTTCATAATCAATCCCATACTCTTGTGTAAAACCTTTTGCAACAAGACGAGTGTAGAGAGGGAAAATTCCCGACCTATCACAAGCTGACACATCATACTACCAAGTTCACAAAATACAACCAATTACAAAGCGCCACATATTGCTGTTAGGTTTTGCTATCACTGCTCAGAAGCCAACAGAAATTTGCCAAGTGTCATGCAAGAACCAATCACACATCAGTGCACGTGTAAGCGATGACACAATCAGCCTCGCACGTGTAAGCGATGACATAAGCGGACCAATCAGACCGTGACATGTGTCACCAATCAGACTCCGCCACGTGTCGCTCATCCACCCCAAAACTCCTATAAATAGAAGCCTTCCTGAGACATTTAGGAGGGCACCAAGCCATCTGAAGCACAAGCAGCATCAGAGAAGATTCAGAAGTACTGAAGCTCTGCTGGAATCAAGCCCCGAAGCCTCTAGCAACTTCAAGAACTTCAACTTCAAAATCGAAGAACATTCGAAGCAGAATCATCCAAATCATCTGCCTAGATCCAAAAGTTTGCGGGAATCAAGCCTAAAGTGTCCGAAAACATCAACAAATCACAAATCGGTGAAGTTCAACGGATTCAAGCCTCTAAAGCACCGAAGAACTTCCACCACAAACCTTCAAATACGAAGAACATTCAAAGAGGAATCATCCAAATCATATTCCTAGATCTCAAAGTTCACTGGAATCAAGCTCAAAAGCCTCCAGAAACCTCAACAAATCACAAATCAGCGAAGCTCTACGGATTCAAGCCTCTAAAGCCCCGAAGAACTTCCACCACAAACCTTCGAAGACGAAGAACACACCAAGAACACGAAGAACACACGAAGAACGCGAAGAACGTGAAGAACAAAGGATTTCTAACAAGCTCATAGCCAGAGATTCATTGTAATTCTGTTTCAACAATCTTCGATCCATCCATCAACCAAATTGAAGGATATTTTGTGTTCAAATCAAAATTACATTATTACAATTCCAATCAACAAGTCTTTCAAGGAGATCGAATCAGAGGATAACTCTTTTGTAATCAACAGAGAATTATACCACAATCATCAATACAAATTCGCACTTGTGAAACTATTTCACTTGTTTGACTTATTTCGAACCGAGAAATTTAGTCGTCCACATATTCTGGCACGCCCGGTGGGACCTCTCTGCCTCTCATCTCATTCTCCTTCAAAGAAAGAAATCATCATCATCTTGCTACCAACTTCAATGGCCTCTAGCAAGAACATCCAAGCTTCAACAGCTACTTCAACTAAACTTGGTACGGCTACCACCAACAAATGCATTGGTGTAATCAATTGTAGCCAACCCAAAGCAAACAATCAACTTCAATCTCAATCAACCAAGGAAGCCAAGGTTCAGACAATCATCTCCTTAGACCCTCTCACAAGAAACAAGGTCATCAACAAGGACATCTCCACCTTGGAACACCTCAAGTATGGGGGCAAATCCCCTTCTTCCTTCACAAGAAGTTGGTCGCATGATTTCTCTCCCATCAAAGGGAACCCAAAAGATGAGATTTCACGTGCCCACTTCAAATCACTTTCTTCTCCATCATCTTGGGAAGTTGTGTCAGTCATGATGACTAACACCTCTACCATGGAAGAAAAGATGGTTGAAATGGAACAAAGGGTCGTCCTTCTCACAAAAGCACTTGAAGATAAGGACCTCCAAATTGCAACTTTAATGAACAAACTCGAAGTACAAGATCTTGGTGAATCAAGCCATGGTCATAAATTCACATCCGCAAAGGATGACGAAGGGAGAGAAATTGAAAACACTCCCCGACAAGAACAATCTACTTCAGTTGCTTCGTTGTCAGTCCAACAAATACAAGATATGATAGCAAATACCATCCGAGCACAATATGGAGGTTCTTCTACAAGTTTTCTCACATATTCAAAACCCTACACAAAACGCATCAACAACATGAGGATGCCAAATGGGTATCAACCCCCCAAGTTCTTGCAGTTCGATGGCAATGGAAATCCTAAGCAACACATTGCTCATTTTGTAGAAACTTGTGAGAACGCAGGGTCTCAAGGAGGCCTCCTTGTAAAGCAATTTGTCCGTTCACTCAAAGGGAATGCCTTTGACTGGTATACAGACTTAGAACCCGAGTCAATCGATAGCTGGCAACAACTCGAAAGAGAGTTTCTTGATCGATTCTATAGCACGCGTCGTACGGTGAGCATGATGGAGCTTACTAATACCAAGCAATGGGAAGATGAGCCGGTGGTCGATTATATCAATCGATGGCGTTCTTTGAGTTTGGATTGTAAGGATAGACTTTCTGAAATATCTGCTGTAGAGATGTGCATTCAAGGCATGCATTGGGGACTTCTTTACATCCTACAAGGGATAAAGCCCCGAACGTTTGAAGAGCTAGCAACTCGTGCGCATGACATGGAGCTGAGCATTGCTAGCCATGGAAGTACAAATCCTCCCATACTCGAGGAGAGCAAAAAGGAAGTAAGGAAGAATGATAGGAATGCAAAAGTAAGCCTCAAAGACCCAATGGTCGTTAACACTGCCGAAGTCAAGGTTCCAAGAAGAGGAGCGAAGGCAAATGAAAAACAGCTTGAAGGATGGCAAAAGAACGAAGTGCGTCGCCTAACTTTTAAGGAACGTGAGCAAAAAGCATATCCGTTCCCTGATGAAGATGTGCCAAACATCTTAGAACAACTATTGCAATTGAAGCTAATTGAATTGCCAGAATGCAGGCGACTAGAAGACATAGGGAAAGTTGATGACCCTAACTACTGCAAATATCATCGCATCATTGGCCACCCAATCCAAAAATGCTTCGTCTTCAAAGAACAAATCATGAAGCTTGCCAAAGAAAACAAGATTGATCTAGACTTCAACGAAGTTGTCGGGTCAAACCATGTGACCATTGCTTGTGATGTACTTCCAACTCTCAAGCAGGGGGCAAACACCCACGAAGCTTACAAATTGATTGACAATGATGACATAAGGATCGGCCCCACCAATGGGAAGTTCCTTAAACACTCCTACGCTTGAACATCGAGGATTGCTCCTCGGCAAGAGCTTAAACTACCCACTACAGCGCTGCAAGGGTACATGATGTCTTCCCATTACCTTTGAAAGCGTACCAATAAGGAAAAATTAATCCCACTCTATGTCACCAATTGCTAGTGTGGCGTAGTGGTTGGATGCCCAAGTCGCCCTTGAGAGGTCTCGGGTTCGATTAGTGGTGATACCCACTATTACACACTGAGCCCTCCTTTTTTGCAAAAAAAAAAAAAAAAAACAACAACAACAAAAAAAAAATCTTTTGAACTACGTAATGACTTGATCCCTCTCTGGGGTACGTAGGCAACTTGGTATCATTTACTAAGTTCAGTCACATGAAAAAGAAGAAGGATTGCCAGTCTAGCTTAAGGAATTTTTCAAAGGTCGTCAATATGCTTTTGAGATCCCTTTAATTGGCAGGCGTTGCTTAGGATCAGTCAATTGCTCACTACATGATACTCAAAGATCATTGTGGTAGAAAATGACAGTTGCAAAAAAATTGGTGTTACTCAGCTTTTCTTGAACTAATGATAAACATAAGTTAGTTCTTGGTCATGGAGTAAAATAAAATCTTCAACCTCTTTTGCAAAGAATTGGAATGAAGTCTGCATGGCATTGCCCCTCTTCTGTGTACATCCTCCTACATTTCTAAAGTATGCTTTGCATCACTTATCTCCTGGGGGCATCTTCTTGTACCTTGCAAGTCTAAGCTACATTGTCTCTCTTCTAGGTTGTGCCACTTCACAACTCTGAAATTTGAACCACATCATCTCCCTTCTAAGTGGTGTCATTCACATCATGTCTTTGAAATCTAGGCAACGTCACCTTCCTCCAGCATCTGAAGTTGGTGTTGCATCATCTCTCCTTTAAGGGCATGTTCATGCAATGTCAAAGTCTTGGCAGCATTCTTCCCACACTTGAGGTTTTGTCGGCATCTCCTTGCATCTTCAAAGTCTTGTTGGCATCTCTGAAATCTTGATGTCTGGCTACAGTGCTATGCACCCTCAATGTCTGAACTATGTTGCCTTTGAAAATTGGTGCAACGTCAATGCGAGTGCAAGTGCTAATATGGAGTGTTGTCGTGACTTCATGACAAAGATAGATGTTGGCACGGCTTCGGTGTGAATAAAGTGTTGACGTGGCTTCATGGCAAAAATGAATGTCAGCGTGGCTTCATGGCAAAAATGAATGTCAGCGTGGCTTCATGGCAAAAATGAATGTCAGCGTGGCTTCAATGCAAATGCAAGAGTTGGCCCAGCTTCATGACAAAGACAAGTGTGGGTCACCTTCATACAAAAACAAGTGCTAGCATTACTTCATTGCCAACATCAGAGCCAGTACGACTTCAAAAACAAGTACTGGTGATAGCATTGTTGCCTAGCTGAATATCCTTATGGAAACGTCGTTGCAAAGACGAATATCATTAAAAGATTTTTGTTGCAAGAAAATAATGTAACAACATGAAGGCATACATCACTGCAAGAACGTTGCTATCAATGAAATATAAAACCACCAAATGAATGCAAACACTTCTATGAGAACGCCAATGTAAAGTTTGATGTCGAAGCTCAAAGATCAAGGAAACCATGCTGCATGACAAAAACAAGCAACAAAAAAATTTGTCAGGAAAAGGTCTCATAGCCCAAAAAAAAAAAAAAAAATCTTGAAAGCAGGAGAAGAAAGCTGAAGGTTGAGCATGTGCCTTAGTGATGAAAGAAGGCAAATAACATGCCTTTATATAGAAAGCTTCTGAGATAGCAGGCAAGAAAAATGAAGAAAGTCAGCAAACCAAAAAAAAAAAAATTGTGTTCACGTTTCCAAAAAAAAAAAAAAAAAAGTGAAAACATCTTAAGTTTAAAAGTCAGACTTTGCAAACTTAAATGCACTCAAAATCAAAGAAGTCTGCACCAAGTTTTGAGAATAAAAGAGGACATTTAATGAAGAGAGTCAGAAAATGGTGGCTCATCACCCACTTCACGACCTTCAAGTCTAAACACAGGTGCCGCCTTGTCAGAGCTGTTGAAAAGCTACATAAGTCCAACAATGACCCGCATCCTTCTCTGACAAATTTGTGCAAATCAGTTCAGGATTTCACAAAACTGAACCCACAGGAATCTTCTAAAAACAAAGATCTACAAAGACCCAGAGAAAATCAAACTCAGTAGACTATCCACGTGCTCCCATGCGCAGCCACGAACTCACAGTGACCAACGGAGTAGTCTTTCAAAATCTGTGCAAATCTGTTCAGGATTTCACAAAACTGAACCCACAGGGACCTTAAACGGACTTCGATCTACAAAACCCAGAAAGATCACCATCAATGGAGCTACCACACGCCGCCACAAGCTCGCGGTAACCAACTGTTTAATTTCTCAAAACTGTGAAAATCTATTCACAAATTCAGAAAACAGACCATACCACTAGATCCAGCGGCCTCAGATCTACCAAACCTGAAAATTTCAGGCCCAAAAGATGATCCACGCGCCGCCACGCGCCGCCAGAAGAGTCAGCGATTCCAGCGTCAAGTTCACGCGCTCCCACGCGCCGCCAGCCTCTGTCACGCGCTCTCACGCGCCGGATTTATGCACGCGCTAACACGCGCCATGACGTCATCAATGACGTCATCTACACTGATTGACCCGGTTTGACCAGACTGACCCGGTTTGACCCGTTGATCCTGACCCGGTCCGATCCAACTGAAAAAAAAAAAAAAAGTAAAAAAAAAAAAAAAAAAGCTTTGACCAGGCTGAACTTTGACTTTGACCAAAAAGTCAAAATTTTCAAAAGGGGCCTGTCCCACTCAGTTTTTCGAGTACATTCCGATTTTGGGATCCGTTTCTTCATTCGAAGCTCGGAAATTGTGCAAACGTCCAATTTCCAAAAAGTTGACTTTTGCGTAAATGTTGACCAAAAGTCAAAATTTTTAAGATGGACCTATCTTGCTCAATTTTTCGCGTACATTCCAATTTTGGAGTCCGTTCCATCATTTGAGACTCAGAAATTGCACAAATAACTCAATTCCAAGATAGTTGTCTTTTGTGTTGAAATCAACCCAAAGTCAAGATTTTCGAGCCAGACTTGTCTTGCATAGTTTTTCGTGACTTGGAAATCACCAATCTAACTCACATCTCCGAAGTATTGACAATGTCCAAAACTAAAGCTCTCAATATCAAAATTTGAGATTCATCCATTTAGTTTGGATCCCCTCAGGGTTATTCTCCAGACTTCATCAAGGCTTCCCTTTCAAAGTACAGATGAACTCTCACAAGTGTGTCTTGAACTTAAAATCACATCGGGTCACCCGTCCAACCTACCATTCCCCTTTCGGTGCCAAACATTCCCACCTACCATTCTTCATCTCTCTCACCTACCATTCTCGTTCTCTACCAGTCTCTCACCTACCATTCTCGTTCTCTACCGGTCTCTCACCTACCATTCTCATCCACCGGTCTCACCAAAAATTCACATCCGCCATTCTCAACTATCCATCCACCATTCTTCGTCTCTCCGCTATAAATAGAAGGGCCGGATTCATCAAGAACTCATCCAGAAAAACACACTGAGTCATGAAATGAAGATTTGCTTCTTTCAAATTTTCAAGTCCTCCTTCTCACAGCCATTTCTCACTATGGCCTTATCATTCTCAACACCTAGCAACCAATATTGCTTCATAAACAGTTTGAGATCAACCCTCTCATGGTTCGGTAGAAACCTTTTTCACAACATCATTGTAGTTTTGAGATCCAAACAAATTTTGTTTCTCCACTTAACGACCACAGTTGTCCATAAAATTATTCATAACAAGGTCTGCACTGTGGTTCCAAGCTTCCTCAGATTCGGTTGGCCAAGAAATCCAAGTCCAGCTGATACACCTGTTCCTAGGCTCAGGGCTCCCGTAGTCTCTTTCCAATTGCTTGGTCTTCCAGCAGAGGCAGTGGTTCGGAACAAACAGCAACTTGGCTGGTTTCTAAGACCAGAATCACAAGATAGCTCCATCTTTCATTTTTCTGTGCTTTTCCAACAAGTAGCAGTAAGTGAAGATGGTAAAAAGTGTTGGGGTATCCTACAAATTGTCTTCCATCCAACATTTGAGGCAACCTTCAAGGCACCAGCTCATCAGAGTTCAGCCTTTGGGGCTGGTAAATGGTCACCAGAGCCTTATTCCATGTCCCCACCACTATGGGACTCAAAGGTCATCGTTGCTGGTACCTCAAAACACATTTTCTGAAATTACTCCAACATAAATCTAGGTTGAAGTATTTTAGAAGGTACTCTTCTGAAATTACTTCAACATAATGTCTGTCGGTTTGATCCCTTTACACACGCACATTCGATGACTTACCGCCGGACCTCAGTCAGCATGCAGTCAGTCCCGGATCCAAAGTTGTACTTCCTAGAAACATCTACACCAGAGGATCCCCGACGTACAGGGCCAGCACCATGGTGGTGTGTGTTTCACCCATTCGCTTTGCTTCATCCCCGTCTTCTTCACCACCAACACCATCATCCCCAGAATCCATAAGCTTCTGAAATTACCTCAACTTAACCTGAGTGAAACAATGACACATGCGCACTCAACCACTTTCTCACATGGCCTAGCCTTAATCCTAAGTATACTCTTCCGATATAACTTCACCAGAAGTTCTCAAAAACACAAGGCCGGCCCCATGGCTCTGCATGCTGTACCCAGCCACCATCCTCGCGTCTTCCCCATCTTCTACACCCTGTGATCGCCGCTAACGATCCAAAATGTTCTTCTGAAATTACCTCAGCTTAACCTCTGCTGAAATGATTCGATCTTGTAAGTACATCCAACTTTTTGCAAATAACTTTCAATCTCACCAACCTACTTCAAATACCATAGAACACTCTTTTGAAATTACTTCAACTTAAACTCTGCTGAGAAGGCTCAGTCATGCAAGTACATTCAAATACTGGCAGACCCCTTTTCGGTCTCATCAAAACCTTTCATATGGGTGGGTCTACTCCTCGAAAATTATCTCATCCTGCTGAAAGCTCCACCACCTTCAATCACTTCATTTGAAGAGTCAAGTGCAAAAGTCTGTTTTCGAAACTCATTCCCACATCACACTCTGAAACTATGTGCATGAACGAGTCTCGAGGGGGCATTTGTAGAGAGGGAAAATTCTCGACCTATCACAAGCTAACACATCATACTGCCAAGTTCACAAAATACAACCAATTACAAAGCGCCACATATTGCTGTTAGGTTTTGCTATCACTGCTCAGAAGCCAACAGAAATTTGCCAAGTGTCATGCAAGAACCAATCACACATCAATGCACGTGTAAGCGATGACACAAGCAGCCTCGCACGTGTAAGCGATGACATAAGCGGACCAGTCAGACCGTGACATGTGTCACCAATCAAACTCCGCCACATGTCGCTCATCCACCCCAAAACTCCTATAAATAGAAGCCTTCCTGAGACATTTAGGAGGGCACCAAGCCATCTGAAGCACAACTTGCATCAGAGAAGATTCAGAAGTACTGAAGCTCTGCTGGAATCAAGCCCCGAAGCCTCTAGCAACTTCAACTTCAAAATCAAAGAACATTCGAAGCAGAATCATCCAAATCATCTACCTAGATCCAAAAGTTTGTGGGAATCAAGCCTAAAGTGTCCGAAAACATCAACAAATCACAAATCGGTGAAGTTCAACGGATTCAAGCCTCTAAAGCACCGAAGAACTTCCAACACAAACCTTCAAATACGAAGAACATTCAAAAAGGAATCATCCAAATCATATTCCTAAATCTCAAGGTTCACTGGAATCAAGCTCAAAAGCCTCCAGAAACCTCACCAAATCACAAATCAGCGAAGCTCTACGGATTCAAGCCTCTAAAGCCCCGAAGAACTTCCACCACAAACCTTCGAAGACGAAGAACACACCAAGAACACGAAGAACACACGAAGAACGCGAAGAACGTGAAGAACAAAGGATTTCTAACAAGCTCATAGCCAGAGATTCATTGTAATTCTGTTTCAACAATCTTCGATCCATCCATCAACCAAATTGAAGGATATTTTGTGTTCAAATCAAAATTACATTATTACAATTCCAATCAACAAGTCTTTCAAGGAGATCGAATCAGAGGATAACTCTTTTGTAATCAACAGAGAATTATACCACAATCATCAATACAAAATCGCATTTGTGAAACTATTTTACTTGTTTGACTCTATTTCGAACCAAGAAATTTAGTCGTCCACAACGAGCTTTGTTGCGCTCAATGGACCCATCAGAGCGAGTCTTAATCTTGTAGATCCACTTACAACCAACCACAGATTTCCCAGGAGGAAGTGTCACCAAATCCCAAGTATGGTTTTTAGATAATGCATCAAGTTCCTCTTTCATTGCAATCTGCCATAAAGGGTCAGTGGAAGCCTCACGATAGGTGTGAGGCTCATGTAGTGTAGTAAGGGCAGTGTAACAATGATAGTCAAGTAAATGTGCAGGAATAGATCTTACCCGAGTTGAGTGACGAGGTGGAATGTCTTGTGCAAGATCTTCAGGCGAAGTAGGAGCAGGAGACCCAAGCTCAGGATTGGGGTTGGGTAGCACGTCTTCAACCTGTTCATCTTCCACCTGTTCATTGAAGGGTGAACTAGGAAAGGGATCAGTGATATCTGGTGGTTGGATAGAGAAGTCTACAGCAACAGAATCAGGAGCAATTACAGGAGGATCAGGAGCAGCTACAGAAGGAATATGTGTCTCATCTGGAAAAAGATCTAAGACAGAAGAGGAAGACAAGGAAGCACTGAAATGAGAAAGTTCGACAAAGAGGCGATGTTCCCAAAAGACAACATTACGGGAGACACGAAGACGATGAGAGACAGGATCATAACACCTATACCCCTTTTGAGTTTCGCCATAGCCAAGAAAACAACAAAGCCTTGACCGAGGCTCAAGTTTGTTATGCTCATGTGGCTAAAGAAAAACAAAACAAGCAGAACCTAAGGAGCGAAGGTGGTGATAGTCTGGAGGTGACCCAAAAAAGCACTCATATGGAGTTTGATTTTGGATAACAGGACTTGGAATGCGATTAATAGTGTGAACAGCATGAAGAGCAGCTTCACCCCAAAAAGGAGCAGGAACTTTAGCAGAGAGAAGGAGAGCACGAACAGTGTCAAGAATATGACAAAGTTTTCGTTCGGCTCTACCATTTTACTGAGAGGTACCTGGACAAGTTAGTTGATGAACAGTGCCATAGGAATGCAAAACAGCTTGAAAAGCATATTGAGTGTATTCAAGAGCATTATCAGATCGAAAAATTTTGATACGTCTGGAAAACTGAGTTTCAACCATTTTTGCAAAATTAGAATATACTTCCAATAATTCAGAACGATGTTTCATATTAAAAATCCAACTATAGCGAGAGTAATCATCAACAAAGACAACAAAATATCTAGACCCACCAATACTAGAGATAGAGGAAGGCCCCCAAACATTAGAATGAATAAGGTCAAAGATATCAGTGGATATGGATTCACTAGTATTGAAAGGTAAAGCTGGTTGTTTTCCTAACTGACATGAAACACAATCAAAATTTTCTGTGGACACTGAACCTAACAAACCTCTAGAAGCCAATTGTTGTACCCGAGAGGAAGATGCGTGACCAAGTCGAGCATGCCAAAGTGCAAGGGAAGGAGTGGAAGAAACTGTAGCAGCTGCAGCAATAGAAACAGGAGCGACAAGTGGAAGACGAAGGTTGTCCACGGGAAACATTCGCCCAACTCTGGGACCGGTCCCAAGCTCCTGTCCCGTCCTAGGATCCTGCACAATGCATCCAGAATAATCAAAGGTAATGCGATAACCCAACTCAGCTAATTGTCCCACAGAAAATAAATTGTAAGAAAGGTTAGGAACATTAAAGACTCCAGGAACCGAGAGGTTGGAGGTTGAAACTGAACCTATATTATGACCAGACATTGTGGAACCATTTGCTGTGCGAATATTAAGATGGTGCGGTGCAGGTTTAAGGTCAGAAAATAAGGACGAGTGAGGTGTCATGTGATTGCAACAAGCGGAATCCATAAGCCAAGAGGAAGGAGACATACCAGATAAAGCTGAGAGAGAAGAGGAATAAGATGCATTACCAACCATACGAATGACATTGGCGATGATATTTATAAGGTCATCTCTGGAAATGGAGAAAGTGGATCCAGAAGACTGAGACTGTGCAGAAACAGGAGCCATGGGTTTGACACTCTCAGTGTTAGCAACTGTAGCAGCAGAAGTGAAAACAACTGATTTGTTTCGCTGATAGCAAGTCTCAATATTATGGCCAAAATGTTTGCAAAAATTGTAAAAACGGACTGCAAAAATGAAATCTACGCGAAAAACTGGGCAAGGAGCACCTGGACTGTAAAAAAGTCAACTCTAAAAGTCAACGGTCAAAGTCAACAGTCAACGGTCAACAGTCAACGGTCGTCAGCTCACTGGGATGACGTCAGCAAGATGACGTAAGCAGCTGACGTTTGCTGATGTAAGCGGCTGACTGTGATGACATAAGCAATGACGTCACCTAGGGCTGACGTCAGCAGATGCAGATCTGGCGCATGGCAGCGCGTGAAGAACACAAACGGCGCGTGACGGCGCGTGAAGAAGACAGACGGCGCATGGAGCGCGTGATCTGATGCGCAGATTCTTTGGGCGGCGCGTGAGGGCGCGTGGAGCTTCCGATGGTGGTTAGGTTTTCACTAAAAGGTAGATCGGCGGTGGACGATCTTAGTGACGTCTGTAAAAACACAATCGGAGCTACATACACGGCGGAGACGGTGGTTGCAGTGGTCTGTGTGGTGCGGGACTCCTCAACGACGGCGGCTGCAGTTCCGGAACCTGAGGACAACGGCTGAGAGACGTCGTAGGTTCAACAGTGAGTGGCTGCAGTGGCTGTTGTGACGGCGGAAGCGATAAGGGTGGAGTAACACCAAGAGAGACAAGACTGCTAAAAGAAAGGTCAGAGCAGTGGCTCTGATACCATGTTAGAAATAATGAATGATTGTATTCTATTCCTCCATGAAAGAATGTACATAGATGCCTTTATATAAGAGGCATATGTGTGCAGTACAAGTAAATATGTGTGCTATACAAGTAACCTAACTGGGCCTAAAGCCCACAACACTATACATGTTAACAATTATAACATAATGATTATGGGCTTGGAATCAAGTTAGCAATTGAAATTTGCTCCCCATGAAACAAAAGAAAAATTTCATTAACCCATGCTTGTTAATCTTAACAAAGAAAGTTGGAATTCCCAATGTTCAGAAGTCAGCTCTAAATAATTCAATCCATCAAATTTTATCATCTTCTTTCCTGGTAAGATTTTATCATGTTTTTCTATATTATAGTTAGATGTCTTTGTCTTGAATTGGAACTGTGGAAGGTTGTTAAATTATAATGTTTACTGGGTTTAATATAATTTCCCCAAAAAAGTATAGATCATTTGATGTTATTCTCTGCATTGGGCATTATGATGTTACGGTTTGAATATATTGGGCCTAGACACCTGCTTCCTCTAGAGTTGTTTGCTTTCTTCCATTGCTATTTCTTATATTTTGTACTCCCAAAATTTGTTTGTCAGACAATTCTCTCATGCTTTAATATTGGTTCGTATTTGTCTTTCCAAATTGAGTGAATGAATCAATTACCTAAATTCTTTTCTTGTCTTTTCTGATAAGTATGTATTCTGATCATGGAATAAATAGTTTTTGTTTTTGGGTGCTAAATTATGGAATAAATAGTTTAGATTATTAGATTACCTGTGCTTTGATTAGTGCCAACAAATATTAGGTTGTAGATTTTCTCTTTCAAACTGTTGTAGTTATTTTATATTTACTTGATGTTTATGACATGTATTAATCGGAATTTATTCATTTGTACCACTAAACTTCAAATTAATAATAAACTGCTAAGGATTCAACAAAGTGCATAATTTTCTTATGGGTTCTTAATGGAAAGCACAGACACAACATTTTGATTGCCGCATGTGTTCAACACATTCTAGACACGGGACACGTGTGCGACCTGGCTAAACGTAGAAGCCGAAGCCAAGGCACTGGATGAAGCATCTATCTTTGCATGGGACGTAGGGGTCAGAGACGTCATCTTCAAAACAGACTCAAGCCTGGTCTCGCATGCTCTTGCCAACCCCACGGATGCTCAGACCTCTATCGCCCACATCGTCGCTAGGACACGCCTTAGACTCCAGAATTTTCGGTCTTTTGAGCGCTCACATGTGAGTAGACATGCCAACAAACCAGCGCATACCCTATGCTAAAGATATTGATTTTTTTGTAACATGGATGGAGAAATGTTATCCTTTCATTGAATCGCTTGTAGTTCATGACGCTTTGTGTCATTCTCTTCTTTTGAATAAAATTCACGTATTTCTCATCAAAAAAAAAAAAAAAAAGATACATTCTTTCCATAAAAAAATAAATAATAATAATTATAATTAGAAAAGGATAGAGTTAGACTACAACATAGTTTTGTAGCCAAACTTTATTATAAAAAAAAATAGGGATAATTAAAAAATACTATCAATTAAGAACAACAATCCCTGCTTCTATTTGAAATTGGATGAATTGAATTTTATGCAAATTGAACTGACAAAGTTAATTTAATATACTCAATTAGATGACTATTAGGCATTTTTATGAACAATTTAAATTACTTATCTAAAGAGAAATATTCCTATTATCAAATCCAAGCGTCATCAATTTAAAGTCTAAACAACACTTTAACAAAATTTTGGTTTAAAGGAAAATAATGGTCCAGTTGGGTTCAACACATAGTGCTATGTTGGGCTGCTATAAGCTTTAGCAAAAGCCCATTGGGTTCTTTCCTTGCCTGGAACGGGCACACCAATAAACTTATAAGCTTGAGATATGCAAGCATGGTATTTATAAATTATTTTTGTACAAAACACGATTTATGCTCTATGTCTCATTAACATAGTCACCACTCAACTTCTAAATACTAAAGGTAGCATCCTAATATTGAAGCCTAATTTGTACCTACGTTAGTGTTGGTCTTTGAGTTGAGTGCTAAAATTGGATTCAATATGTCTAGATCTAAAAAGTGCATCCACTGTCTTTGGAAATTCTTATAAACAAAAGGGTTGTTTATAAGAATCTTGTTCGCTGTTTCAAGACTAGTCCTTTTTCCACCCCCACAAAGTATAACTTCTGAGCTTTGTACTTTGAGAAACTCAACATGGATAGAAAACATCCTTGATTAGTGAGACTTGGACTTCCAACATGTTTAGTTTAATAATAAGCTTGATACTAGACTAGCCAGGTTTTTCCGAGTGGTAAGTAATATAGCCATATGGATTTGAACACTTTAACTCACCAATACAGCAAGTGTAGATTACTTAGCACTGTAGAAATTTTGTAGACAAAAGATGATTTGTAGATGCACAAAGAGTAATAAACCTTTCCAGAATTACATTTATTCCTTGTTCAATGTACATATCTTATATGTCTCCGGTAGTTTAGCAGGCCACGTACAAGCTTTCACATAGACTACTAATATTATATGATTATGTCAACTAGTGAGGTTACATTAAACCTGCATTGAAGCATGCCCAAAGTAGTCTTTGCATTAAAGTAATCAAAGTTCAATTAAAAAACCGTTGCAATTAGAAACCAGACTTCTATTGATTACATGCCAGAACACTATGGAGTATAACTTAGATTAATTTGGAACTTAGGGGAATAATGGCAGTCTTGAAATTGACAAATCTCTTCAGTACAAAAATGTCTTTTAAATATAATTTTGCCTTGCCTAATATGTTCATCTTCATCTTCTATCGGGAATGATCCTTATTTTTTTTTTTTAATGAAAAATAATATATCAAAGAGAAGCAAGAGAGGGCCTCAGGCCATCTCCAACTTGAGAGACAAGCACCCAAGAAGGAAGAGAGGAGATGGAGGTAGACCCATCCCAATTACAAAAGGCCACCCAATGGGCCACATTGTTAGACAAAAAATTTACATTCTTAGGAACAAAAATGAAAGTCCAAAAAGATAAAGTGGTAAGAGCTGCTTTCAAATCAGAAAAGAATGGAACAGAGAAGCAAGAGGGAAAAGCATATAGGTTCAATAGGGCTTCAATAGGAATGATCCTATTAATTGTTCATTATCATCTTAGGATATTTCATTTTCTTACTTGGAAAATCTCAATTGTCTTATGCATTAGGCCTGAAAAAGTACGTAGATATCATCCATGGATACACTTGCCTTTTTCGTGTGTTTATCCAATGCAACAATATATAGTCGTAATCATGAAATGCTTTCGTCAAAAGATTATTATATAGCTGAGCTAGCTAGGCCAACCCCACCATATGGCAGGTTATCATTTCAATGTTTCATTTTATTCCTTCGCCAAGTAAATTTTTTAATTTTTTCTGTTTAGAGATCCTTGGATTTGTGATCCAATTTACCTAAAAGTTAATCTTAACTCAGCGCAATAGAAAGGTTTGAAATTACAGATCATGCTTTGATCATCATAATTCTTTTTTGATAATTCAATAGTTACAATAAGGGAGGAGAATTTGAAGCTTAAATATCTCAATTTAAAACACTAGGAGATTTGAGCTATCTAACTCTTAACTTGATCATCACATTTTGTTAGTTTACAAATTTAGTTACTGATATAATGCTTTTGCTTTAAGTTGTTCACATTTGGGAGAAATTGGTGCTTCAATGTGTATTCATTGTTGTTCATGTGACTTGAACCCATTCTTGAGAATCATTCATTCTTGCTCATGTGATTGCTTTCCCATGTTTAACCAGAAATTTCATGGATGGTTGACAATTATATGGCATCGAAATGCAAAACAAAATCCTTGGGGTAAAAAAAGGATTGTATTTTTGGTGTCTCTATTGCGGAGGTAATACCTTGTGAGAAGTTAATTCATGAGTTATTAATTTAACAGTTAAGGACACCATGTAATCCAAAATTTTAGACCAATGAGATTTGGTCCAATTATGTTATATTAACCACTAACTCTTGTCATTATTATTTCACATGAATCATCACTTATAAGTATAAATCCAATAGTACCATCGAGCATGATAGGATTCAATGGATTATGATTTTTTTGGGGGTTCCTTTAGACATATGCACAATTTGAACCCATAAGGCTTAGCCAAAACTGGATATTAGCCCTTCAGCAACGAACATCATCGGTAGCTATTACCAAATTGTCTTCAACCATTTTGGTAATTAGAAATACTAAAGGGAAAGTTCGATGGTGATGGCTTTGTTGTACTTGAGGTTTGGCTTCAGTTTCTTTTGACGGTAACTATGTTAATTACTGAAGACAAGCGAATGCCCCTCAACAAGCATGGGGCCTCGTCTCCTTCAGTAAAGAGTAATCTACCAGCATGAGTGAATTTTGGCCGAGAACCTGCCTCATTCTCCTGGTTTGACCACGGTATACCTATTAAAAAAAGATTCAATATCTATTACCTAGTTTTACAAGATATTTAAGTATTGTAAGAGAGAAAATGCATATATCTAATATATTATCAATCAACACAAATCAATACTTATCTCATATAAATGGCATATTTTTATTTATGAAAATTACACGGATATGTGTAAATCAAAAGGTTTAAGAGTTAAATTCTGTTTCTAGTGCAAAATGTTCTTGTTCCACAATATAAAAAGCTATCACTAAAAATAATGCAAAGATAGCATATACACATGGTAGATTATGAATCTTGTTAGGGTTTTAAAGGTCACTTTCTCTCAACTTAATTCCCATCTTTTAAAATGATATAGATGAATTGAAAATGTCGAGCCTAGCCCCAAATGGCACTTCCTATTCTCATAAGGGTGGATCGATGGAGAGACCATATGTTCAAAATTAGAGGTGTCTACGAGTTGGATCAAGTCAAGTTTGTGTTCAACCCGCACCCGACGTGATTAGATTGGGCGGAGGAAACTTAACCCGCTATTGACCAATAAGGATTGGTGGATCGAGAACTTCACAGGTAGTGGGTGGTTTAGTTGATGCCGGCTAATGACAAAGAGAGGTGTAGAAGTGCTTAAAACAACAAAGATTCAGTGGAGATCTTGCCAAATCTGATAAGATCTTGCTAGATTTGGTGAAGATCTCGCCAAATTTAGTAAAATCTCGCTAGATCTATTGGAGATCTAGCTAGACCTGGCAAAGATCTGATCAAATTTGGTCGATCTCCTCTAGATTGACTATTTTTCGTCGAATCAGGTAAGTTGGATTTTGGTGGAGGAGAAGCACCACTCAATTCACCTGTTTTAAAGGTGAACACTCGCTGTCAACCACCAAAATTGTCAGATTAGTTGTGAGTAGAGTGGGTCTGTGGATAACCCTATTCAAAACCCACTAGTGTGTGCGTGTCTTTGATAAAATTGGATTAAAAAAGAAGAAGAAGAAGAAGAAGAAGAAGAGATGTTAAATGTCTAAAAATACCTTCAAAAGATTCTAGTAATTCACTGATCCTATCACATCAATTGAAGATTTTGCTACTTCTTTTGACCCCCCTTGTCCTTCTCTTCTGCTACTTCTTACTATTAATGTTTCTCATCTAAAAAGTCATTGAGATTATAATCATACAATTCCATGTTTTGGTAGTTGAAGCCTTCAAATGCACATGATCAAAAAAGGCTTTTGTAGGATTTATAGGAGGATGATATAGTCTTTAAGGAAACCAAATTCTATAAAGGCACCAAAAAAAAAAAAGCTAAAACTCAAAAAATACAGCGTAGAATTTGAAAAGTTTTGGAAGTAAATATAATTGGCGTATGCATGCATTACATATGACAAGAATAAATGTCATATTATTATTGGTATGGAAAAGTGGATACTATGGGCTCTCTCTCTCTCTCTCTCTCTCTCTCTCTCTATATATATATATATATATATATATATGTATGTATGTATGTATGTATACACACACACACACACAAAGAGGGGAAATAATGTAATACTGAAGTAATTATATTCATGAAGGGAAAAAAAATCTAGTTCAAAAGCGTGGATAAAATTTAGAAACAAACTTGATTGTTGTCTAATAATAGAATTTCACTCAAAATTGTTTTATTGGATGTGAATTTTAACAAATCCACCATTGGATTATATTTTCTTCTTATATTCTTCATCTTTGCAAAATTCTAGAAGATTAAAGTTCAATAGGTATGTCATCAATCAAATGTTTAGATTTTAAGATTTTGCAGTTTAAAATTATGTGTAAAAAATAAGTTTATAAATTGAATGATAAATAAATCCAATTGGCACAAAACATAACATGTGTGTTAAGAATATAAAGAAAATTCAATCCAACCGTTAGATTAAATATATGTGTGTGTGTGTGTGTGTGTGTGTAGTAATGTTAAAATTTTTAGTGGATGTCGTAATCTTAGGCTACAACAAAGTTTGTAGCCAAATTTTTTTCCAAAAACATTTACTAAATAAGTAAGGTTTTAAGATCAGCTTAGCAGGCTCAGCCTTCCGTTTTCTTGATAGTTTTTTTTTCCCTAAGTCATATATTTAATAGGAGTTCATAAATGTGACAAGTTTGGATGCTTACAACAAAAATATTTTCTTTATTGTCTCAATCTTAACCAAAAAAAAAAGGAGGATGTTGAAATTTTAGAATATTTGTGCATACCATTTTCCATTACCCTATTCAATATCTATTAAGAAAATCGAATTTGATTATGAACATTGGTGCTAAAGATAAGTTTTTCGAAGAAAAGGAAAAAATTGATAATGTAGACACCTAGGGTTGTGACTCTGAGTGATTGGACTCAATATATTAGAATTAATGATTAAGTAAATAATTTTTCCAAAAAAAAAAAATTAATAAATGATTAAATTCACTATTTCCTACCAACATAAGCTTTTGGGATAATTAGTAATTTATCATAAAACCAAAGCAAGTCTTGAATTCAATTTTGTCTCCACATGACCTTCTATTTGAAATGTTAAAAATTACAAGTGTTTAAATTCATTGCTTAAACTTTTTGGACAATCAATAATTTATTACAATCTATTTGTGTATGACTTTTGGGATAATCAATAATTTATTACAAATCATTTGTGTTTGAGTTAGGTAAATGTGTAATAGTGGCTAATGAATAATGGATTTCAGAATAAGAGTAATGCTACAGCCACAAACAATTTTATAACATTTTTACAAAATGTTGATGTAACCAATCTCTTATTGGTTTTCATCTAGGCCTATATTAATATCATTTTTTCATTTACCAATAATCACTTACCACATCAGCAGTTTGTAAAATTTTTTGTACAATAATTTGTGTGTCAAGTGTCTCGTATTCTATCCTTATCAATGGTGCTCCTCATGGATTCATAAAACCAACTAGAGGAATTAGACAAGGGGACCCCTTTCCCCTATCCTTTTCCTCTTATGTACGGAGGGATTGCATGGTTTACTTACACAATCAACAGATAGAGGCGACATCCACGGCTTTTCCCTATCTAGGAGAAGCCCCCCACTAACTCACCTATTATTTGCAGACGATAGTTTGCTTTTTTGCATGTCTAATCAGGAGGAGTGCCAAAAGATTTTGGAAATTTTGCAAGTTTATGAATTATGTTCCGGGCAGCAAATAAACAAGGCAAAAACCGCAATCTTCTTTAGTCGCTCAACTTCATAAGAAAGGAGAATGATGATAAAAAATACCTTGGGAGTGGAGGAAATAAGGAGCTATGAGAAGCACCTTGGTTTGCCTTCATTAGTGGGGAAAAATAAGAAAGCAAGCTTCAATTACATAAAAGAGAGGGTTTGGAGGAAGTTACAAGGGTGGGAAGAACAATTACTCTCTCAACCAGGTAGGGAAATTCTCATTAAAGCGGTGGTCCAAACCATCCCTACATATACCATGCATTGCTTCAAATTGCTTATTGGATTGTGTAATGAACTTGAGGGGCTCATTAGGAGGTTTTGGTGGGGACAGAGGAGATCGAAGGAAGATACATTGGGTTCGTTGGGAAGAATTGTGCAAGCCTAAGAATGAAGGGGGAATGGGATTCAAAGACTTAGCATTGTTTAATGATGCACTCCTAGCTAATCAAGCTTGGAGGTTGTTCCAAAATAAACACTCTCTACTCTATAGGGTGTTTAAACCAAAATTCTTTTCCAATTGTTCATTTATGGAGGCACCAGAACCTCAAGCTTGTTCTTATGCATAGCGAAGTATCTTAAAAGGTAGAGAAGTGTTAAAGTAAGGGATGAGATGGAGGGTTGGTGATGGGTCATCAATCAGATATTTGGTCTGATCCGTGGCTGCCTTCTAACTTCATGCCATTCATTTCTTCACCTGTGGTACCGGGTTGGGAGGAGGCAATTGTGGTTTCTTTATTAAATGACTCTAATCAGGGGTGGCGGCATGACTCACTGAACTTGCTATTCAGCCCAAGAGATGTGGAGTTGATTCAATCCATTCCTTTATGTACCAAACTGGTGGATGATGCTTTAGTATGACCTTACACTCCTACTGGGTCATATACTGTGAAATCAGGCTACAGATTCCTCTTCAATGCTAGGTGCTTGGACAATGGTGATTACAATCCAGATGGCAACAAACTGTGGAAGAAAGTGTGGGGAATGCATGTTCAGCCCATGGTCCGAAACTTTTTGTGGAGGGCCATCAAGAACTCAATCCCAACAAAACACAACCTTAGACGTCGAATGGTACTTACGGACGATGGCTGTGATCACTGCCATGGTGAGTCCGAGGATGCGCTGCATGCACTTTGGTTGTGCCCCTCCATTTCTCAAGTTTGGTCCCAGAGCAGAATGTGAGATAGCTCGGTCTCCAGCCCACGTTTTTCATGCTTCCAAGACCTGGTAGAAACCATCATGGAATCAGGGAAGGACTTGAACCTTTTTGCAACAACGGTCTGGGCGATTTGGAACCGTCGAAACACAATGCGAACCAGCGGTAAACATATTCTAGTTCAGTAGGTTTTTTCAGAAGTGCAGAAGGTAAGAACGTCTTTTGTTCGAACCATTCCACCTCGTCCTCCTGAATAGACATCTCAAAATGATCTTCGGTCTATTTGGAAGCCACCACCGTGGTCAAAAGTAAACATGAATTTTGATGGAGCCGTGTTTAGAAAGATTCAACGTGCCGGGGTGGGAGTTGTGGTTCGGAATGCAGAAGGCTGTGTACTGGCCTCCATGGCAGAAACTTTCCACTTACCTTTCTCAGTTGCTGTCGTGGAAGTGTTAGCAGCAAAGAAAGCTCTTCAGTTCACTAAAGATATTGGACTCTCTTCAATTATCCTTGAAGGTGACTCGAAGATTGCTATTGAAGGTCTAAAGAGTTCGAATTCACTCCTGAATGAGTATGGTCATTTGCTGGTTGAAGCTAAGGAGGTGGCAGATCAGATGGAAGCAGTGGAGTTTCAACACGTGCCAAGACAAGCGAACAAGTCAGCCCATAACATTGCTAGACACGCAAGACATGTTAGCGAGTTTACGGTGTGGATGGAGAATGTTCCTCCACATCTTGTTTTTATAATTCAAGCCGATTCGGTTATTCATCAATAAAATTACAGTGTTATTTCTCCCAAAAAAAAAAAAAAATTCCCCATCACTTTATATTGTCGATTCTTTTAGAAATAATTTAACAATTCACAATAATCTAATAAGTTCAAAACAAATAATATGAATGTTTCACATATGATCTCGATGCATTTATATAAATATATTTTAATAAAACATAGATATTATTGGTACTTGGATTGAGATTTGGAATACCATAATATTATATTAAAATCTAATTCAATTTTTATTATCCCTTTACTAATAACATGTGGATCTCTCTACAAGATTTTTACTTATTTTGTGTTGGATTGCGGACACCTACTGGAGCAACCGTAGATGATGCATGCTTGTCACGTGTCCGGTAGTAGAATATTCCCAATATATATTCTTCTTTTATGTAAAACGTATCTACTTATTTAACTATTTGTTCATGTTGTTTTTTTATTTATAATTTTTTTTACCTAATTGTATTTTATTCTGTTTTTAAATTATATCATCTAGTATATTTAGTAATGTACATTTTATTAGTGACACAAGCATTCAATAATTTTTTCTAGTGACACATGCATTCAATAATTTAAGAAAAATGATATGTCCACAATATTTTTACAATAAGACAGGTTGTTACTGGTTTTTATTGTTAGGACAAAAAGTAATCTTATTGTTAGGTTTAAATTTGAATCAATAACTAACTACCTATGATTTGTTATGAAAATGTTGTAAAAATATTATTGACGTAACACTTCTCTTTAAATAGACTACAAAGAGATAATACATATATTAATATATATAATATTGATTAATTAATACAAAGAATGGAGAATAGGAGGATTGACTCACTTGGAACTTCTTCTTTTTTAATAAAATTAAATATAAAAAAGGCCAAAATTACCATATCCGTGACTACTTTTTTATTTTTATTTTTATATTAAACGACAAGTAGCATACCAAGGTCTCTTAGGTCTTGATTTTCTGCCACGTCTAACGACAAAATTATTATTATTGTAACCAAATTTCTTTCATTGTGCTTTTTTTTTTTGGGGGGCTAAACCCGAATGTGCTATTGAATCTTATGTGGTAATTGGGTTTAAGTATGCTCGTTCAGGTCGAATACATATGATTTGGATCTGAAGAAAAGACTAAAGAGAGACAGAGTTTCCAATTTAATTGAGGATGAAAAAAAAAAGGTAATTGAATGTGATTTTCGATCTGTAGGGATTATCTTGTCCCAATTTATTTAAGTTTTTGAAAAAATTTCTTTCTAGGAGGTTTCTTTTTTTTTTTTTGTGTGTTGTATAAGAGGTTAGAATTCTTTGTATGATACTTGCTCTTTTTTACTAGAATTAATTCAAGTGAATTGTTCTATTCTTTTGGTAGCCTGCAAATCATCCCTATATTCCTTTATTTGATCACTATCCAAGAAGTACAAACACTTCATATGGTGTGTTGGATTCATATTAGACATGGGATACGTCTGGGAAAGTTTTGCATGCGTGTCCGACCCTTTCCTTTTTTCTTTTTATGAAAAATTGTGGAACAGGGGTGAGTTCAAACTCCTTTGTGACATAGGAGGGACACTACTCTTTGTCCTCCTTGACCCACTCGGTAAAGCAGGGGTGAGTTCAAACTCCTTTGTGAAGTAAGGATGGAAGTTGTAATTCATGATATTTAATAATTGGAACTATTCCTTAATATTTTTTTAGTTATTTGCTTTTCCATTGTTTTCGTAGCCTACATTGAATAATCTATATATACAAATTTTAGTTTTTTCTCTATGCTCTTAAAATTTTATTTTAACAGTAATGAATACAAAAATATTGTGATATAGATTTTGAAAGGTTATAAATTCAAAATTTCATAGAAGAAGTTACCTACCAAATGTTTTGAACTTAAACCTTACTTAAGAGTTTTACTTTTAAAGTTCCAACATAGAAGGGGATGTAGCTCAAATAGTAGAGCAGCAAACACCTTACTCGAAGATGCGACGATCGTCACCTTTCATCTCCATTAATTTTTCCCTTTATTTTTTTCTTTTGATTTTAGTTTTTATAATAAAAAATTGTCTAATATTTGTTAACTGAATATTTGCTAAATATTTTTTGGTTATCTACTTTTTATTTTATTTTTTGGTAGCCCAAATTGGATATTTATTAATTGGATATTTACAAAATATTAAAGAAAATGTAGCTCAAATTCACAGTGAACGTGCTATTTAAAGGTATGAGGTTCAAAAGCTTGCATCTCAATTCAAATTTTTTTTTTTTTTTTTTTTTCAGTTTTTTTCTTTAAAAAATGGCTTATCTTGATTAGTTGGACATTTTCTAAATATCTTTTTATTTTTTGTTTTTTTTCTTTGTCGCCAAAATTGGCCAGTACAGGTAAAATTTAATGAGTTTTCTCTATAGTCTATACAATAGCAAACTTGCAGTTTGAAGGTACAAGAATTGATACTTTGCATCTCCATTGATTTTATTTTTTCCCTTCATTGATTTCTCAATTAGTCCCATTACTTTCACTAGAAGACAAACTGATCTATTCGTATGCTTCACAAATGGTTGAATTTTTTATTTTTATTTTAGACTACCACAGTGTCATATGCCTTCAACAAACCCAATCCTCCTATGTTTTGAACAACAACCATATTTGTTTATAGAACAATAGCAGGAGCACTGTCATATTCATTTCCAAATAACACAAAATAGGGTAAAATTACCCTCTCTTCCATTAAAAATTTTAAACCACTTCTACTACTACGTCCAAAATTACTCCCTCTTCCTCGCTTCATCATTCTCTCTCATCTTTTTTTAGATTATTCTAATATGGTGTAGTGTAAAATAGAGAATGGGAAGTAAAGTGGATTGTTAAAGTATTAATGTAAATAAAATACTAAATTTTTGGTGATGCAAATGCAAAATGCTTCTTCTTCACTTTTTTTCTATTTTTTGTTGCATTATAGGAATGTAGCTACATTCTTGGCAAGTAATTAATTATAAATACGAAGTGTATGATATATGGATGTATGTATTTATGCAGATTCTTATTTGAAAAGAACATTTGTAGATTGTCTAAGATTGTCTATATAAATTGTATTAAAAACATCCACTTCATTTGAAGCTTAAAACTAATTTCTCTGACATAAACATCAAACAAGCATTCCTATTGTTTTTGAAAAACCAAGCCTTAGAGATCCAATATTTTCATAATACTATTTGGTATGTTACAAACCACCAACATCAATTTATTTTGAGATCACAGAGAGCTACAAATTCACCAATTGCTAATCTCTAAGTGAATTCCAAATATAGATGGTATGGCTGTATTATTTACATCTTTTATGGACAAAAATGCCTTATGCCCTTTTCGGGCAAATTATATAGCATTATGCCCCCTTCCCAAACTAATTAGGAAAATGTCCCTCTTTTAAAACTCGATTTTTGATAAATCGAGTTAGGTCCTATAGTGGCATTTTTAAGAAGCCTATAGTGACGTTTTTTAACTCGACTTCAATGAAATCGAGTTATAGGCATGAAACCGACCTATAGTGGCCTTTTTTTACCTATAATTCGATTTTATTGAAGTCGAGTAAAAAAACATCACTATAGGGCCTAAGAAATTTTTTTTTTTAACTCGATTTATCAAAAATCGAGTTTTAAAAGAGGGACATTTCCCTATTTAGTTTGGGAATGGGGGCATAATGCTGTATAATTTGCCCGAAAAGGGCAAAAGCCCATTTTGTCCCATCTTTTATATATAAACTAGAACTACATTGAACTCATATGATGTCCTACACAAAATGAGGTTGAGACTAAATGTATATATGGCAAAAAGTATAGCTTTAGACAATGAGAAAATGCAAAAATATAATGGGAAGCGTTGAACGCTATGTACTTATGTTTATTCGCACATACAACGAAGCAAGTTTGAGAAAACCATATCCTAGTAACTTTGTATGAATTTCAAAAGTGGACTCACTATAAAATAATAATGTAATTGTATATGATATAAAAATGATATATTATACTATTCAATAATGTTCATAAAATAAGTTGTTACCTATTAAGACATTAAGGTAAATTGAAAATTGAAAATTAAAAATAAAAATTTAAATCTATAATTTAGGACAAACATTTAATTTTTAGATATAACTATTTGTTGTTATGACAATAAAATGTCATATGTTTTATTAAGAATAAAAAAGAAAAGGCTATGAATACACGCGCATGGTGCGCGTGACTAGGCTAGTAAACACTACCATTATCTTTACTTCCAAAAAATTTCAGATTTGTGCCGGATTTTCCGGGATTTAGATTTTTGGTGCTTTTATGAAATTTTAATTTTTTTGAAAATATATCTTCCTATAAATATCCTATAAAAGTTTCATTTGATAATATGCATTGGAAGAGGCTACAAATAGCAAACCTTGGAATTGTATTATGATAGCCTTAGTGATTTTTGAGATGAGAAACACAATTATAGTCAGTAGAGGTAGAGGAGGAGTAAGAGGAGGGCTAGAAGAAGGCGCAAAATATTCAGGAGGCAAAGAAGACAAGAAGAAGAAAATACCTATGAAGTTGATGCGTGTTGATGTGATCGGATCAATGAATTACCAAAACCTTTTGAAGTTGAGGTATATCTAAACAATAAACATTTCAAGTCATCTATTTTTTTCTCTATTGCTAACACACACACCCTGGTGTTTTTGAACTGATGGCCTCACCATCTACCCAAACTCGTGAGAGGAAGTGCCATTTGAGCCAAAGCTCCTTGGCCTTTTCAAGTCATTAATTTATATAAATATGCAAAAGAGGAAGTTGAACCTTAAATCCCTAAAATGGTTAATGATCTAACATGTAGTTATGCTATCTTTTTATTATTTCTAAATGATTGTGTTTTGGTTGAAGTATAATTGAACAAGCATACCTTCTAATTCACTATACAGAAACTACTCTTCTTAACCCACTTTTTTTTTTTTCTTCTCTCAAGTTTGTGTCTTTCTCCTTGTTTATCTATCCTCATCTCCATTCTTCCATCTTCTTTAACAAACTTTTTGAACAATGCAAAATAAAAAGAAAGATGGAGTGAGTGAAACATGAAAGCATCTCATGCCATACAATTGGACCATATATATAGTAGCCTTGCAACACTATTTAGTATTTACATGTACATAGGCTTGTATATTTACACATCCATGTAATTATTATTCTAAAACTTTTTCTTGGACTTCTTTTTTTCTCCTTTTGGATTATCTTTTCAAACTTCAATTTTATTCCAAAATTAGTATACATAACATAATTGATTAGTTGGCTTTAGTTGGATAAATTTATAACTTTCTATCACTGATACAAACGTCAATCCTATCTTTTTTAATTAGTATGAATATCGTTAGTTGAAAGTTAAGTTGTCTCCCTAGATTAAAGTGTTTGGATTGTTGAGTTTGTTGTGTAGGATGCAGAAGAGGAGAAAATGGAAAAAAACATCATTCGATGTTAAAACTAAAAAAAAAAAAAAAAAAGTAAATATTTATTTTAATTTGAAAAAATTACACTTTACTACTTTAAACTATGCAGTGAGTTACACTTTACACCCTAAACTATTCAAATGCACACTTTGCAGTTTACACCCTAAACCATCACACTTATAACACTTGGCATCCTGGTGTTACTTTTGCTGTTATATTTAACAGAATGCTACTGCACATAACAAGCACATGCATCTTACTTAATGTAACAAGCTTAAAAGACTAAAACACCCTACTTCAAAATCAATTAAAACAAAATTCAATTTTGTTCACATCTCTCTCCCCCTCTCTCATGCGTGCAACCTCTTACCCAAATCTAGATTTTTATAAACCCTAAATCCCCTAATAGAAAATTGCTTTTGCTTCCAACAAATTTCAAGCAGCAATCTGTTTGCATATCTGATAAGTCTTGTCTTGTTGAAACAAAGAAGGACAAGCTAGTTGATGAAGAGTTTCTAGCTGTACGCTTGACTTCTAGAAAAGATGATGGTCGCCCAAATAGAAGACTAGCTAATTTTGTCTTGCATGATGAAAATGGTGTCCCGCAGCTCCTTAAGATGTTGGAATTTGATGACATGTTTATCTCTGGTCTTATATTGCCTCTTGAAGAAAGTTCAGACAAAGAAAAGGAAAAGGTAATCAGATGTGAGGGCTTTGGATGGTTAGAATCATGGGACATCTCTGGCTATGAAGATGGTTCTCCAGTGATATGGCTTTCTACTGATATTGCTGATTATCATTGCCTTAGACCTACCAGTAGCTACAAGAAATTTTATGATCCTTTCTTTGAAAAGGCCCATGCTTGTGTAGAAGTCTATAAAAGGCTATCAAGATCTTCTAGAGGTAACCCTGACTCTACTCTAGATGAATTGCTTGCTAGAGTTGTTTGTTTAATGAGTGGAAACAAGCACTTTTTTGCCCAAATATTTAGAACAACTAAAAAGGATTTGAAAAAAAATTGGATTTTGTTTTAATTGATTTTAAAGTAGGGTGTTTTAGTTTTTTAAGTTTGTTCCACCTAAGCAAGATGCACGTGCTTGTCATGTGCAGTAGCATTCTATTAAACATAACAACAAAAGTAACACTGAGTGCAAAGTATGATAGCATAGAGTGCAAATTGTGCGTTTGAATAGTTTAGGGTCCAAAATGTAACCTGTTGCATAGTTTAAGATGGTAAAATGTATTTTCTGCTTTTAATTTATTTATAATGTTATTGATGTGACACTAATCAATTCATTGTCATAGTTTGTAAACATGTTGTAAAATTGTTAGTAGCTATAACTCTTTCTAGACATTAAATTGTTGAATTAATAAACATGTTCAAATAAACGAGAGGAAACTTATCCACCTTCATGATAGCTCCATTTTTTGGATCACAGAGTCGTTCGCAGAAGAAAATATGCTCAAAGATAGCAGGGCTGTCCAAAGATGGGGATATATTTTTGCTTCCTAAGTTCAAAATTTCGTTGTATTGCTATAACATGTATTTTCAATTCTTATTCACTATCAGGAAAATCTTGGGTAAAATGAACACACATACTAAAATTTAAAAAAAAAAAGAAAAGAAAAAAGAAAAGCAAGCATACAAGACATATTTTCAGAAAGTAGGATCAAAAGCAGTTCGTACACATTGGAAAAATCTTAGTTCTGATTTCTCAGAACTCTTCACACCGCAAAAAATCATGGTGTTCTAAACAGGCCATCATTTGTGTAAAATTAGATGCTCTTTTGGTTGATTCCTGCTTAAGGGGAACATGTGAATCGAATCTTCAACTTCAGGTTGAACATGCAATTTTACCTACAGCTAGCTTCTTAATATGTGATTGCATGTTACTGCAAACTAAGCATGAAATTGCATATTCTCATCTTCAAGTTTCTTTTCATCATGTGCACTTGAAGAGGCTTCAACTACCAAGCCTTTAAACTGTATGATTGTAACTTTAATGGTTTTTTAGATTAGAAACACAATTACAGTTAGTAGAAGATGAGGAGGAAAAGAAGAGCAACAAGAAGTAAATACTTATTAAGCTAATAATAAATATTATTGTAATTAAATAAGTGAATTACCAGAATGTATATGTAGATTTTCAATTCATGTGTTATAGTATGGCATGAGTCCTCATCTACTATCTAATCAACATTCTTCAAAGGATTCTCTAGCGACAAGGAATGAGGCAATTCAAACTAGTATTTAGTAAACATAGATATTGCGTACTTGGTAGTAATGGTTTGAGTTGTAGAATTATTATCTTGCATATTATATATGAAAGTTCAAATAGTATGTAAAACACCAATGAATGTTTAGACCCCCAAATTAAAATTACCAACACAAGTTTATAATCAAATAATATATGTGCGGAAAATGAAATATAAGCTATGTTCAAATTGGTAACACACTCTAAACCATAATTAATAACCAACACAGCAGTAATTAAAATGTAAAGAGAAAGGAGAGAAAGATGCAAACACAAAGATGACACGGCGATGTGTTATCGAAGAGGAAACCGAAGTACTCGGCGAAAAACCTCTCCGCCACTCTCTAAGCGGTCAATAATCTACTAGAGAATAAAGTTGGGATACATGAATAGCAGAAGACCCTCCAGGCCTAATCTACCCAGTGCACCTAAGCCCTCCAAGCTTCTTGCTCCAATAGGGTTACGCCGAATTTTGTCTTCTCTAGTTTACCGAATCCCCTAATAGCCTATTGCATCAACCAAAATGAATTGGTCCCTTCTAAACTAATTCCCAAGCACTAAAATACATCCTCATTGATATAGGTATGGTGAGATAAGGATTTGGCTAAATGTACCTCTCAAGGATATCTCAATGGAGAGGGTGAGAGTAGAGGAATTTGGAGAATCAAAGGATGAAGATTGTGGATGAGTGAATCATGTTTTTCTCTAGGGTTTCTCTCTAAAAATTCTCTCTAAAAGGTCTCTACATTTCGTGGGTATAAGGGTATTTATAGTAGGGTGCATGAAGAATGCGAAAAGTCATGTTTCAACCAAACAGGGCATTTTGGCGACTCAGGCTCACGACTGGAACGAGTCGCGAGTTTGAGTTGCAAGCTAACTGCCTGGCCAGACTAGAAGTTTTGTCCTATAGTGCTCCAAATGTCGTGACCCTTCAACTCCACCTGCATGCTTCACACGTGTGCCATTCTGGCGACTTGCCAGTCGCGAGATCCAGTCGCAAGACTCATTTGAATTGCACACATCTTAAATTTTCTTCACTTTCTCACACACTACCCTTACATAATTCCCACCTAAATACAGGGTATCTAATTGCTAAATTACAAACAAATTTGACACGAAATAAAACTAACACATGATTGAATAAATTCAACCTTACAATATATATATATATGTGTGTGTGTGTGAGAGAGAGATATTTTTCTCTCTAATGAATTCGCTATATAACTAATTTATAAAAACAATATTAACTATTGCACAATCTTCTGCTACGTTGAACCCTCCAAAAAGGCTCAAAGATGTGAAAGTAGGATGGTTGAAGAGAGGTGGTTAAATAATTTAGTTTAGAATCAATTTTAAATAATTTTAATACAATAAAACAACATAAGACATAACTTTATTAAGTTAAAAGCTAATCTGTAAGATGAAGTATTTGTTTTGGGTATGAATTTTTTTTAATCTAAGATTTTTTTTTTTTTTTTTTTTCAAAATACTTAGTTTGGGCCCATGATTAATTTCTGGGCTCCACCATTGCTCGTAATAAGTGCCTCAACTAGAAAATTGTAAGCCTTTTTTGTAAGGGCACATGGCAGAGGAAAAGCATGCTAATTTTTTAATTTTTTTGTTTTCAATTTAATTTGTGTGATGGGTTTGTGAGAGATTAAAATGCAGATAACTTAGGGTCCGTTTGGTTCCCGTAAATATTTTCCGAAAAATATCTATTTTCCGGAAATGCTATTTTCTGAAAAAGGAAAATATTTTCAAGTGTTTGGCTGTATTATGAAAATTGTTGTAGAAAATATTTTCATGTATTTGGTTCTATTATGAAAATGTTATTTTCCTACAATTTTTCACATTTTCTCAGCTATTTTCTCAGCATCCAAACAAATTTTGTTACAAAAAATTTCAAAATCACAGCCAATTCATCAACAAATTCCAGCAGCAAATTCCGGCAATCAAAAGCCACAACCACCAAAACATCACCACCACACCACCACAACAACAACAACAATCAAACGTTAAAAAAAAAAAAAAACTGAGAGATCGAGGAAGAGGGAGCGATGGGTCTGGGTCAACGACGAGATCGAGGTTCGTGGGTTGCTCTGGGTTCGTCGGTTCGTGGGTTGCTCTAGGTCGAAGGCGATGGGTTGCTCTGGGTTCGTCGGAGGCGATGGGTTGCTCTGGGTTCTCGAATCGGGATGTGGATCGGACTGCGCGTTTATGAGTGGTGGTGGTGGAACGGCGTGGATCGGGATGTGGAACGGGGTGTGCTCTCTTCTCTCGGCGTGGTCTCGGCGTGGAGCTCTGGTCTCTTCTTTCTCGGATGGTCTCGGCGTGGAGGATGACTTCTTCAAGTTTCTCTGGCTCTCTCTCTTTTGTGAGTTTTTGTGCGTGACCCGGAAATGGTTTGAAGTGAAAATGAGAGTGTAAAACCATTTCCGGGTCAAAGGAGTAAATTTGGTCAAACTGAAGCATATTTTCCGGAAATTAAAATTTTCCTTGACTTCCAAACACTGGGGTCAGGTGGTAAATGATTTCCTGAAATCATTTACCACCAAAACAAACGGACCCTTAGTTGGAGAGGAATGCTTGGAAAGGGTCCACTCTCTTTCTATCAAAATGAAAAGCACCATTTATGTTGGTTATCTATTTTATTTTCACTCTTATTAATGGCTTTGTATTTTATCATTAGAAACCATAAGTATTATTCCTCCCCCTCCTCCCAAAAAAGTTGTTTTTCTTACCTCCATAAAAAAAAATACTTAACAAATCAAAACTGTGGTATCATTTTTGCAAGGTCGATCCTCGTGAGGAAATATGGTGACTACTGACTAGATTTGTTTATGCGTTAATTTACTTCTTGTTCTTTTTTTTTCTTTTTGGGGTTGAGAAAAATGCGTTAATTTACAGGAGTTAAGTGTTCCCCGACCCTGAAATAATGTAGCACCAAGCTTGAAAGAGCCTACACCTTAAAGTGATGCGCATATCTCTTTCACCTGACAAAGTTGATGAGATCTCGATCTCATCTCATAAAATGCAAGAAGATGGGAACACGTTGTGATTGATAGATAGATGTTATTATTATTATTATGCAGTGGCAATGGCAGAGTTCTAATTTTCTAGCTCTGGCAGTGGCAAATGGCAGCTAGCTCTGCTCAATTGTGTGAATTCAATCACTCTGTAGTGTCAGCAGTAAAGACTCAAGAGATGCCACCCAATCAAAGGGTACTATAATGCTTCACAGCTTAGGTGTTAGGTTTCACATTTATTTGTTTAGGTAATAATGCTGCACTCAAGCTCGCCAAACACTCTGAAGACAACGTATTTATCTCCCATATGTATAGAAATTTATGGGTAACACAATAAATTTCATAAATTTTTCCTTTCGTTGGAAACCCCCCTTGCTCTTATAATTAAGCTAAAGTCACACAAAAACCTTCTAAATCAGAGGAAGATCAATTATATTTTCTAGATATTAACACTCATTAGCATTGAGCAGTGTCCATCTTGAAAATGATGAACATATTCTAATTTCTCTCTAGAAATGGAAATCTAAGTGCCATGTCCTAATTTGCTAAATTTAAGGGATCAAGATAATTAGCATTAAATAATGATTGATTCTAATTTAATGAAAAATGGGCTATGTGTCATGGAAGAATGTTTATTCAACATACATGATATTTCTTTTTGAGCCCAAGTGGTTTACACTTTGCATTAGCAAGAGCTCATGAGTCTCATATGTGTTGAGACTTAAGAGAGTTTTTAACCTATGATGTTTTCTATTGGTGATTACTCTCATATGTGTTCTAAGTTCTAACTTCTAACCTCATTTGAGAGACAATTTACTTTCTAGTGCGCTAAAACTCTATATGAAATAACTCTTTTGCCCTCTAATCCACATTTCTTAATTTTCCTTTTTGTCGGTTTCTCTTGCACAGGTGGGTATGGTCCACCCCACATATTGAAAAACAGCATAAGTAAACTAAATCTTGGCCCAGCTGTGGGCCCTAATTTTTCGTTTTTTGGGGTTCAAATTGGCAAATTTTGTCAATTGCATGGGCCATATGTGTTCTGGGCTTAAATTACTGGTGATGATGTTGTGGGCTTATTTTTAATTTGTTGACAATTCTCTCATTCAAGCCATTATCACTTCAGGCATTTCTTAGGCCAAAATGGCCCATTACCATTAATTTTTGAAATATTTGGCAAAAAATCACTGTTTCGGAAATAAACAGCAATCTACCACTTTTTCAAGTACTCGAGTTTGGTGAACTCGAGTACCATGTTTTATGCTTCCACCGTGGCACGCTGACATGGTAAAAAAATTCAAAAAATTCTGCTTAGTACTCGAGCTTACTGAGCTCGAGCACTGTTTTGGCCAATTAACACCCCAAATGGCCCCTGTTACCCACACTTAAACCAAACCAACTCAGCTTACTCTCTCATCAATCTCCCTCTCAAATCTCGCTATCTCCCTCTCAATCTCCCACACGCTGTCAATCTCCCTCTCAGTCTCGCTCTCGCTCTCGCTCTCTTCTTCGGCACCACAAGCTCTTCATCTTTCTCTATTTCTCACGGCAACACAGGTTCATCACTCTATCTTTTCTCTTCCTTGTTGACCTCTCTATTTCTCTATTTCTACTAAATCCGAATCCATATAGGCTCTGGGATGTGGGTTTCATTTGATTTTTTTTTTTTTTTTTTTTTTTTTTTTTTTTTTCTGTGGGTTTGCTTGGGTTTCATTTGATTTATTGTGGGTTTTGTTGGGGTTTTGTTCATTTGTTTGTGCGTTTTGTTTCATAGTATTTTCAATGATTTGTTTTGGGTTTGTCTTTATTTTTTATTTCTGTTATCTTTTTGTGGGTTTGTAATGCAAATTATGTGTTTGATGAAACGCTTCTTGCTTTGCTCCACAAACAGTAAAGAATCATCTTCCTCTTCAATGGCGCTCTATTTTCTCTATTGCTTTTGATTGTAGGGCTTCTTTGAAGCCCCTAGAACTACTTCCAACCACAATTTATACCTTTCCCCTACCTGGGTTTTCACCAAAATCAATCAAACCCACTCCAGCTCCAACAAGGTATTGTTTTTCTGTTTCATCCTCAAGCAATTTTGATTGATTGCTATCTGTTTGTTGAATTGACTGTGTGAAGTTTTTCAATGCATCCAACAGCTTTTGTAGAAATGGCTGTTCCACAAGTCAACAAGAAATGGCTCTTCATTTTTCTGGTCTGTCTATATTTATTTTGCTAATTGGGAATGAACATGACTAAATGTTTGTGTTAATAATCAGGTAATTCTAGCTTAGAGGCAGCTATAGAATGGGTGATTGATCATGAGAATGACTCAGACATTGATCAGATGCCTTTGGTATGAATATGATTTCTCATCTTCGTTCTCTTATTTGCTTACATCGCAACATGGATTTTTATTTACTTATTTTTGGTATTCTTATTCAATGATATCCTTATTTTTAAACTTCAATCTTTATCAACTAATGAAGTCTCTAGTATAGTACCATATCCTCAGTCATGCTAAGAAATAACACTAAAACTATAGTTTGAAGTGGGTTTGTGTTTCACAAAACCAAAACATTTGATATTCACATTGTAGCTTCTTGTATACCTTTTTATTTATTTATTTATTTTTATTTGGTTAATAAGTCTAATATTCAAAGGGGCGAGATGCCCAACAAAAGGAAGAACTCCTTTGAAATAAAAGAAAAGGAGTGAGAAAAATAGACATAAGGTTATTGTAAGACAGTCGGCTATTTCATTTTGAATAGAACTAACAAATAATTGTTAAAAAAAAAAAATTCCTGATCCCAATTTGCAATTGCTAACTTTGATCTTATCCGTCAATTTTAAAAGATTGCTTGGGGATTCAAAACTGTAATACTCTTGGCTTGATATTGAAATAAAGAGAAACATTTCAAATAGAACATATATTGGCCAGTAATCTTCCGCTTTTTTATTTTGGTATATCTACTAGGTGTCTGCTTATTATAAGAAAGAGGGTGTTCATACAATTGAAATTCTTTCTCATATACATGCTTGTTTAGCGGACAATTTCGATTGGGTAGTAAGAGCTGAAGTTTATACGGAACAGTCAATTGTTGTTTAGCTAAGTATCTTTTCTAATATGATCAGTTTGTTTTTGTGGGTAGCTTTTGAGATTTGGAATTTGACTTTATCTTTGCTTTTTGTAAACTCCATTTCATTGAAAGGAGGTGGAGAGAAAAAAATTGTCTTTGGTGAATATGTTGATACATTTTTTACATGAACTTATAAAATCTTTGGTGTTGCACATACTGTTACTAGATTAGTTTGCTTGACTATTTAACTTCTCCCAGGTAGCCGTGGATATTGATCTTGACTCACCTCAACCTTTCCATATCACAGAACAAATGAAAATAAAGGCACAGGAACTAAGGTTTCCTTTTCTGTTTATCTAGAACTCCCCCTTAGATTCTTTCTCCTCTTTTGACCTTTTATATATAATTCTTTAATCTGGTTGAGTATTTGAAAAAAATTTCAGATTGTTCTTACTATTTCTGGCTAACTGGTTCCTTTCCATGACTACTTATGTTGTTGAGTTTCAGGAATAAATCACATAAGAAGAAAGAAGAAGAAGAAAAGAAACTAGAAAGGCAAAGGGAGAAGGTACTATGCAGTTATTTCTATGGTTTACTCTTTCCTTATTTTATAGCTCCTTTACGGCTTTACCTTGCATTTTCTAAATCTTGTTAAGGATTTTGATTACTCTTTTAACTTTTTTACTACTTTTTCTCTAATGGAAGACAAAGAGAGATTTGGGGAGGGATGGGGGTAGATAGTTAAAATAGTGCTTTAAAACACAAGTAGGAAATGTGTATAGTATGAGAAATTTTAAAGTGAAGCTGGCAATTTATTAGCATCAATGATAAATAATTAATCTCTTTAAAGCTTGCCTTGGTGTGATAGCAAGTGCCTTCCACCAAAAGTAGGTTGCAGGTTTGAGTCCAGGAATTAGCCTCTCCCGAAAAATGGGGGTAAGGCTGCCAATCAATCACCTCTCCTAGATCCCACAATAGTGGGAGCTTTGTGCATTGAGTATGACCTTTTCCTTTTTTTAAAGCTTGCATATATTGTCTATTGGTTCATAAAATATGACATTAGGAATAATATGCAACTTATTGTACAAATAATGATTAATGCAAGTTTTTCTACATATATCCTTGCAATTTTCTCCTAAGTAGATTCTTCTATACTAGAAAATTACCATGATTATAATGATAAATTCAATATCATGGTTAATATGATTTAATGAGTGGAACATGAATGGCAGCTCCTTTTGAAGAATTATAAGAGTCAAAAAGTTGGTTCTAATGTTCAAGCCATAAAATATGGAGTGTTTTGGACTCTTGGGATCTTGCTTAGCTAGCCTAAATTGAAGAGTCTTATTTTATTGTTTATCTAAGTAATGTTGTTTCTTGTTTAGTTTTAATCAATCTTTGGACTCTTGTTTCTTGTTTCTTGTTTAGCTAGTCAGGGTAATTTGATAATTTCTAGATTCTTGGGATTTGGCTGTACCTTAAAGGCCCATGAGTCGTATTTTATTCTTTGAACTACTTTTCTTTTTATTCCAACTACAAGATTAAGTGTCAAACTTGAAATATTTGCTAGTCACACATAGGAAATTCATGATAACTTAAGAAGAATTGTTGCACTTAGGAATGAGATATACAAGGCTCAAACTAATATTAGAAGATTATATTCCAAATTCAATGAAGGAGATATGATTATGGTTCATATACGAACTTGGTTTAGTATTCTTTTTCTTTTTATTTACAAAAATTTAGTATTTATAGGCCTTTATACTATAAATTCATTGAGAGATGTGAGTTTTAATAAAATTATTGTAACATTTTTTTTTGGGAAAATAATTATAGTAGGTTTCTTAACCTTGCCTAGGTTTATCATTCAATTCATCGTTTTACCATCAATCAAACATGAAATTCTTTTCAGGGTTCATCAAGACTCAATCCTTTTTTATTATCTAACCTTAAGTTCTTAAATATCCAAACCCATTCAAGAATATTTCAAGAACATATACAGAAGCCTAATATAGTTGAATTTCTTAAAGATCTTATATCATGATTCCTAAGTTCTTTTTACCCCTGAAAGACATTATTCAACGGTGAACTTGCCGTAGCTTTTTTTATATTTTAGAACATATTATTGCTGCTTCATTGTTGGTTTTTGTCAAATCAAACTCTTCTGTTTGTACTTTGGGATTCTGTTAAGAGCTCGTTTCATGTACTTGGCATTTATTTATAAAGACTTGGTTGTGCTATTGTTCCAGGAGAGGATTCGAGCTAGTAAGGACCTCACTGAGGCAAAGCGAATTCTAGAAAGCAATGAAAAACAACGGTCTGTCGTAATTTAGTAATTGTTTTTTCTATTTGGAAATTTTATGTCCATTTATCCCTTTTTGTCTTTAAATACATTAGATTTTATTTCCTTCTAACTTAAATATTAATATATTCACTTTGTTTTTTCAGTTATTTAGCCTTGAAACAAAAAGAAAAGGAGGAAGAAAAAAGAGCAAGGGAGAAAATACTTAAGAAACTAGAACATGATAAGGTACTTGAAAATTTTTTCCACATTTCATTGTGCTTAGAACAATTGTTAATAGATTATAACTTTTTTCTAGTAGATTATGTGTGCGTTTGGGAATCATTGAAAACATTTTAGCTTTTAGCTTTTTGTCTTTTTGTTTTGTTTTGTTTTTTTTTTTTTTGTTTTTCCAAATAATTTAGCTTTTAGCTCTTTGTAACGCATTTAACATAAAAAATATAAATAAATAAATTATAAAAAAAAACATAAATGTTACCAAAAACTATATCTTTTGATAAATACTATGCAAATAAGTTACCGAAAATACACAATTCCCAAATGAAAACTTTTATATTATAGATTTCGCTATCATTGTCCTTAATACCCATTTCTATGGAAGGAGAATTGTTTTTCTTTATAGTATTTTATGGTCAATAAAAATAGACAGAAATATGTATTTTTTGGAAGTTGTGCTAATACAGGAAAAAAGTTTTCAAAAAATATTCTCAAAGAACTTGAAGTAAGCAACAACCAACAATAGAAGAGAGACTAATGGGTTTTTATTTTATTTTAAATCTTATCAAGTGATAATTTATATTTTTTAGTTCATTATTCCTGATTTGATGTTTAATACCTTTCTCAAGAATTTCTATGACTCAAAAAACTATGCATGTCTTCATAGGTAGAAAGGAGGTCAAGACTTGGATTGCCACCAGAAAGTGCATCTGTAAAACCTTCCACTCATTTGTTGCAGGAAAAAACGGTACGGTTATTTTGAAAGTGATGTTTATAGAACTTAGCACTCTTCTGTGCCATTGCATAATATAAATTTCTTTACTTGAACTACAGGGCAGAGTTATTTTGATGTTGTTCTTTTTATTATTAGTTGCAGACATCATTGCCTCTGAAGTCTGTAACAAATGCAGAGCAGTTGAGAGAATGTTTAAGGTCTCTTAAGCGCAATCACTAGGTAAATTGCTCATAGTGTAACAAGCACAAGAGTTCGGAGACATTTCAAAAATAGATCGGTTTATGTGTTTTATGACATTATTGTAGAACCATCACATTATAAGTGGTTTCCTAAACTATTTTTAGCAAATTCATTCTGAGGTTAGAGTGTGCTTCAATTTCCTCGTTATATGTTTCAAAAGCAAAGCATAGTGTTGAAGTTGTCCTGAATAAAAATTCTAGTATAGTGGACTTCTTGTATGTGAAACATAATGTCAGAGAGTGGTTTTTTTTTTTTTTTGGAAATCCATTGGGCTAAAGATCTCCACAGATAAATTGTCACAACAGTGAATTTCCTTTGCATCTGAGTTTTCAGATAAATGGGAGGTACTACATCTTATTATTTACAAGATAGATAGCTCTGCACGACCATGTACTAAAAAGCTCCTTGCTTTACGTACAAATACTTAAAGAAAGAAAGCGCATATTAATTGCTTGAAAGCCTTTTAATTAAACTAAGGTGAAGATACATGCACCTGTTACAGCATAAATCATATGCATAGGATATTTTTAGGGTGCCTGCCATAGATATTGTTGCATTTCTTTGACTTGTGAACTTTAGGTTTCACCAGTCCCAAATGTAGTCCATTTTTGTTAGTTAAGATTGTCACATGCTATTTCATTAACTTCTATATTTTACATGTTACTCTGTTAGCAGCCTGATTCCCCCTGCCTTTTTCTATTTATTCGTCTAGAATGATGGTGCCAAAGTTAGGAGGGCCTTTGAAACTCTTCTGATCTATGTTGGAAATATCGCAAAAAATCCTGATGAGGAAAAATTTAGGAAGATTCGACTTACTAACCCATTATTCCAGGTAAACAATTTCTTTGATTGATGTGGTTGTTGTTTGGGGGGGGGGGGGGGGGGGGGGGGGGGGGGGGGTTAATGCTGAGGTTTGATCATGTTGTTTAACCCTCCATACCAACTATACGAGTAATCTGAGCTGATTTGAATCAAGTAGAGACCATTTGTTACCTCCACCAAAGTCCAGATTGTCCTTTTGATGGAAACTTTTGGGATAGGTTATTGCCACAAGACGCTAGTAATGCCAAGTTATTTTCCACGGAAATTAGGTTACTTCGGTTCGGTTTTGGATTATTATTGTGTTCACTTTCACAATTTTTAACTAGTAAAAAATAATACATTAATTTGCCAGGCTCATTTTTATGAAAAAGGTAGCCTCATTAGTCATGATGAGAGCCAAGAGCTCTCCATCCTGATTGTTGGATCGCCATATTTAGTTTTTCTTTTGATCACTAATGTCAAGTAATGCATAGATTTGTCGAGTGTTATCCTCTTTGTAGCCTTAAATTGAACGGTCTTAATTGTAGCCTTAAATTGAACGGTCTTAATATCTATTGCTTTAATGGTCTGTCACTATTTCCTGTTACATTTGTAGACCAGCATGTTCCTCTGTATAAACACGATATACCCAAAGAAAAAAGAGAAGGGTTTCATAGACATCGCTCAAATCTGGCATATAATATTTTTATTTGTTTTTCTTGGTTCAGGTGTACTTGTATTGTAAGATTTTTATTTATTCTTTAGCTATTTAACACTTAACAGGATAGAGTTGGGAACTTGAGAGGAGGTATGGAATTTCTTGAGCTCTGTAGGTTTGAGAGAACAGAAGGGGACGAGTCCTTGTATCTTCCTGATGATAAGGTCGACATGGAAATTCTAAACACAGCTAGGTCTGAATTGAAGTCTGCAATGACCAACCCCTTCTTTGGACTTCTAAGTGTGTAAGAGAGGATTGTACTGTGATTTTAGGTCAAATGACTTGGGGGCCAAAATGGCCCTTTACCATCAAATTTTGTTTTGATGAAATTTTGTTGCTGCAGAAGGAATGTAAAAATCTATGCCTCTGCTTTGAAGTGTAAAACTACCAAGAATAAACAGGGAAATGGAATTTGAACTTGAATTTTGTGCTAATAATTGTAAATTAGTATCCCTTGTTCCCTCTCTCTTTTTCTCTCTAAAAAAAATTGGTTAATTCTGTTTGAATTTTAGATAATTTTTATGAATATAGATTGTGCTTAAAAATAATATATTTCTCCTTGGCCACTTTTATAATATATTTATGCCCAAAAATAATATATTTCTCCTTTGCCACTTTTATATTTAAATAAACCATTTTTTAATTTTTATTGGATAACTTTTTATCATTTATTATATTTTTCTATTTTTAAATTAATATGAAAGAAAAGTCTTTGAATATGCATAAAGATGCTAAACAACCATTTGACATTATGTTTAACTTTTTATTAAAAAAAATAAACCTCTAAAATACAGGAGCAGCACCAGCACGTGCCTCAACAGCTAGTTTTGTTTAAAAAACCCCGACCAACTGCAATTTAAGGCAGATTGGTACTCGAGTATGGGAAACTCGGGTACCAATCTGCCTTACATATTTTTTTAAAAACACTGAGCCAAAAAACACTGAGCCAGTTGCAAGTGAAGGAAAGGCAGATTGGTACCCGAGTTTCACAGACTCGGGTACCAATCTGCCTTATTTAAAAAACACTCAGCCAACTGCGAAATTTGTAGTTTTAACAAAGTACTCGAGTCCTTGAAACTCGAGTACCTACTCCCCCACTTATTGCCCACCTACTCACAAACGAACTGCCTCCAACGGTCCGAGTAAATGCTAGTTAATGGTACTCGAGTTCTTTGAGCTCGAGTACCTTTTAACCAAATACCAACCCGTCAGCATTAAGACATTTTCAGTACAAAGCTCTTGAGAAACTCTATGTGCGAGTCAGATATTTTCAGCATAAACTTGACTGTTTGGTCATATGTTTGATCCATCACCGGATATGCAAGCGGAAGTATCAAGTTGGACGCCTGGGGAGCAGCCATTGAAAGGGATGGTATTCGCCACTAAATTGGCAGTAAAATTTGCGTTGCCTTGGTACGCATTGCAAGAGAATTTTAGCTTCAAGACTGAGCATTCAGACTCAGAGAGGCTTATAGTGAGTTGTGAGGATGATTCATGTACATGGTTAGTCCGTGCGATTTGTTGCAAGGGAGACAATGTCCGGAAGATCGCAAAATGCAAGGGCCCCCACACGTGCGACAAAATTCAGAATGCTCATGATGGTCGGATGATTGATTCGGCATTCCTAGCATACACACTTAAGCGCTATATACGAGAAGAAGAACTTACGCCACGTTGTTTTGGCAGACTTAAAACACTAAGTATCTCACTACAAGGTATTATTTAATTTGCATTCTTTTTGAAATACAATGTAGAGACATCAGACCAGTCTAGTATAACCAAGATATTTTTTCCCAAAACCCATGAATACTTTATATTATGAAAATTGAAATTGAAAAAGAAAAAGAAAAAAAGGAATAAAGAGAAAGAAATATTATATTCATCTTATAGCCTTACAAGTCTTCATTTGTTTTCTTCAACTATAATGATTTAACTTGTATTCATTTCTAACGTAATCATTATGGTTCACATACAAGGTATGGGATGCCAAACAAAAGGCCGTTGCAGCTATATACGGAGATTTTAAGGAGTCTTATGCAGAGTTGCCGCGTTTTTTGGCAGGACTTACGGATGCAAGTCTGGGTACACAGTATAACTTACTACTGGACGATAATTATGAACGGGGAACCTGTACATTCAAGTCTGTATTTTGGGCGTTTCGTCCATGTATTGTTGGGTTCAAGAAGTGTAGGCCTGTGATTAGCATTGATGCAACCCACCTCTATGGAAAATATAAAGGGAAATTGATGATTGCAATGGCGACAGATGCTAATAATAAGATTTACCCACTAGCCTTCGCCGTTGTTGAGAGCGAGAGCACAGAGACTTGGGGTTGGTTCTTGGCTTGTATAAGAACATATGTTACCGACCAAAGAGACCTGTGTGTCATATCTGACAGACACCTTGGGATACAAGCTATCTTCAGAGACACTAATCGAGATGTCTCCCTGCGACCTCCCATGACAGAACATCGTTACTGCCTTCGTCATCTATGCAGTAATGTTAACACTAGATGGAAAAATGAAACTTTAAAGAATCTAGTGTGGAGGGCAGCAAGTGCTACCCAGGAGCGAAAGTTCAATGCCACTTTCGATTCAATTGAGAATGTCAACCGGGATGCGCACTGATATCTGAAGGATGTGCCCAAAGAGAAATGGGCTCTAACTTTTGACAACGGTTACCGTTATGGGGCGATGACTACAAACGTGTCCAAGTGCTTCAATGGTGTTCTAAAGGGTGCTCGTAGCCTGCCTATTACGGCAATGGTGAAATACACATGGTTCAAATTAAATGCCTACTTTGATGATCATCGCAATAAGAGCATAGCGCAGTTGAAATCGAGTCAAAGATGGACTAAATATGCCTTGGATATCTTCATGAGAAATAAGGCGAAGGCGGAGAATCACAGGGTGACAAGATTGAGCGCGCAACAACAATCATATCAAGTAGATACACCGCATAATGCAGGGACTGCTGGACGTGGGGATCATACACATGGAGTTAATCTGTTGCAAAGAACTTGCACATGTCAGAAATGGAAATTGTACAAGATACCATGTTCACATGTCATTGCAGTTTGTATTAGGTATCGACATGATGCAGAGCAGTACATTGATCCATGCTATAGCGTGGATGCACTGTTGCGGAGCTATGCTCCCGTTTTCCCTGTGTTGAAAGATAGATTATTATGGCCGGATCCTGAAGAAACTCGAAAAGTCCTCCCTAACCCCCGATTGATCCGAGAAAAAGGTCGCCCTGTCTCAACACAAATCAGGAATGAGATGGACGAGGGTGGGAGACGGCCGAGAACCACACCATGGAAGGAGGGGGGGAGGAAGGTGCAATGCGGGTTGTGTGACCAAGAGGGGCATAACCGAAGAACATGCCCTATGCGGAACGAGGTACGGACGAGTGGTGGTCTCGCGGACTAGGTACGCTAAGTTTGAACCGTGGCATCCTTTTAAATGTATAATTTTTCCATTTTTTTAATGCTGATCGTACAAGTTCTAACTTCTGACTTGTTCTTAAACATTGCTACCAATCAAAGGAATTGACTACACTCTCACAATTGAACACTTTAGTTCCTCCTAAATGTCTTTGATTGCACTAGTTCAAAACTTCAAATTATTATGCTTATGATGATGATGACTTTCTCTTTATATTTAAATTATTGAACTTGTGTATGGTTTCTATTTAAATTATAATGTGCTGTCCTCAAGCTTGGCATTTTGAGCCATCCCACTATGCCCTGAAGAAACTAGGCATAATGACACCAAGTGAAATTATAATGTGCTGTCCTCAAACGTGTCCTCAAGCTTGGCATTAGATAGATTATAGATATGACAGCTGATTTAGATATAGTAGAAGCCTTTGTATTGCTGTCTCTATTGTTGGTTTCGGTTGGACAACTATATACTTACATAAATGTTCATCTAAAATACCTATCTTACTACTAGTCTTTTGGACATTCCTATCTATTTCCTATCTTAAAATACAGCTTTCTTCTTTCAGATGTTCTCTTTATGTTTGTATTGCTAAATCAGATTTATGTTTGAATGTGGTTAACTCACTACAAGACGATAACCAGCCCCCTCATTGACAAAGTTAATGAAGAAGTTCATGGCTGACTTCTACAATGCATGTGCATATATGTTATATATATAGGAGTTATAATAAGTCAGACCTTGATGTGATGGTTTATTCAAATTTCTCTTTTCATATATATATATATATATATATATATATATATAGAGAGAGAGAGAGAGAGAGAGAGAGAGAGAGAGCATGCACACACAAAATTCATATGGATAGATAAGAGGCAAGACAGTACAACAAAGGGTGCCCACATTCAGGTAAGTATGACAAATCATTTATGTCATTTTGAGAACTTTGTCTATTTAGGTCTCTTACAAATTTTTTTTGTTTTTCGATGGGTGGTCTTTTACAGTTTTCAAACTCATAGTTGCATTGTTAGCTTTTGTGATTATCTACTGAAGAGATTGGACTATGGTTTAGATCTGATTTATGTGGCAAGTTTATCACGTTGGGATTCTTGGTTTTGCATGTTTATCAAGTTCATATACATAATATTTGATTAATGTCGATTTGATTTTTCCAGTTCCATCTTTAACAAGCCAAAGTTTGGTGAAATTGAAAGCAAAACTTCTAAGCAGACTATTGACTTAACTATAATCCAAAACCTTTTCGTAGTTAGCTGGATTTGGCTATTGAAATCTTATTCACCAATGACTCTATCTAGGATCATATCTCTTGTTAAATCAATGGTTGTAATGAAAACTTAGGTCAGTCAGTGCTGTTACTATACACTTCCTCTGTTGCTTTGATTTCTTTTGATAAGTAATCACCTTCGCTAATTTTCTGTAAGTAAATTAAATGGAATTTGAAGCATACCATATCGCCAATTTCCAGTCGACTGGCATTCCAAAAACACTTTATACTTTGAAAATTTCGTAGTCCTGATGCAAATTGTTTTAGTACTCATATTGCCTTATTGCACATTCAGCTTCTGACATATCACTCAATGATTGAACTATATTTTTGTGCATATATTAAAAAAAACTCTCATTTTCAGTCTGCAGCTCATGTTATAACATATCATAGTTGTTTTATTAACTAATGCATTTGGCGATACTATTAGGTTGATCCAACCACTGGTGAGACAGAGGATGATGGTGTTGAAGATGAATACCAGCTAGAGGACCTGGAGGTTGTAGCAGCTGATTACATGTTGAAAGTAGGGGTCTCCAATTTCAGAAATGCATGGGAAAGCATGGGTGATGACTGCTTCCCATGCATTATACTATTACTGGCATGGGAGGTTTTCTCTCTTCTTTTTTTTGGGGGGGGGGGGGGGGGGGGGGATATACTCTACCAAACAACACCTACTTATTTTGGGTTTGCCTTAACATCTCAGTGATCTTTATTTTTGGTTTTTTTTTTTGGGTCCTGAGTCTTCCTCTTAATATTTTTCATGTGTATGTGCATGTACGTCTTGTACATAAACACAATATAAAATGCAATGTAATGTATTTTTTGCAACTGTGGAAATTGTAAAAACAAGGCTTTTGAAGTATTTAAATAAGGAATTACATGAAGTTTCCTATGCCTGAGCAAAAAAGAGAGTTCTATGTGACATGTTCTGTGGTATGATTCCGTTTTAAGCAAATGTGAGATCTTGCTACTCATGGGCCTTTTTTCCAAGGAATATATAATAGCATATATGGGGACTTTTGTTTATTTGTTTTTTTACTGAGAGAGAGAGAGAGAGAGCATGAGCTTCTAGCCAATTTGACTTAGTTAGATGGGCAGCCACAACCCAGAACTAGATGGACGTAAAGATTTGTGCATTATCCAGAAATTGGCATACAGGGAATTTTTTGGCTCACGGTTTTTTTTGGCCTAGAGAAATTTTCAAAACAATTGGTAAGGCAGATTGGTACCCGAGTTTCAGAAGCTCGGGTACCAATTTGCCTTATCACATTTGGTTCAAGGTTTTTTTGGCCCAGGGATTTTGGCTTAAAAAATTTTGGTAAGGCAGATTGCTTATCACATTTGGTTCAAGGTTTTTTTGGCCCAGGGATTTTGGCTTAAAAAATTTTGGTAAGGCAGATTGGTACCCGAGTTTCAGAAGCTCGGGTACCAATCTGCCTAATAGCCTTTGGCTCAAGGTTTTTTAGCCCAAGGAATTTTTGAAAAAAATTTGGTAAGGCAGATTGGTACCCGAGCTTCAGAAGCTCGGGTACCAATCTGCCTTATTACATTTGGCTCAAGGTTTTTTTGGCCCAAGGAATTTTTGAAAAAAATTTGGTAAGGCAGATTGGTACCCGAGTTTCAGAAGCTCAGGTACCAATCTGCCTTATTACATTTTGGCTCAAGGTTTTTTTGGCCCAGGGATTTGGCTTAAAAATTTTTGGTAAGGCAGATTGGTACCCGAGTTTCAGAAACTCGGGTACCAATCTGCCTTATTACCTTTGGCACAAAGTTTTTTGGCCCAAGGAATTTTTGAAAAAAATTTGGTAAGGCAGATTGGTACCCGAGTTTCAGAAACTCGGGTACCAATCTGCCTTATTACATTTTGGCTCAAGGTTTTTTTTGGCCCAGGGATTTGGCTTAAAAATTTTTGGTAAGGCAGATTGGTACCCAAGTTTCGGAAGCTCGGGTACCAATCTGCCTTATTGCATTTGGCTCATTGTTTAAGCCTCAAGGTTTGAGCACTTTAATCAACCAGAGTGAAGCTTGTTTAACGAAGCGCACCTCATGCATACTTTTTTGGTGCTTTTTGAAGAAACATAATGCATGCCTAGGTGCACTTTTTTTTCTTTCTTTTTTTTGATAAAAAATATATAAATAGTTAAAATTAACCCCTTTATCTTGATGAGAATGATATAGACAATTGATTTATAAAAACCCTATTCTTCGATGTTGTACTAAATAAAAATAATTTGGTATAAAAAAACACGAACAAGGCTAATTTACTATTCTTGTGCTTATTGCCCTTTGCCTTTTTGATATATTTTGATTGAAACGTGCATTTTCTTGATTTTTATCATAGGTGTCACAGCTATGTATTTTTATATGGCATAAGAAAATTATATAAAATGTTAAATTTAAACATTATAAGACTAGATTATTATTATTATTATTATATTGTCCATTCATTATTGTTTTCAAACTTACTATATAAAGATTTCAAGGAATTGAAATAACTTATATAAAATTTGATTTCATAAAGTTTGTGCAATTTCACTATCCATTTGCGCTAACAGGCAAAATATATTTGCTATTTTGAGTTTATTAACTTTTTTCAATTTTATGCTATGAGTCCTTTTATTAGAAGTTATTGTAAATTATATTTGAAAAGGTATGTTTTACTTCAATCAAGCATTTACGCTTTGCGCCTAGGCTCCAAAAGGACCATGCGGATAAGTGCACTTTATGCTTTTATCAACGCTGAACTTGATTAAAAATTACAGTGCAAAGCCTACAGACAAACACATAAGCAATGATATCATGATTGTTGTTCCTATTCATGAATGTGAATACCATTAAAATGTGTTGGGAAAATAGAGAAGACAACTAAAAAAAGAAGAAGAGAAAAAAACAACGACAACAAAGAATAGAGGAAAACAAAGGGTTAGGGTTAGAATAACTATTTCAGCGTGTGATTTCCTCCATGACCAATTTGTTCATTGATAACATTGCTTAAAAAAGAAAAATGTGAGAGGCCAGCTCATGGGCATAAAAATAACATGAACCAGCAATAATTGGTAATACTAATAGTTCCTACCAAGTCTCTCAAAATGAAAACCCCAATATAAGGTACTCACATCATTTACCTTGAGATTCATTGCTTATAAAGCCAATGGACAGCAATGAGGTTTATAAAAGAAAAGGGACTGACTGACAGACAGAACCATGTTGGATAGAAGCAACCATGGACCTTTGAATAAAATTGAGGTCCAGATACCATTAGAAAGGCATGTTGTCACCATGCCTCCTTCCACCAAGCTTTGACCAGTTGTAAAGCCCTGAACTCCCCCTGTTTTATCCTTGCCCTTTCCAAGATAACCCCATACTTCGTCTTTTTTAAACTTTTCATTCATGGCTGTAAAATCGAACTCTTCTGTGAATTGTGTAGCTGAATACTGAGGCTGCAAAAAATCAGCAACACAACAATTGGAAATTTCAGTAAATAGTGCAATGGGCATACATACTTCCCGTAGAGACTAAATAAAACTGTGAAAATATACAAGCATCACATCCCAACCAAGTAGACCAATCTACTTTCTGTACACAGAAAAGAGTGCAATGAATATATGAATATATATATATATATATATATATATATATATATATATATCCAAACACACAAGCCAACGTACACAAACATGCTCCAAACACCAACCTAAAGAGCCAAGTAGGCAACCTATTTTCAAGCCCAAACAAGGGCATGAATCCACATGAATGCCAACTGCAAGACAGATAGATGATCGAGAGATCATAGTCACCAGATGCACATAATGTTAGCTACAACGACACTGCACTTCCAATGGAACACATCAAAATCCACACCAGTGAAAATCCACATCAAAATCCACACTGCACTAAATGTTAGCATTTTTCTTTAGCTAAAGTATGGTATTTGGCCATTTTGGCCTTTTTCTTTAGCTAAAGTATGGTATCGCATCACTAACATTTATGCTTGTAATGAAAATAAATAAATAAATAAGTGTTGTAAAAACACCATATCACATCATTTATTATTTTTCTTCGAGTCTAAGCTGAAAGCACCATGTTAAAATGAGTTTTCCTTTTGATGAAACTGCATTATTTTTTCTTATTTAATTTGCTTCTATGTCTGCTTTGTTTTAAAAGTAACAGAAACTTCCACAAGTCTTTAGCATTCTACTAACTCTCCATATCTCCAATTCAGTACAACAACTTACAAAACAGAAACTACAACAAAACCCACAAGTAAAACACATAATTTGCTTACCTTCTTCAATTAGTTATTAGTTATTACTTCACAACTCATAGATAGTTCATAGAAGCATTTCATCAAACACATAATTTGCATTACAAACCCACAAAAAGATAACAAAAATAGAAAATAAAGACAAACCCAAAACAAATCATTGAAAATACTATGAAACAAAACACACAAACAAATGAACAAAACCCCAACAAAACCCAAAATAAATCAAATGAAACCCAAGCAAACCCACAGAAAAAACAAAAAAAAAAAAAAAAAAAATCAAATGAAACCCACATCCCAGAGCCTATATGGATTCGGATTTAGTAGAAATAGAGAAATAGAGAGGTCAACGAGGAAGAGAAAAGATAGAGTGATGAACCTGTGTTGCCGTGAGAAATAGAGAAAGAAGAAGAGCTTGTGGTGCCGAAGAAGAGAGCGAGAGTGAGACTGAGAGGGAGATTGACAGCGTGTGGGAGATTGAGAGGGAGATAGCGAGATTTGAGAGGGAGATTGATGAGAGAGTAAGCTGTTTGGTTTAAGTGTGGGTAACAGGGGCCATCTGGGGTGTGAACTGGCTAGAACAGTACTCGAGCTCAGTAAGCTCGAGTACTAAGTGGAATTTTTAAATTTTTTTGCCATGTCAGCGTGCCACGGTGGAAGTATAAAACATGGTACTCGAGTTCACCAAACTCGAGTACTTGAAAAAGTGGTAGATTGCTGTTTATTTTCGAAACAGTGATTTTTTGCCAAATATTTCGAAAATTGATGGTAATGGGCCATTTTGGCCCATTTCTTATAAGACATTATTTGAATTACCTACAAGAAATATTGCCAATTATTAAATTGCAATGTTTTCTCTCACTGAAACAATTTTTTTTTTCCAGATTCTTTCGCATTCGTAATAGTATACCATAAAAAATGAAAAGAAAAAAAAAACACTTTTTAACAAAAAGCAGCAATTTTGGTTTTAGATTCTATTGCATTTATTTGTTGTAGCAAAAAAAGAAAAAAGAAATTTTGTTTCTGATTTTTTTTTTTGCATTGAAAAAGAAAAAGGAAAAAAAAGAAGAGTGATGGTCGAGTTGGGTCCATCAAAGCGGGCCGTGTTGAACACAAATGGCACAGGCACATTATCCTTCCACTGCAAAGAGCGGAAAGTGGTCGCTGCTTTGTGGTAGACCAGTAGACCTAGAGCTTTTGCCCAAGTCCATCGATTCAACTCGATGCTTGGAATGGGGAGCCAGCATGTGAGCCATATTTGGGTTCGACCAGCTGAGTTGGGCCAATATTCCATCACTTTAAAGCCCCCACTTGGTTTACAAGCTCACGTGACCAAGCTCAGCGGTATTCATGCACTGTTTGATAGCTTATAAATGTATACGTGATTGTTCATTTTGTCGATATGGGATTGCTACCTCATAGTCTCCACATCACCTGATGCTTTGAGGTTTAGCAATCTCTATTCTAGCAATTAAGGGTGTGCAGCGAACCTGTCAAAACCGACCTGACCTAACCCAACCCACTTAATTTAGTCGATTTTTAATGGTTGACATGTTGAGTTGGGTTATGAAATTTTTTTCACAGTGGGTCAGATTGGGTTCGGGTATTAAGATTTACAAATTTATCTAACCTGACCTGATCCACCTATATTTAATATATTTTTAAAGTTTTTAAAAATATATTATATATTTATTTTTTTATTTTTTTCCCTCTTCTTAAATAAAACCTGTCGAATGATGTTTTTTGCGCGTAGCCACATGTCTTCTGTTGGAGGGTTGACTTTGCTAGACCCGAATTTGTTTTGGAGAGTTCAATTCGGAACTCGACATTGGGCCGCATATCAAGAGTGGATGCCATAAGTTGAAACTCTCTCTCTCAAAAAAAAAAAAAAAAAAAGATTGAGACATAATGGCTTATCTTGATATGGTTTGTGGTTTCAACCATATGATCACCTCACTTTATATGGTTTGTGGCTCCAGCCGTATAGCATTAATGAGCTGATAACATTCCAGCGGTATAGTAACATTAGTCTAGTGGTACAATGATAATGAATTAAAATATACTTAATAATGTAAATTTGGAGATAAAGACACATTGACTTATCTTTATGTGGTTTGTGGCTCCAAGCGTATAACGTCAGTGGACTAATAACATTCCAGCAGTACAGTATGATATTATGATTCCTTTCATGATGACTTAATGATTAAAGGAGAAAATTGGGTGCAACTGGAGGGAGAGAGAATATATCTAGCCATGTGCATAGGTTGGTTAAGTTTATCCTCTTTATCATGCACTTAAATGATTTTCCCCATGTAATGCCCTTTTAGTTTTTAGTCAAATATGAGTGATATTGTCTTCCATTATAAGGGATTTTAGTACTATAAGTTTGTGTCTTTCATAAGAAGAGCTTTTAGCGTTATGAATATATGACTTCCATGAGAAGGGCTTTTGTAACATGTTTTTGGAAGAGTGTTTGATATCTTTTAAGATGTATGGAGATGATAAGAAATATATATGTTTTGTGAGATATGGTGTTTGTGAGATATAGGAGAAGTATGTATATATTTTTTTTTGAGGAATGTGTTTGAAAAATATATGGAAGTATGAGGGATATGGAGATTAAATGTACTAAATACATGAGCTTATAGTTGTTGCTAGAGTTTTTTTTGTGTTATGTCATGGGTTATGTTGCTTTTAAACAAGAGAGATTTTGTAAGAGAATTGGAGAAAGAGATGTAGATGTGTTTATGAGCAGCAAAATGATAAAGTTTCTGAATAAGAGAGTGAGAGAGTAAGTAAATAATGGGTAATGGGTTTGTTGTGTTGTCTTGGAAGAGTTGTGGCTTGGTCCTCTTTATATAAAGCCAAATATGTAACTAGGTTTAAATTAGTTGAAGGGGAAATTAGAAAATAAGGAAAAGTCTTTGGCAAAGTAATTTATTTATTTAGTGGGTTTTTGGTTTTTAGCCAAAAGAAGAAAGTTTGAAATGCTAAGATTGCTGGAAAAGCTATACAGTTGTCTGTCACAACTTACATAGATGTACAACAGTAGTTGTTGCAGCTAACAGCTGCATAGTAGTAGCTGCTACAGCTGCTAACACTGCTAGATGATGTCAACTAAATGGTATCTTCTGTTGGAGGAAATATTTAGCATTAAATTCATGGTTTGGCTGAAAATGGCATGATATCTTTTATGTGATCTTTCTATTTTTGGTATTGTAGTTAAAGGCTAAGGATTTGGGTTTAAATGGTAAGATTCTTTTATGGGATCTTGGCTACTTTGGGTATGGCAGTAAGGTGCTGCAATCGAGCATTAATGGGCTAATGATATTATTTTGGACATGTGTAATTTGCTGGAACTATTACAGCTTCTGCTAGAGCTACTATTGGTGCTTTTTGGCTAAGTTTCCTCTTTTGGAAAAATATATGTTTAGTCCATGGTTCTATTACAATGTAATTTTAGTAAGTAATAAACTCATTGGTTGATATTTGATGAAGCTTTGGAGGTTTAGTCTATGGTCTCTTTATATTATGACCAAATCTTGGAGAGCAAGGAGGGCATTTAATGTTAGATGAGATATTAAATAGATTTCTTATGTTTAGAGATAGCCAATAAGATTTAGGCATGCATTTGGAATTGATAAAAATAATAATATAATTTATATGAAATAATATAATTAGATTATATGATGAATATTAAGTTTTAGGTAAAGAGCAATGAGGAGTTTTATCATTTTAAATGTTATGTGATATGAAAGGCTTACCAGATGTTACCTATTGTACACTGACCTGTTAGAGTTTAGGGAGTTGGAGAAGACATGCCAAGCAACATGTTATTTTATCAACTTTAAACCGTTTGAGATTTATTGAACATACTTCTTGATCCTCCAAACCACCACTTCCAAAGTTCTCTTGATGAGACTCATGAGCTAAAAAATCAAATGCTATGCCATGAGCTTGAATCATGGGCCTTGATGAGATAATATCGTCATGGGTTTTGAACCATGGGCTTTGGTGTTGTTTTGTGTAAATATGGGCTCTTTTAGGCTTTAAAAGAGATTTTCCCAAAATCCTTGATAATATTGATGTGGTAGGGGAAAACCCAAACCCTAAGTTCTTCTCATATCGTTTGTGTTTGTTTGGTGTTATGTTATGATTATTTGGTTATAAATTTACTCTTATTTGTGGTAGTGTTGTTCTAATGCTCAATTTAATAATAATAATAGTAATTATAAAAAATAAAAATAAAAAACTGTCCAACCCATGGGTCCAACTTGATTCACGTGGGTTGGGTTGGGTTTGGTTAGACCCTCGTAATGGGTTGGGTTGGGTTGGATTTTTTTTAAGCCACCATGATGGGTTGAGTTAAAAGAAACTCCTCAACCCAACCCATGCACACCCTTACTAGCAATTGGTTTTTGAAATCATTGGCCATGCTTATTTAGACACAATCTTTGGCCATGCTTCTTTGAAATCATTCATAGAAAAAAAAGAGGCATAATCTCACTTGCTTTATTCCTATTTTGTTCATTGCAAGCCTTTTTTGTACAAGGACCTTTATTTGATATGTAGAAGAATAGCATTCTATTATCTATACATCACCAACACAAAATTATGCTATGAGGTTTTTTCAAAACTATAAAGAAGAAGTTAACCCATTTTTTACAAACTTACCCACTTACCTAAGGTTTTCTAGAAATGAAAGGAAGAGGAAGTGGTTGAAAATTTTAGAGAGTTTTCCTAAGGAAAAACTAGAGAGTGAAGCAAGAGAGAGAGAGAGAGAGAGAGAGAGAGAGAGAGAGAGAGAGAATTTCCTAGTCTAGAGAAATTTTTAAGGCTTTTTGTGCGTGTATCTAGTCTATTTTTCCAAAAAAGGGGGAAGGGTATTTATAAGAAGGGAAACCAAATGGATGTGTTTTTGCACACCTCCACATAGCTGCCGCATGGTGACATGTGGCCATGTGGGGTGTGTTGCGCAACACCCCACTTGGCGTCTCCTAATTCCTCTCCAAGCTATCTTATTTCGTATTTTTTCTGATTTTGGTCCAATATTTGTGCTGCTGTTTGGATGCCTTTCAAAGCTCATATTTCTTTGCATTTGGTATCACTGGAAAGGTCTGGATGTCTAGCTTCCATAGGCTTTGACCTAGTTTGATTTGGAGTTACAGTTGTAGAGATATCATGTTCGAAAGAGAGGTAACACAGTGCAAGAAATAATGCAACAATTTTCTTGGAAAATTCATTTCTTTCAATCCGTAGTAGATATTTTCCAGCCCTCTTTATGGAAGATATTTGAGACATCAAAATTCAATCTTGTTCAGATAGATTGCTCTAATTGTTGCTCAGTTGGTACAATTTTTTGTGCGAAAACAGCCCCAAAAACAGCTCTTTTTGACCTGAAAATAGTGAAATATTTAATTTGGTATTTTATTGATATCTCATCTGTTTTAACTTCAATTTTGATCCATGATAGTTGATTTTGAAGGGAAAAATATGATCTACAAGATGGTCCAAAATATATCCCGATCGGAAGATTAGATCAAAAATTCAACTTTTTGACCATCCCTAGTTAGATCCTTGCCAAAAATGGCTAAATTGACTTCGGATTTTGTTTCATCTTCCAATTAGGGTAAATTATGTTGCTTTAATTTATTTCCCATTTTCGACTTTAAAAATTATGGCTTTCACATTTTTTGATTTTTAAAATATTATTTAGAAGCGTTAATTGGGGCCGGACAAAGTACGGTTTCGAGACAAGTGTCATCAATTTAATGTCTAAACAACACTTGCACACAGAGTGCCATGTTTGGCCATTATAAGTTTTAGCAAAAGCCCAATGGGTTCTTTCCTTGCCTGGAGCAGGCACACCAATAAACTTACAAGCTTGAGATACGCAGGCAAGGTATTTATTAATTATTTTTGTACAAAACATGATTTAAGCTCTGTGCCTCACTAACATTGTCACCACTCAGCTTATAAATACCAAAGGTAGCATCCTTATATTGGTCTCTAGTCAACTAATCAGTTTTAAAGCGCCCCCCCAACACAAAACCAAAAAAAAAAAAAAACCACTAATCAGTTAGGTCCATTGAAGCCTAATTTGTGCCTAGACATATATGTGTTAGTGTTAGTGTTGGCCATTGAGTTGAGTGCTAAAATCAATGAGTGGGATTCAATATGTCAAGATCTAAAAAGTGCATCCACTGTCTTAGGAAATTCTTATAAACAAAAGGGTTGTTTTTTATTTTGTCATTATTTTTGTGTCTAAGAATCTTGTTCTTTGAGGAAGTCAATGTGGATGGAAAACATCTTTAATTAGCGAGACTTGGACTTTCAACATGTTTAGTTTAACAATAAGCTTGATACTAGCCAGGTTTTTCGAGTGATAAATAATATAGCCATATCAATTTGAACACTTTAGCTCTCACTAATACAGCAAGTGTAGGTTACTTGGCACTGTGGAAATTTTGTAGACAAAAGATGATTTGTAGATGCACGAAGAGTAATAAACCTTTCCAGAATTACATTCATTCCCCGTTCAATGTACATATGTCTCTGGTAGTTTAGCAGGCCATGTACAAGCTTTCACATAGACTACTAATATTATATGATTATATCAACTTGTGAGGTTACATTAAACCTGCATTGAAGCATGGCCAAAGAAGCCTTTGCATTTTAGTAGTTAAAGTTCAATTAAAAAACCATTGCAATTGGAAACTACACTTCTGTCGATTGCTTGCTAGAACACTATGGAGTATAACTGAGATTAATTTGGAACTTAGTGGAATAAATGGCAGTCCTGAAATCGACAAATCTCTTTTGAACAAAATTTTAAAATATCAAATTTTTAAATAAAATTTTGACATGCCTAATATATTCATTTTCATCTTTTTCGGGACTGATCCCTTTTTTTTTAATGAAAAAAAATATATCAAAGAGAAACAAGCGAGGGCCTCAACCATCTCCAACTTGAGGGACAAGCACCCAAGAAGGAAGAAAGGAGATAGAGATAGGCCCATCTCAATTACAAAAGGCCACCCAATAGGCCACATTGTTAGACAAAAACTTTACAGTCTTAGGAACAAAAATGAAATCCCAAAAAGATAAAGAGGTAAGAGAAAATTAAAGAAGAATAGAACAGAGAAGCAAGGGGGAAAAGCATATAGGTTAAATAGGGCTTCAATAGGAACGATCCTATTAATTGTTCACTATCATCTTAGGATATTTCATTTTCTTGGAAAATTTGTTTTATGCATTAGGCCTGAAAAAGTACGTAGACATCATTCATGAGTACACTCGCCTTTTTTGTGCGTTTATCCATTGCAGCAATACATAGTCGTAATCATTAAATGCTTTTGTCAAAAGATTATTATATAGCTGAGGAAAGCCAACCCCCACCATATGATATGTTATCATTTCAATGTTTTGTTTTATTCATTAGCCAAGTAAATTTTTTTTATTTTTCTGTTTAGAGATCCTTGGATTTGTGATCCAGTTTACCTGAAAGTTAATCTTACCTCTGCGCAATAGAGAAAGGTTTGAGATCACAGATAATGCTTTGATCATCATAATATTTTTTGATAATTTAATAGTTACAATGAGGGAGGGGGATTTGAAGTTTAAATATCTCAATTGAAAACACTAGGAGATTTGAGCTATCCAACTCTTGACTTGATCATCACATTTTGTTAGTTTGTGAATTTTGTCAATGATATAATGCTTTTGTTTTAAGTTTTTCTCATTCCATAGAAATTGGTGCTTCAATGTGTATTCATTGTTGTTCATGTGACTTGAAACCATTCTTGAGAATTACTCATTCTTGCTCATATGATTGCTCTCCCATGTTTAACCAGAGATTTCACAGATGGTTGACAATCATATGGCCTCGAAATGCAAAAGAAAATCCTATGGGTAAAAAAAGGATTGTATTTTTAGTGTATCTATTGCAAAGATAATACCTTGTGAGAAGTCAATTCATGATATTAATATAAAAGCTAAGGACACCACCTAATCCAAAAGTTTAAACCAATGAGATTTGGTCCAAGTATGTTATATTAACCACTAAGTCTTGTCATTATTATTTCACGTGAATCATCACTTACAAGTATAAGTCCAATAGTACCATCGTGCATGATAGGATACAATGGAGTATGATTTTTCTTTTCATTACAAGTATAAGTCTTGTCATTATTTTTTTTTTTTTTTTTTTGAGTTCCTTTAGACATATGCACAATTTGACCCTAAAGGGCTCAACCAAAACCGGATATTGGTCCTTCCGTAACGAACATCCCCAACTGTTATTACAGAAATTGTCTCCACGACTTCAACCATTTTGGTAATTAGATATATCGATGGGAACGCTCGATGGCGATGTCTTTGTTGTACTTAAGGTTTGGCTTCTGCTTCTTTTGATGGTAACTTTGTCAATTACCGAGGACAACTGGATGCCCCTCAACAAGCATGGGGCCTCGTCTCCTTCAGCAAAGAGTAATCTACCAGAATGAGCATTGTATACCTATTAGAAAAAGATTCAATATCTATTACCCAGTTTTGCAAGAGATCCAAGTATTGTAAGAGAGAAAATGCATATATCTAATATATTATCAATACTTACCTTATATATGTGACATATTTTTATTTTCATTTATGATAATTAAAAAAATGTGTGTAATTCAAAAGGTTTTAGAGCTAAAGGTTGTTTCTAGTGCAAAATGTTCTCATTCCACAATATTAAAAATCTATCACTAAATATAATGCAAAGATAGCATACACACATGGTAGATTATGAATCTTGTTAGGGTTTTAAAGTTCACTTTCTCTCAACTTAATTCCCATCTTTTAAAATTATATAGATGAATTGAAAAGGTCAAGCCCTGCCCCAAAGCCACTCTCTCTTCTTACAAAGGTGTGTTGATGGTGAAACTATATTTTCAAAATTAGAGGTGTTTACAAGTCGGATCAAGTCGGGTTTGTGTTTAACCTGCGCTCGACTAGATCAAATTGGGTTGAGGAAAACTCAACCCGCTATTGACCAATAAGGATCGGTGGATTGGGAACTTCATGGGTGGTGTGTGGTTTAGTCAGTGCCGATTAACAATAGGGAGAGGCAGAGAAATGCTTAAAACATCAAAGATTTTATGGAGATCACACAAAATCTGATAAGATCTTGCCAGATCTAGCGAAGATCTCACCAAATTTGGTAAGATCTCGCTAGATCTATTGGAGATCTCACCAGATCTGGTAGAGATCTCATCAAATTTGGTAGATCTCCACCAGAATCGACTATTTTCCGTTGAATCTAGTAAGTCAGATTTTGGTGGACGAGAACCACCACTCGATTCACCTGTTTTGAATGCAAACGTCGTAAATAAACAGAATTGTCAGATTAGTCGTGGTCTATGAACAACCCTATTCAGAACCCACTAATGTGTGTGTGTGTGTGTGTGTGTGTGTTAAAATTAGAAAGAAAAAAAAAAGACTTTTAATGTCTAAAAATACCTTCAAAAGATTGTGGTAATTCACTGATCCGATCACATCAACATGTATCAGCAACAAAAGTTGTTTCTCTTTCTTGTTCTTCCATGTCTCTTGAAGATTCTGCCACTTCTAACAATATGTGTTTCTCATCTAAAAAATCATTGAGATTATAATCATCCAATTCCAAGTTTTGGAAGTTGAAGCCTTCAAATGCACATGATCAAAACAGACTTTTTTTGGATTTATAGGAGGAAAAATAGTTTTCAAGGAAACCAAATTTTATAAAGGCACAAAAAAAAAAAAAAAAAAAAAAAAAAAAAAACTAAATCTCGGAAAATACAGCGTAGAATCTTAAATTTTTTGAAGTAAATATAATTGTTATATGCATGCACCACATATGACAAGAACAAATCTCATATTCTTATTGGTATTTACACACACACACACACATAAAGAGGGGAAATAGTGTAATACTTAAGTAATTAGATTCATTAAGGGAAAAGAAATCTAGTTCAAAAGTATGGAAAAATTTTGGAAACAGACTTGATTATAGTTTAAGAATAAAATTTCAATCAATATATTTTTTTAACAAATCTACTGTTGGATTATATTTTCTTTTTATATTCTTCATTCTTGCGAAATTCTAGAAAATTAAATTCCAATAACTATGTCATCAATCAAATGTTTAAATTTTAAGTTTTTGTAGTTTTAAATTATGTATAAAAAATAATTTTATGGATTGAATGATAAATAAAATTCGATTAGCACAAAACATGACATGTGTGTTAAGAATATAAAGAAAATTCAATCCAACAATTAGAATATATTTTTTTAAATATGTAGTAATGTTAAAATTTTTAGTGGATGTTGTAACCTTAGGTTATAATAAAGTTTGTAGCCAAACTTTGTCACAAAAACATTTGCCAAATAAGTAAGATTTTTAAGATTAGCTTAGCACGATCAAACTTCACTTTTTTTAATAGTCTTTTTTTTTTAAGCCATTTATTTAATATAGGAGAATAATTTAGTTTGCTAAAATCATAAAAATGACAAGTTTGGATGCTTACAAGATGCAATGACTAAAAACAACAATATTTTCTTTATTGTCTCAATCTTTACTAACAAAAAAAGAAGGATGTTGAAATTTTATAATATTTGTGCATACTATTTTCTATTACCCTATTCAATATCTATTAAGAAAATCGAATTTGATTAAGCACACTTGTACTAAAGATAAGTTTTTTGAAGAAGAGGACAAAATTGATAATATAGACACCTAGGGTTATGACTCTGAGTGATTGGACTCAATATATTAGAATTATGATTAAATACATAATTTTTCTCAAAAAAAAAAATTAATTAAATAAATGATTAGATTCATTATTTTCTATCAACATAAGCTGTTGGGATTATTAGTAATTTTTCGTAAAACCAGAGCAAGAAGTCTTGAATTTTATATTTTTCTCCACTCGACCTTCTATTTGAAATGTTAAAAATTCCAAGTGGTTTAATTCATTACTTAAAATTTTTGGACAATCAATAATTTATTACAATCTATCTGTGTCTGGCTTTTGGTATAATTAATAATTTACTACAATCCATTTGTGTTTGAGTCGGGTAAATGTGTAATAGTGACTAATGAAGGATGAATTTCAGAATAAATAACAAATATTAACTTATATTACTACATTTATTTTTACCATCAACATCCTTATATGTTAGCATTCACACTATATTCTATCAACAATCAACCTTTAATTAAAAAAAAATTACTTTGCCATCACTTTATATTATTGATTCTTTTAGAAATAATTTAACAATTCACAATAATCTAATAAGTTCACAACAAATAATATGAATTTTTCACATATAATCTCAATCCATTTATATAAATTTATTTTAATAAAATATAGACATTATTGGTACATGATTGGGATTTGGAATACCAAAATACTATATTAGAATCTAATTAATTTTATTTATCCCTTTACTAATAACATGTGGATCTCTCTCCAAGATTTTTATTTATTTTGTGTTGGACCGTGGACATCTGCTAAAGCAACAGTAGATAGTGCATACTTGTCGTGTGTACGGTAGTAGAATCTTCCCAACATCCTTCTTTTACGTAACGTATCTACTTGTTTAACTATTTGTTCTTCTTGTTGTTTTTGTTTTATTATTTTTTTTACCTAATTGTATTTTATTTTGTTTTTTAAATTATATCATCTAGTCTATTTAGTTATGTACATTTTATTGGTGACACATGCATTGAGTAATTTAAATGTGTATAGACTACAAAGAGATAATACATATATTCTAATTGTCCTTTCCTTTTTTTCCTTTTTTGAAAAATTGCGGGACAAGACTGTGACACGAGAGGGAAACTTATTTTGTATTTCTTTTTAGGTTAAATTGTGAACACTTATCTAGTTATCTTTTTCATTTCTTCCATAAAAATAAAAATAAAAAAAATAAAAAATTGGTTATCTTTTATTTAATCTTCTTTTGTTAAATCTTTTGGATCTTATTCTTGGTGTGTATTCTAATTTCTAAACATCATTTTATTAATTATGAATTCACTTTATCATCTATTATTGTTAGGTTCTGAAACTTTAGGAACTAAATTTATTAGAACTTCATTTTGTATATGTTGGCAAACCATGATCAAAACAATGAGTCTAGGTTTAAGCTTGCTCAAAGTTTGTTTAAGTGTAAGTTTGAATCAAGTGTTTTGCAGGAATTTACTATGTAAAACTGCAAGGCTCGATTGATCGAAACACACAGTTCCAGAATTCTGCAGAAAAGTTTCAAACATAGCCTAAGCCCATATGACGTGTAGGGTTAAGTGTTTCACTCCTAGTATAAAAGGAAAAACCCTAGCCACATTTTAAAAGTCTTTGAGTAGTTGTGTGTTTGCTCTTAAGTGAGATTTAAGAGGTGTTTATCTTAGAACACACGGAAAGCTCTACCAATATCAAGATTTAGTGGTGATTTAGTTGCTGCATAAAGAACCTTCAAAGAACAACAAAACCTTTGAGAGGTGTCTCAAAGTCACAAGTAGGAGAACTTGTCTTGTAGCAGATTCAAGAAAGAAGTAGTTCGTGGATTCGGAGCTAACACGTGGTCATGGTAATAAGTTTTCTACTCGAGGTAGCATTAGGATGTTGTGGTCTAAGTCCTTTTGTAAAACTTCAATTCTTTCATTGTGGATCTGTTTTTACCTTGAGGATAGCTTGGTCAAATCCTCCTTAGGTTTTTTACCTGTTTGGTTTTCCTAGGTCATCAGTTCTTTGTGTTCTTTATATGTTCCGCTTTATGTTTATTTGTGTTTAACCTAATCTTGAATAACAATCTTGTTAATCAATTTAGTTTAATATTAGGTTAAACATATTGTGACAAGGGGTCTAAAAACCTAACAATTATGACTCTTAAATTGAAATATGTTTGACATTATATAAAAAATAAATGCCTTACAGTATTTTAAAATATATTTAATAATTGATTAACGTTTGTATTCCCATTGTGTCATCAATCATGTCCTAATTTTTCAAAAATTGTTGTGTTGTCATGTTGTATCTGTAACTATACTTATGTTCATGTCCATGCTAGATCACTACGAGTTTTGATGAAATATTAATTTTATATTAGGTTTCAAAGCCTTTCATGATCATATCAATATAAACAAGCCTGAAAAAACTAGAAAATTTTTAAAGATTTAAATTGTCAGAATTTAATGAAAGAACTTGGGAATTCAAAACTAACTTTTGTAGCATACATACTATGTTACATCTAACACAATTTCAAAATGAAATAATGGTTGATAAATGGTCGGTCTTAAGAAGTTGAGATCAATAATAGGCCTTTTCCGTTTTATGGCCTTTAACATTACCAGGTAGCAAGGAAGATATAGTTGATTCCATTATTGTGAAATTCTTTTGAATAACTCAAAAGTCATTAGAGAGAGCAGCCCCAGCTTTAAAGGAACTCAAGTTCTAGGGGAAGCTGGTTGTGAATGGGTCAGTTGTGTTGCAATGTGGGGCTTGTGAGCTAAGCTTTGTAATTAGCTCTATCGACGCCTTATGGCTGTTGTTGACCACCCATCGCGGCAACGCTTGCATGTTTATACGTGTGCACAAACTATGGGGAGGAGGTGTGTCATACCTCGGGTATGTGACTGGAATATGAGTCGATTTTAAGGATAATACCAAGGGTAAGTGAAGTCGCCACCAATCATTAGGTTTTTTATAAGGTGTGATCGGTCACCTGACTCTATTTGATTTTGTTACCAATCATAGGTTAAGAAAAATGTCATTTTTCCTAATCTAATATGGATGAATAAAAAATCTTGATTCTTGAGTTTGGAAGTCTGGTTACGTGTAGGGAAGGTGTTAGGGACCCCACAACGCCTGTCCAGACAGCCTTTGTTTTGGTAAAATCATAATTTTTAGACATTGGCAATTGAAAACAAACTATTAGCATTAGCTTTCGGGGCTTTAAATGTGTTGGGCTTTGAGGTTTGATTTCAAAGTGGGTGTGGTCCTGATCAATGCTTTCCAATTGTGTTTGAAGTCATTGCCAAATTTCCATGGCGAAAATCCGGCAGCATTTCGCCTTATTTTCGTGGCGAAAATCCGGTAGCACATTTCCTCAAATGCGTCATAGCACGCCAAACACTATTCTCACCGTGCTTTTGAGGTGAGAATACATCAATGGGGATACCCCATTTTCCACAAGGAAAATTTGGCAGAGTTTCACGTTTGATGCGCTATGACACACCGGTATTGTTTTGCATTTGTGTATATAACACGTATCGACATGCTCACACCGTGACAAGCCGAAGCCCTCCAAAGTGTTAAAACATGTTGATACATGTCGCATACATGGGGAAATCGATGTCACATGGTGACATAGATCAATCCAATCAACTGCGATGATCGTGCACACAGTATAGCATGAATATACACCTACGGCAATCGCCTTGAGCACATACCTATACTACAAGGTCAAGAGCTCTCACGACTAGAGAGTGCTCACATAGCCACAAGAGTCCATCATACAAAGTGCACAATCACCCATATACAAGCAGATATAGATATACATACATCATGCACAATGCTATCACACAGAGCGGGAAAGTAAATCAAACATTGCCAACATTCAAAGGGTATGGCCCAGCAAGCTATAAGAAATGTAAAACAGACATTGCCATACCCATGGAATTGGCCCAAGCAAGGTGCAGGAAAGTAAAGGGGAGTACATGGATGGGGACCTCAATACATGCTCTATAGAAAAGGCTTAAAGAGAGGGAAAGAGAAAACTACTTTGGAGAGGCTAGGCCCCCTAATCTACTAATTATTGCCCTTTGTGGGCTTGCATCCTTTTGCTTTCATCCTTGCCCTTTTTGCTTGCACCTAGGAAGTCGCACCCTTGCTCCAAGTATCCTTGCTCTATGTGTGTACATGCAAAGACAAAAGAAACAAGCCAGCAAACAAGCAAAGGAGAAGCATGCTAAAGATAAACTGGGAAAAGATGCCAAACATGAGCAAACAAACATGTGAAGCACATGAAGAGGCAAACAAACATGTTATCAAACAAAAGGGGGGTGTCCTAGGAGGACAAATGTAAGTTTAGGTCAAGTGTCCATAGTTCCATTTGATTGGAGTATAGACGACACACAGACTCATGCATGAACATGTAAGCAAGCATACAAAGAAGTAAAAATAGCCAAACGGGTGGCGCAAGGCAAGCATATCAACATCGCACGGATAGGAGAAGGGTGTATAGCAAGCACACCGACACCACAGAGTTATATCTTACAAGTGGTTACATCCCAACAAACCCTAGGAGGGAGGGGTGTAACCACAAAAGCACAAACCCACTGAGGACACAGAGCATGACAAAGCCTTGATCTAGAGAGGCTAACATATAGACAAAGCATAAAAGCAAGTAAGCAAACATCGACATGCAAAGGAAATGATCCAAACCCTTTAATATAGGCCTAGGTGTGCGGATGTAGGCCTAGACCATAGGATTTAGATCTACACCCCACCATAAAGGCCAAAAAGCAAGAAAGAGAGATATTAAAGGGGAAAAAAAGGGCTAAAGTAGCACATGACATAGCAACCAACATAGATCTGAGCATACAAGCCTGGCATGGAGCACATAAACACATAGATTTAAGCATAAAGACATAGATCTAAGCAATAGCATGTAGATCTAAGCAAAAACATGGCAAAGAAAACATAGGCATGTAGATCTCAGCATACACATGGCAAGGAGCCTAAAATCATGTGGATCTAGGCACAAACATGAAAAGTAGACATATCCTAGCCCAAGAAGGCTAGGCTAACAATATCAAAGTGATAAATCATGGCATAAGCAAGGAAACATGCTATAAAAAGTATAAAGACATGCTAGGAAGCAAGAAAATGCTAGGAAAAGCAATAAAAGCATTTTATTAAGTAAAAAGAAGTTAGGAAAAGCTATAAAGAGAAAGGGGTGTGGATTGTAGCTAAAAAGCTACATCCACACCCCTAAACCTCAAATCCAAGGTATGGAACCAAGGAGAGGGAGATTAGGTGGAAGAACATTACCTTGAAGATTGTAGAGAAAAGATGAGAATCTAGGGTGTTTGAAGGTGTTTTGATGTGTTTGAGAGAGAAATTAAAGAGAGAAGAGAGAGAGAGAATTTGCCCAAAAATTGCCCAGAATTCTTTTTTTTTTTTTTTTTTGGGCGTGCAAAATGAGGGGTCAAGGGTCATTTATACTAGAAAAATGACTCTTTAGCTTCTGGCGCACCTTGTAGGGCAACCGGCCACCTTGCTGACATTAGCAATTCTGGCCTTTTCTCGATTCAACTTTTCAGTTCAACTTTTGACGCATATTTGAAGGCCTTCCTGGACTCAGATTAAGCTAATCTTGGTGTCCTTGGAAAGTTTTGGATGTATAGTTTTTAGAACACTAACGATATTGAAAATCCAAGGATCTGATCAAAATTTATGGCCTTGAGAAGCATGTTATGCACTTTTCACGGTTTTTAGGATATCTCAACTATTTTAACTCCGATTTTGACCCATGAATAGTCGTTGAAAAAGAAATTTGATAATCTTCATAATGGTACTAGTCCCAAACTGTTTTGATAGTCAGATTAAAATTAGAGTTTCTGGTACCGTCAGGAGTCAACCTCGAGTCAAACTTGGTTAAAGTTGACGAAAATCACTTAGTAGCTCAGGTTTGATATAGAGACATGAAAAATGTTGTTTTGGGATGATTTTGACCCAACTTTAACTTTCGGTAAACCCAGGGTTGACTAGGGGCATTTTGGTCAATTTGACTGGAAAAGGCCTTTCAAGTGCTTTGCTGTCCAAACGGGTTGCACCACGTCAATCTAGATGTATTTGCGGACCTATGGAGAAAATATAATATTTTTGGAATTTTCGGGGTCCGACATGCAAATCGAGAGCGGACAAAATACAATGTCTACAAGCTCGATAATCTCAACTATTCTCTATAGGTTAAGGATAAATCTTATTTCCTAGGTAGATCAAGTCCCTTACTTCTTTCTTTTCTTATGCTATCCTTTGTTTCTTTTTATTGATTTCTCCCTCCTAGCTCTTCTCTTTGTCCTCCTCGACCCACTCGAGGTAAAGTAGGGGTGAGTTCTATTAGAGATATATTAGACATATTAGCCCAATGTAATAAGCCCAAACCCATTTCTACTTGTACAAGTAGTTTAGGGTTTAATCGCCTATATATCCTCATGTTATGGTTCATTGTAAAACAGACTTTGTACTACACTCTTATATAATAAAGATGTAACTCTTAAGAGTTTCCTCTTTAAACATAGGCTGATAAAACTGAACCACGTAACCCTCATGTTCTCGGTGTTCCTATTCTATGTTTCCCCTTCCGCATCCACTTTAGCATATACAACATGGTATAACATATCAAGTTGCAAATATATATTTAACAAGTTCAACCTCCTTTGGCAGTAAGGATGGAAGTTCTAATTCACAATCTTTCATAATTGGAACTGTTCCTAAATATTTTTTTTGTTATTTGTTTTTCCATTGTTAATGCACTTACAATTTTATTTTAACAATAATGAATAAAAAGGTATTGTTATATAGATTTGGAAAGGTTATAAATTTAAAATTTCATAGAAGAAGTTATCTACCAAATGTTTTTAACTTAAACCTTACTTAAGAGTTTTTACTTTTAAAGTACCAATGTAGACGGGGATGTAACTCAAATGGTAGAGCAATAAAAGGGCGTTTGATGGCACAAGGATTGATACCTTGCATCTCCATTAATTTTTCCTTTTATTTTTTATCTTAAAATATTTTTTGGCTTATCTGTTTTAATTGGATATTTGCTAAACAGTTTTAAGTTATTTACTTTTTCTTTTGTCTTTTGGTTGCCAAAATTGGATATTAATTAAATATTAAAGGGGATATAGCATGAATAGTAGAGTAGCAAACGCGCTACCTGAAGATACTACACCTTGCATCTCCATTAATTTTTCCCTTTAGTTTTTCTTTTATTTCATTTTTTTAAATTCGCTAATCTTTATTAATTGGATATTTGATAAATATTTTTTAGTTATCTACTTTTATTTTCTTTTTTGGTAGCCCAAATTGGATATCTATTAATTGGATATTTACAAAACATTAAAGAGGATGTAGCTCAAATTTAGAGTAGTGAATATGCTATTTGAAGGTTCGAGGTTCAATAAATTGCATCTCAATTCAATTTTTCCTTTCATTATTTTTTTCTTTTGATTTAATTTTTTTAAAAAAATTGGCTTAATACATTTGCTAAATTTTATTTTATATTTATCTAGTTTTTTGTTTTGTTTTTTTTTAATAGCCAAAATTGACTGTTACGGGTAAAATTTAATGAGTTTTCTCTATGCAATTATAATTTTATTTTGAGTGTATGAATGAAATTTATACCTCATATCTCGTTTATTTTGTACTTTTTTGGCTCATTTTTATTAATCTGATATTTTCTAAATAGTTTTTTGTTATTTACTTCTCTTCTCTTTTCTTTTTTGGTAGCCCCAAATAGACTAATAAAAATTAATGAAAACTTTTATCAAAAAATAATAATAATAATAATAATAATGAAAACTATGCAATTATAATTTCATTTTGAGTGTAATAAAAGAAAGGTAATTAATTCTTGCAAACAAACTGTTTTACACAATTCTAAAATAATTAATAATCAATTTATTTTAGGTCAAAGCTAATAGCTTTAAGAGGGAAACTTTTATTTAACTATTACTTAAATACTATTTATTTAACTTTTGATATCATCTTTTATTTAAAATCTAGCTACTACTTGTGGATTTACAAAATTACTACTTATCGTTCTTTAATTCAAATTTCACTTATAGTTTTTTTTTTTCAATTGATAATAAGGCTAATCTACTTAATCTTTCTTTTAACATTTTCAACTTAAAATAGGATCTTATCAATTTTAAATTAAATAAATTATTTTCACAAATCAGGGGACGGACTCAAGTGGGGGCCTAAGGGGGCCTGGGCCCTTTGGGCCCAAAAAAAAATTTTTAGTAGGTAAAACTATCCAAAAAAAAAAAGACTTGGGCCCCCTTAGTTTCATGAACGGATGAACCACAACTGATCAGCCCAGTCAACAGCCTATGTAAATCTTAAAATATAAAAAAATAAAAAATAGAAAAAACCCAGCATTCCAAAACGGCAAAACCAAACGGAACAAGCGAAAAAGTGAAAAACTGAAGGAAAACAAAAAGAGAGAGGCGAGACTTAGAGAGATTCAGGCCACCACTCACGCCACCACCATCTAGCCCAATAATCAGCCCACGTTCCTCCAAAACCCCTCATTCACCTTTTATAAATTCCAAACTTGCAACATATATAAACTCAAAAAAAAAAAAAAAATTTAGGTTACTATGTATTGTCCCAATTGCGCTGCTTGCCATGTCCAGTTAACCATGCCACAAGTGTTCTTGCTAGGAGTTTGTAACACCACTCCTCGGCGGCAACACTGGTACACCTCTTTCTCTCTTGCCGCTCTGTTGTTTGTTTGCTCAACACTGTTGTGAAGCAGTTCACTTTGGCCGACTAGTAAGCTTCTAAACTGAGTTATGAAGTGCTGTACAGCTGTACAACATTTCACATATAATACTTTTATCTTTCTTTCTTTTTTTATTATAATAAGATATATTAGTTTTGTTTCGGTGATGTAATGTTCTTTACACAGTACACTACAATTAATAATAATAATAATGTGGTTTATATTAGAATATTAGATTATCTATTTATATATGATAATAATAGGAGGACAAATAATTGTTTAATTGTTTGATTTGATCTAATTGCACTTAAATAGTAATTTGCACTTCATTGCTCACACTTTTTTTTAACAAAAATTATTGTATAAATCTTCAAAACTTCATACCTATTAATCAATTTTTTATCCTTAATGCTGAAACATTAGATGTAATTCCTTAGAAAAGCTCTAAAATGTAAAAAAGGTAAGTTCAAACCTAAGTACAAATAATTTAGTACAATGAAAAAAATGTAGGCACAAGTTTACTTAAAAAAATGTAGGCACAAGTTTACTTAAAGTTAGCTTATAAAATAAAGTAATTTTTTTTTGCCACAATTTGGGCCAAATTAACTTGAGCATTTTGAGCCAATGTAGGCTGAACTAACGTAGGCTTAACCCATTAACACAATGTAGGCATAACTAACTTGCCTCCCTAAGAAACTTTATTGGCTCCGCCACTGACTATATGGATGTATATTTGAATTTTTTTTTTTCGCTTATCTTCGCCCCCCCCCCCCCCCAGCTTGAAATCCTGGATCCGTCCCTACACAAATGCAATTGTTACATGTACAGCTAGCAATAATTTTTTTTTATAAAAATTCTCCTCATTTCTATTTAATTATATATATATTATATTAGAAGTTTAGAATTTTGTTTTTATTGTTTTTCTTATGTGGCTATTTAAAATTAAAATGTTGTCGTGGCATTTTAAATTCAAAATAAAATTTTTAATTATTATTTAATTAGTCACGTCAGCATCTAACATGGCAATGATGCACTTCGTCTGCCACATAGGTAATTTTCTTTACTGAGATGATAGTAGGGACCAAAATGGTAACAATTTTCGATTTTTAGGAACCAATGTAGTTGCTCCCAAAAAGCAGGGACCAGAATGTGAATCGGCCCAAATGTAAAGACCAAAAGTGCATTTTAGGCTTGACTTAGTTGTGGCCCTATCATTGTACCAAGTTATAGAGTGTAGACAAACAACCTATATTTTTATTGTCACTATTATCTAATTCATGTTTTCTATTTTATTAGATAAGAACTCCTCTTTTTCTTTTTCTTTTTCTTTTTTTTTTTTGGTTTAGATGGTGATTCTCTCTTTTAAAAAATAAAAATAAAAAAATAAAAAATAAAAAAAAGTAGTTGTGAATTGTAATCTGTGCCAAGTTAATCCATTTTTCTGCACCTCCATTTGTAAATCAAAGAATTGATTTTATGCAAATTGAACTAACAAACTCAATTATATTATTCTCAATTAAGATCACTGTGAAGGCAGTTTTTATGAACCATTTAAATCTTATGTCTAAGGGATCAAATCCAAGTTTTATCAATCTATATTATCGTTTTAAACAAAAACTAACTTTTTAATTAGATAGTTAATATCTTGGACATATTTGTTTTAGATTCTTCTAAGAGAAATGTTGTTTCAATTGTCCTCAATAAGTAAGAGGAAAAGTTATTTTGGTCATGAAAATGAAATGAAAAAGTGATGGTTCAGTTGGGTTCAACCCAGTGGGCCATGTTGGATCCAATTGGCACTGGCCCGTTATCCTTCCCACTGCAAAGAGTGGGAGGTTGTCGCTGCTCTGTGAAACCAGCCTCACGCATTGCCCTCATCTTTAGGAACCACTGAACCCAGAGCCTTAGCTCAAGTCCATTGGCTCATCTCTTTGCTTGGAACGGGCGGGCCAGATTGAAAGCCTCACTGAAAATCCGACCAACTAGTTTGGACCAAAGTCCCATCACATTTATGCCCCCACTTGAGTTACAAGCTCACATTACTGAGCTCGGCAATATGCAGGCTTTGGTTGGAATCTTATAAACATTTAAGAGATCATTCATTTTGTCAATGTGGGATTGGTATCTAGCAATTGGTTAGCATATTCCAGCAACATCCTAGGGAATTTTCCTCTTTTGCCATTGAAAAACTGTATTTATTTGTTTGTTAATCTGTAATGCATTCAAAGGTTAAGGAACAGACCAATATTGTCTACAATTTAACAAAAACATAACATCAGATGGAAGGTAATTAAAAATAAGGAAACATTACATTCATCAAAGCTCCCTATAGCATCTGCACAACGATTTGCTTCCCTATAGCAGTGCCTAATTCTGACTTTGAGGAAGATGCCTCAGAAGCATCCTTTATTCATCAATAAGTGTAGTAAATTCATCATTAGTTACAGTAAGACTGTTCATGAAGGAGACTACAACATTTGCATCAATTTCTACTTTTGAAATTTGAATATTCATCAGAGCACATAGAAATTTCAAATTTCTGAAAGCCCGAAAACAAGACTCGCCACTTCCTTGAAAAAAATTGGCTTTAGATCCTCATGTTGATAGATTATATTGTCTCTTAACCATAGTATCCAGATTCCAAAGAGAAAAAAAAGGTAAAGTCGGTTTAAGACAAATAGAGACTTTATTTAGGGTGCCACTATTGAGAAGAGAAAGCTGTACCTTGTAAGTTGGAAAATGGTCACTTGTCCTAAAGTTGATGGGGTTTTATGGAACTATGATATCTTACCGTGACACATTCATTAGGCCATGAAAATCTTTAAATATCTCACTCCATAGGATAGCCACTTATCTAAAAGCTCAAAACTACAATAAAATTGACATCATTCCTTGAAGAAAAAAGAGATGCATAACCTTTTGATTATTATTAATTCCATTGCTACACAAAGGAAATTCTGTAAGCTGGAAACTTGTCTATAGAAAAATGGCTACTCTGCTAGCAAGACTTCTAACCAAGGCCACTAACCACGTGGCATACCAAGACCACTACTCATACAAAGACCACTCAAACGACAAACGTCCTCATAAGGGTACAAAACATAAAAACAGTCACCATGGTAAAATCCTGCGAGGATACAAACCATATGACAATAAAAAATGGTACAAATTCTCTAAGGGGAATGTAAATCATATGACGATCATAACAATTCTCCAAGGAGAATATAATTCATTCAAATGTCCAAATGATGCAAATTCTCTAAAGAAGAATACAAATCATATGACGATCATATATAAAGAATGCCAAGTAGCTAAAAGTGATATAAATTCCCTTAAGGGGAATGCAAGTCATACGACGAAGCAATAGCTCAGCAAAGAAACGACAAACCCCACGTGCATATGCAAAATAGAAGCAGATTGTTCAAAATAAAGCCCCAAAACAAACGGGACATACAAAAAAAATATACACATCAAGCAGAGGGAACTCTGTCTCCAACAACAACATTGTCCTCATCGACCCCAGGGATGTCATAAGTTGTAACCTTAGCAGCTCCGTCAACAGCTTCAGCAACAGCCACAACAGCAGCACCAGCAGCTGCTGCCTCGTCAGCAATGATCTCCTTATCAATTGCCTCGAAGTCCAAGCCATCTAAATTAACCCCAGGGTTGTGCTTCGCCAAGTATCGCCTCAAAAGCTCAAATCCTTTAAAGTAATTAAGAAAAAGGATGTTGGAATATTCCTCGGTGGCCTGAAAAGCACTGTAGACATTTTATAGACAACAGATGATTTGCAGATGCACAAAGAGTAATAAACCTTTCCATAATTACATTTATTCCCTGTTCGATATGCATATCTTATATGTCTTTGGTAGCTTAGCAGGCTATGTACAAGCTTATACTTAGACTACTAGCATTATATCAGCATGTGAGGTTACATAATTAAGCCTGCATTGAAGCATGGCCAAAGAATCCTCTGCATTATAGTAATTAAAGTTCAATTAAACAACCATTGCAATTGGAAACAAAACTTCTGTCAATTACTTGCTAGATCGCTATGGAGTAGAACTTAGGTTAATTTGATACTTAGGGGAATAAATTGCAATCCTAAACTCAACAGATATCTTTTGTACAATTTTTTAAAATATCACCTTTCGTGCAAAATGTCTTTTAAATATAATTTTGTCATTCTTCATATATGCACCTCCATCTTCTATTGGGAATGATTCTTGCCTACACCAAAAACTGATTGGTATCTTAATCCGTTGAATAAGAACTATTATCAGGAGCGGACGTCATAGGTTGAAACACTATTAAAATAATAGTGTCATTAATCTAAATAATACAAAAAATTGTTGTTTAAAAAAAAAAAAAATTAACAATCCAGTTGGGTTCAACCTAGAGTGCCATGTTGGGCTGTAATAAGCTTTAGCACAAGCCCATTGGGTCCTCTCTTTGCCTGCAATGGGCAGGCCGATAATAAAGAAAACATTGAATATGGACTCTCCGGATCTGGGCCACGAGTAAATATTCCACATTAAGAAACTTGAGGATACGCAAGCTTTGTTTGGTATTTATAAACTTATAATCCTAATTATTGTTGTACAAACTGTGTTGCACCGTATGCACTCGAGCTCAAAACACAATTCCAGCTGTGTCTCATACAAACGAATATAAGCAAAAATGAGCCAATGAGTGCTAGTGTTGGCCGCTGAGTTGAGGGCTAAAATCAGTATGTGTGGGATTCAGTATGTCTACAACTCTACATCTTAAAAGTGCATGCACTTAATTTCTTTGGAAATTCTTATTAACAAAAGGGCTTTTCTTGATTTAGTCATTATTTTTGTGTCTAAGAATCTTGTTCTCTATTTTAAGACTAGTCCTTTTTCCACCGCACAAGTATAACTTCTAAGCTTTGTACTTTCAAAAACTCAACATGGGCAAAAATCATCCTTGATTTGCTAGACTTGCACTCCCAACATGTTTAGTTTAACAATAAGCTTGATACTAACCAGATTTTTCTAAGTAGGGACGAACTTAAGGGGGGGCCAAAGGCGGCCCCAGCCCCCTGGTCATAGTAATATTTTTGTTAGTTCATATATTTTTTTCATTTTCATTATTGGGTCCCCCTCTTCCAAAACCTTAGGACCTCCTTCCCTTCCAATCAGCCTAGCCACCCCAGGGGATTCTGGCCTTTTGCCCCTTTTGGGCAAAATAATTGGCGTCGTGCCCCTGTTTTGAAAGTATATAGGGGCGTGCCCCTGTTTCAATACTCGACCTTACTATAGGCGAGTTACGTAAATACTCGATCATTACAGGGCCGAGTTCAGTGCAGGTTCTTGCCACGCTGCTCGTCCACCGTGGATTTTGGGCAATAAAATATTCCCGCCTCACTGTTTAGAACTCGCTTATGAGGAAACCGAGTTACTTTAGTATTACTCGACTTCACAATAATCGAGTTGTATTTGGTACGTTCTGACCCGATATCAAATCACCTATTTTGCATGTGAAGCTTAACTCGATTATTTGGAAACCGAGTTATTAATGTTACTCGACTCTGGTATTATCGAGTTTTGTCCATAAATCAACTTCCCATCCAGTTCTCCTCATCATTTTCAGATCAGCTCCTCCTCCTCATTTACAGAATTTTCTGCCAGAAGTTCATATTATCTCTCTATCATCTCAGGTGAGAAACTCATTTGCTTCTTTGAAATACATAGAGAATTTTATGGAGTAAGTAAAAGTAGTTGTAGATAATAGATATTAGGTTCTATTACTTGTGCTTTGGTATGTTCTTGAATGAGTGTAATGTGAGTAGATTAGAGTTATATTAATTGTTTGGTATTGTTTGGTGCTACAAGAAATGTACAATAATCAATAGAAACAGTGATGAGTATTATGTGTGTACATTGGGTTATATTGGGTCTTTATCTGGTGTAAATTTCATTGACAAAAAATGAAATTCTTTATATTTGCTTAAACTAATGAATAATTAATCTTTAAATTTGCAAAAGTTGAATGTACATACTCATCATTGGTCGAGACATTAACAACAATATTTTGTATTGCACACATTAACAACAACGTATAATATTTATGGTCAAATTTGAGTGTTAGTATTTTATTTTTAGCATGTAATAGTACACAAATTTATGAATGTCTTTGTCGTGTACCATCTTATGCAACATTACATTATTTACCAGCAGTTGATGCACACTGTTAACTTGATCATTTGATGTTATTGTATTCAGCGTCAATGTCTGGTTCTGGCAACCCACAACTCTATAGGCCTCACGATGTGTTCACTGCTATGGGTCGTTGCTGGGTATTGGAAGATGAGTTCAGCTATCCAATCAACCCGAATCTGCGAAATAGTGCTTACGTTCACAATACCATGAGACAGGAGTGGACTTGGTTATTTCGTGAACAACAAATGTTTTATGATGAGTTGGTTGGTTTTAAGTTGCCAGTGCCTCGGCGACTCGCATCGCAAATGCCCAGAGACACGATCGACGAACTTCGTAAAGCATTGAACCGCATAAGAGAAGAAAATAATCGAATGAAGATACGTCTTAATCGATATCGGACCCAAGTTGAGATTCGAGAGTCAGTGGAGGGAGGGTGGTACGAGCACGCACAATTCATGCAATCACTTCTTGCTGATCCCATTTATCAATCAGACGTGGAGATGTCAGATGAAGAGTAATTGTGTTGTCGTATAATTAGACTTTGTTGGAGAACTATTTTGCTTTAACTATGTTTTAAATGTATGTGTGTCACTGTTGTTGCATTTGTACTATGTAAACCTTATTATTGATTGTAAGGAGTACGCACGTTATTCGTAATATAGATTATTCCCACACAACGCATAAAAGTTAAATATTCCCACACATAATGTTTTTCAATAAGCACCAATAATATAACACAGAAAACTTAAAATAACTTACACGAGGTCACCAATATGCAGGCATTGCATATTAAACACTAACGCTACTAACATTATTAACTTAACCCTAAACATAACACACATATCACATAGGCATTCACTCGGACAGGTAGTCCTCGTAGTTGAGGACATTGTTACGTTCCGCCGGACTGAGTTGCCTGTTCGTTGCAGCGGCCAGCTCTTCTGCTAGTTGTAGCATGTGATACCTTGACCTACGCAGTATCATTAAATTGTTCTCTTTTTTTATTTTTGTCACTGCACGCTCATATTGGTGCATGTTTTGCCGTGGCAATGTGACCGAGATACGGTCGACAAGAGGCGCTCCGAGTCGCACGAGATCATCGTGCAGAGCGTTGGACTCGTTCACGCGAAAGTCCCACTCCCGCCGCAATCCGGCATAGTATTCCCTCTCGTCGGAATCTCTCTCCCTCCTATAGTTATCTGGAAAACGAGGTAGCATCCAATTACGCATTGACATTGGGAAATGTGACTTCTGATTGATATGTGTAGATGTTTTGCAAGGGTAGATGTAAATGGGACTTTATATAGGAGCTTTGCAAGGGCAAGTATTCACGTGGATGTGACTATATGTAAGGGTAAGTATTCACGTGAATAAAGATGATATGACTCGACAGTGTATTGTTCAGTGAGGTGTTGAGGAGCACATGCAAATATGCGAACTGCAGAACTGAGAAGTCGACAGTAGCACCTGTTGGTGCATGTGGTTCGCTGAGGCAGTTGTTTGATATGACTATAGCTTGTGCTACAGCAACGGGCTGGTGATGTGTACTGCAAAGGAGGTTGTGTATTTATTCACATGAAGACTATTCAGCATTCCTATGCTTCATCTGACATGATTTGACGAGACAGTGCCGACCTGTGTTAAATGTATCATAAACTATTTCAGGGATCCTTGACAATGGTGCATTGCAAAAGGATGCATATATGTGTATTGATGTGTGTGTAGGTGATACGACTAGACAAGGTTCATGCAAAGACTATTTAGCATTCCTGTGCTTCATCTAACATGATTTTACGAGACAGTGCTGAGCTGTGTTAAATGTATCATAAACTTTTTCAGGGATCCTTGAAAACGGTGCATTGCAAAAGGATGTATATCTGTGTATTGATGTGTGTGTATTGATGTGCGTGTAGGTGATATGACTGGACAGGGTTCACGCGATGACTATTCAGCATTCCTGTGCTTCATCTGACATGATTTGACGAGACAGTGCTGAGCTGTGTTAAACGTATCAGAAAATTTTCAGGGATGCTTTGCATCCTTGAAAACGGTGCATTACAAAAGGATGCATATCTGTGTATTGATGTGCGTGTGGATGATATCACTCGACAGGGTTCAACAGTGCGAAGCAGTTGAGCAGCACATGCCAGTCACTGCAAACATCAGTGTAGCAATGGGGGACAGGTCACCCCCAAAATCGATGCATAAACTTTTCAAGGATGCTCTATGTTTTCACGTCAGTGTGGATGGGTACTTCTGGTCAGGGTTCAACAGTTCTGAGCTATCCACCGTAGCTACACTCACTGCTCCCTATGGTGGTATTTGGCAAGTGGGATTGAAGAAAGCTGATAAGAACATTTGGCTTTGTAATGGATGGCAGGATTTCGTTGAATACCATTCTATCTGTTATGGTTATTTTTTAGTCTTCAGATATCCATTGAGATTCAATATCCACCCAGCAAGAACTGTAAATTGGAAGATCATAAGGTAGAAATAATAGACTTAGATAAAGATGAAACAAACATATCCCTCAGATGATTTGCCCATAAAACATGAAGCCGGAGAAAAGTTTGTATTCTTTAAAAATTATATTGTACATAAAGACGAAGACGAAGAGAGAATGAGTGGTTAGTTTGGTTTGGATGAGTCTGTATGTAATGTATTTGTATAAAGTAGTAGCAGGGAAAAAATAAGCAAGTGATTTAATACACACTTAGCCAAGTAATGTGCAATAAATCTAAGTTGGGTGATGAGTGTTATGTGGGTAACATTTCAAATTACACAGACAAAATATTGGAAACATTAGCATATCTAAGGTTTTTCCTACAGTACAAAGCAGAGGACATTGTCCAACCAAAGCAAAAGAATCATACGTAGCAACAAAGAATAGCAGGGAAAAAATGAGCAAGTGATTTCATATACACTTAGGCAATTCATTGAACACATTGCAACATACTAACATAGCAATTTAAAACATTAGCAGTTTCATGTCATGCATGGTGGAAGGGAGTATTATTTTGAACAAATGTGAGTGTCTACACCTTGATGGTGATGGTCCCAGTTGGTTTGTGTGGGTTCGATGAGTTTGTATGTATTGAATCTATGCGTAAATATTCATATAAAATTTTCATATGTAGCAACAAAGAATAGTAGGGGAAAAATGAGAAACTGATTTCATATAACTTTAGCCAAAACTAATGAACAGTTATTCTTTAGATTTGCAAAAGTTTAACGTACATAATCATCTGTTGTCAAACATTAACAACAACGTCTAATGTTCGTAGGTAGAAATTTTTGGAAATCATCATTGCTTGAATCTGAGAAGTCTGAAATATCTCTGTCATCATCTAACGCAGTAATTTCATTAATAGACTTCGTGGCTCGCTCTTGCGCCTTCCCCTTTAGATGCTTCCTAGCTTTTTGGATTGCGTGAAAACGATCTAGTCGCCTTTGCATTTGATTGTTCTCCTGTTGAAGACGAGCAAGTATGTTGGCAGGTTCATCTCTAGGTAACTCGGCTGAGCGTGCCTTAGGAACTCGTAACCCATGCCATCGACAATACACCTCCAACTCACACCTCTTCTCGTATAGGGTTGACCATGGTGGTTCTGATACGGTAAACTCTATTGCGGTGCTATTTGTACTTAGTTTTGTAGGTTTGCCGACCATGAGGAAGTATCGGAAGCTGCAAACAAAGCCGAAGATGAAAACCAAATCACAAACACGTTACAGAAGCAGTGAATATACAAAAATTTTTACAGTGATGATAAGGTGAATGCTCAGAAACAACCAGAAAACTACAAAACTGTTGCTCCCGTGAGAAAGTTCCTCTTGAAACAGCAGAAAATAATTTTCCTTTGGCCAGGCTTCAGGCCATCAACCATGGAGGGAACAGACCTCTGAAGATCTGCCATTGAAAACAATATAAGCTCCTTGTTGACAAAGTCACTGTATTTTATGAGCTTGCCCGTCTGATCAAGGTGAGTACCAGCCTGCACATTCAGAAGATGTTATAGTAGAACTATATTCATTCACTTTATCTAAAAACACAAGAAGAAAGCATGGCAAAACTTTGACCTCAAACTGCCTAAGCCAGCTCGTCCTCTCTTCTATCTTCTTCTTACTAAGTGCCAGCTCAATGGCCTCCCCATCCTGTTCATCTTCCGAAATAAAATATTTCCTGTGTTTCTCAAGATTGCAAAAAGTACTCTCTTCCTTCCTTTGCTGTGCTTGTTCCCAACCCCTAAAAAGACAAACAAATCAATATGCAAAAGACAGGAAACTGTAATGAAGCTCAAGTGGTTTGTCTCCACTCTCCAGTAATAGAGTATTAGTTAGTTAGTAGTGGGGTTAATTGTACAGCTGGACTATTGGGAAATTAGTTACTAAATCTGGCTCCCTATTGGCAGTTGTAAAGGTGAGCCTAGCTTAAATACTGGGAATGGACCTTTTAGAGAGGATCACGAAATAATACTACAATTTGTTTCCTCTTCTTCTCCATGTTCCTTCTCTTCGTTCTTGGAGGGTGACTCCCTCGAACCAGTCAACATTCTTCTTCACTTTCTCCATTAATTCCCTTTCAATTTCTGTTCTACTGCATTATTTTACTGCACTATTACCAGAAGGTTCACTACAGAAACAGATAATAAAATTAAAGGTTCTGTAATTGGTTCACATGTAACAAGTTTTCACATGTAACAAGGTTAACAATGCTAATATTTTAACTAGTTAACTGAAAATACCAACCTTCACATTAGGAGTGATAAACTCAATTAAGGAAGATGAAGCTTTTAACATGATCATATATACGAATGAATCAAATTGTTCAACAGCCCTTTAATGTGGGAACCATCATGATCCTGTACAAAAAATTAGAGTTAAAATTTTATATTTGTTGAAGGCTGTCAGTGTGCCTTGTAGAGAGAATTGTAAGCATAAAACAAGAACAAAACAATAAGAGAAAATTAAGGCGCACCTGATCAGTCATACTGTGTATAAAATGACCATCTCTCAAAGAGTTTACATTGTTGTATTCTTTATGCTGCTGAAGTCCAAGAATCTGCTTTATGTACCCAATTTCCTTATAGAAAGTGAGCTGTTTAGCAGTGGCCTCTCAGTTGAACTTTTACCATGCTTATGCTTGTTGCTATAGTTATCATTGGTTGTTTCTTTTTAATGCACCCTTCTCCACTTTTACAAAATGTTCACAAGACCAACTTCTCACGGGCTCATAATATGCAGAGAGAATATAGTTCCTCATCATTATAGGGGCTTCACATGCCATTCATGGAGTGTTAGCTATAACTATTGATGCCATCCTAAAAGTGTCTCTCACTTCTCTAACACTTGCCCTCATGGATCCAATATTTCTCCTTCTTCTTGCATATATCTTCACTCATCCACTTTCTCTAATATTCCAACCAACAAATATCCCCTCTCGGATTACTGTAGGGGGCGTTGTTTATTGTGATATATGTTCCAGCAACACTTTCTCAAGACACAGCTACTTCTTGCCAGGGAATTAACCCCTAATCCACATCTACTCTATAGTTTCATTCAATCTTCCAAAAATAAAAAATAAATAAACGTCTTGAAAATTGTTGTTCCCATAAACATGTTAGAAATTAATCCTAGAGAGTAATTTATAGGTTTAGTGGATTATGTGAGTCACCACAAGAAGGAAAAAACAAACGGTCAAATCAATATGAAATAATGGGTCTAAAAAAATGACATTAACATGGTTAATTGTAATTCTGAATTAAAACTAAATCAATGAGTAATTGTCAAATTTTTTACTTTAACCCGATCCAAACGAGACCTCTTCTTCCAAGTTATTAAGTGTGGGGTTTTATTGATCAGGTGCATATGTTCAAATACAATGCAAGTTCAAACCGAACTCACCCAAAACCACAGACTCCCTCCATTTCCTCCAAGTCCCTCTCGTTTTTTTCCCACCTCCTCCACCTGCATTTAACAGAAGAGACCCAAGAACTTCGATACCTTATTTGTTAGTCACTTTCTCCTCCTCCACCACCAACATCTAATCTAATCTTGGAGACCCAAAAACTTGGATACCATATATCCCTCCATCCCCTTCTAACGACCCTCAAAATCAAAATCCATAGCAATTGCTTTATTTTATTTGTTATTCAATTGTTCCAAACATATGATTAGTGCTACTCGGTTACAAAACCTTCTATGTTAATGTTGGAAGACAGATGCATATAGAAACTACGATAATATTTGCCTAACTACATTGCAGCTATAGAAAAGGAATTCCAAAATATTCCAAAATTTTTGTATGATTCTACAAAACAAGAAGTAACCACATATATGTACAAATTCTCTATTAAATTTGTGATTCCCTCACCCTAGCAAAATAAAAACAGGAAGAATTTATGAAGAGAATGTCAAAGAGACATAAAGATCACCTAATTTATGAGTGCAAGTTTTGTCCCAAAAGTTTAAGTTGATAAATTAGTAAAACCCATCTCATCTCACTAATTAATATTTAAATTGAAGAGCATCATTGAGTAGTCTTATTTAATGGCTTCTTATATCGGGTAGACGGGTGTTGCTTGTATGATATCAGCAATAAATTGGGCTACACAACTCAAAGAATAGAGAAAATTATAGTTCCACAATGAGTAGATAAAATTTGTAAAGCAAGACCCTAACCCTTTGTCCAAAAATTATAAAATCCAGTTCCAATGACACAACATCAATTCTTCTTCAACATATCAAAACAAGTTTGAATTGGTGGTCGTTTGTTAATTCCTAACAAAGTAAGAAAGAAACATAAGCCAAACCAATTGTGGCTGGAATTTTACCCCCATATGCTCCACATCATGCCGAGCTTCAGCGATCTTTTCGTTTCCTCACAGCTACCTTGGCAGGTCTCGTCTTACCTGAAATTGAAAGCAAAGCACATTACTTGAATGCACACATTCCCTAACAGCCAAAATAGAGTTTAAACATAGGGATAGACCATGGTTTGTACTGTGTACGTGTATGTGTCTTATTATTAATATTTTTAACCAAGTTTAATTATTGTTTTGGAATAAAAGTGCTTTGTTACAGAGTAAAATTTCTGACTAAATAACCATATACACAACCGTAGTCATTCACAATTAATTCACAGTTATTGGCAATATTATATGCAACTACAACAATTGGCATATCTATTTGAACTATTAGCTCGACGTTAATGCAACATTTGGTGGGATGGAAGTCTACATGAAGACAATATCTAACTGTGCTATGTGTACATGTACATTGGGTCATCTTCCCTTTCACATTAAATGCATTCACTGGTTGTGCTTCTCATCTTATTGTTTGATTAAATAACTTTGGAAGAAGGTAGCAGGGGAATGCATGGTATTTACCGTCACCGGTCCCGCAACCAGGGGGATGTATGTCAGTGCGGAGTGATCTTCGCAACCCATGGACCGGCTCAATATTTTCACTCTGTATTTGTTCAATCTGTGCAGCCGGTTCGTTAGGGTTAGGAAGTGAAGGTTCCTGGGTGGGCTCAGCCTGAACTACAGGTGGGGTCGGTCGACCAGGTGTGGGTACAAATATACAGCCACCCGCATGGGCAGAGTCGCTGAACAATGGGGGAGACAGCGGAGTGGGTAGTGGGGATTGAGGGTGAGCCTGAGCATGGGATGCATGTTCTGCACTATCGTCATGGCCAAAGGGATGGGATGCCTGGGTAGTGGCGTCAGACGTGCATCGCGATGACCCGGCGCCATCCATGTACGTGTCCCAATCGGCCTCCAATGCCTCATCATCTGTACAAAGACAATTGTATTTATTAAGATGACAACGGAAGAATTGAGTCACTGAATAAACGAGATAAGTGAGAATCGTTTCAGTATTGGTAATAGAGTGGAGTTTGAGCCATTAAAATTTGTGAAATCAGAAGAATGGGATATCGTGTGTGGCTGTGATGAAAATATACTTCGCTACTATAATACATCCTCTAAATAAATTAAAACTGAAAGTACTAGAATTGGAAGTCAATCAATAAGCTAAGGAGGTGTTAGAGTTGGAAGTTACCCAAGTCATCCTCATCATCAGGACCAGGTCCACGACCTCCACGGCCTCCACTACGTCCACGCCCTCCAGACCCACCACCTCGCCCGCCACGGCTTGTGGCCTGTGTGGTCGCCTCACTCGCCATGGCACGCGCATTATCCAATGCCACTCGGTTCAACTCCCCAACAAGATCCAGCGTCTTCGTCAGCTGGTTGTAAATATCAGAACCTGGTTGGCATTGCAATAGCATTTCCACATTCGACTCAACCTACAGAATAAAGGAGTCGCATTAAAACTTTTCTGGCGCCTTTAAACATTGAGAAAGTATAAAGATTTCAGGTCAAATCGTATGATATTTGAGTATATATCTTGGCAGGTAATTCAGGTCTGATTTGGAAAAAGATTATGCATGATGAGCTTATTCATATATATATGAACATTGAAATGGCATACTTGGTGGCAACAAATGCATATCTAGTGGCAACAAATGAAATGTAAAAACCCAATGAATGTCAAAATATTGAATCAATGGCGCCACAAAACTTAATATTCATAATGCTCTTTGCAACACACGTATAATATCAATCCATAGAAGAAGCATTGAATCGTTGCCTTACCAGGATTTCCCAGTACGCCGACTCTCGTGTAATATACCGTCTGGTCGACCTTCGGTACTCGGCCATGTATGCAGCAAGGTACGTCGTGTCCCCATCCAAAGTGGCTGCGTTGGCAACACGTTCCCCTCTATGGGCCCATCGGTCAATGTGGATACCATGTTCTCGCACCCAATCCCTCTCTAATTTACCTTGGAGGGAGATTTTGTGGAGTTGAACTGACGTATCCACCAAAGCCGGTGGCGCTTGCTTCATCCCAAACTGACGAAAGACACGTTCGGGATGATGATCCTCTACTATCCAAAAATAGATCAACGGCACTGTGGCCCTCCACACATGTCGGCCAGCAGTGCAATATGGGGGCAGTGAGTCTAGGACATCCCTATACGGCTCCCAAACAACCTGAATAAATGTTCAACAAAAAACAAATTAAATACGTACTTATTTGTGGCAATCCTCAATTTAAGCAAAAATGTAAAAGACCATTGAAGAATCACTTCACTAAAAATCCTAAGTCATTAGTGACCCTCTTATTGGATTTTACATGGTAAGATGCACCCGAATACTACTGGTTGCATTAGCTGAAACTGAGGGAGAAATTTGAAAGGTTCACAGCTAAATATGTGTGGAATAAAAACCACAAACATCAATTCAAAAGAAGGCCAATCAAGGTACTTTATATTGACTGCCCACAGTTGTGAAATGATTGTAACTAATTCATTGTATATATATGGTCTACTTGACCAACGTTACATTATTAACTATACACATGCAGTAGTTGACAACCCACCAGGTGAAACAAGAAAAATAGGGAGAGTTATATTGTCGTGACATGAAGCGGTAGAATACCTGGTGTGCCCGTATGCTCGAAAATGACGCACGATACGCAGCTAGCACATGTGTGGCATGCTCTGTCGTGCTCTTCGGCCCCTTCCATCTAGTAAACATACAATTGTGTTAAATGGTCATTAGTTAATATCAAACAACCATGCTGCCATAAGAGTAAAATGCTTACCAAAAATGAAGCCAGTCATTAGCTTTTACTTTTTCGTTGGAAAATACTTATTACAAATAAGTAAGGAAATATGGTTTGTTTTTTTTCCTCCATACAACAGTCATGCAGCACAAAAATGATTATCAATTTCAGTTTGCATTTTGTGAGACATAGAGGTGCTATGTCTCACAAACTTTCCTCAAATTTCCTTCTATATCCCTCTAATTATCTAAAATTTGATTTTGTAGCAAAATTTAGAGTTTGAAACTTTGAAAGAGTGATTGGAAAAAAAAAAATTAGAGGAGAGATAGAGGCAATAGGAATTTAGTGCCATGTTTTTTTTTTGGGAGTTATTTTAAGTTTAAAATATGGGACTCATTACCTTTAAAATATAGTGTAGTGATAAAAATGAATTTGGTTTGAATTTAAAGAATGTCATGATATGAGAAAATTGAATTTCACTAACAATGCCGTAAATTCCAATTCAAAAACAAAAGCTGTGAGTTCAAACAAAATAAAAAAACTTTGAGTGCTCTAATCTTTTACCTAAAAAGGTCAAACTTCCATGAGTCCATTTCTAATTTGATTACTTTATCTCTTTTTGCTAACATGGGTATATAGGAAGGTAAATTCTAAACTAATCATGATTAGTTTAGAATTTAGCTTCCTATATGATCATATACTAATTATGGTTAATAGACTTATAATACGTAAGAGACTTGACTTGCATACAAAGTAAGATCGAGCTTGGACTTATGTTATTGGACTAATATGTCTTTAATAGCTAACTATGTTAAATTTATCTCTTTTTGCTAACTATGTTAAACTTATCTTATCTCTTTTTGCTTATCAGATAAGAAAGGGAGCAAGCAATCTAATCTAAAAAATCATATTAGGAGGCACTAAATTAATAGAAATGTTATGTTCTCAACATTTTTCACAACAAATCATAGGTGGCAAGTTGTTAATTGTTATTATAAGTAGGCAAAAAAGTAATTTAAGTTACAACTTCAAATTAGAACCAATGATAACTTATCACTTATGATTTGTTGTGAAAATGTTGTGGATGTAACACCTCTCCTAAATTAATCCCCAAACTCCTATATTAAAGGAGTTTTTGGGAGGTCGGTCGCCTCACCCCTTATATATCATCCAAATAAAAGAAAAACCCTAGCTGTCATGTACAAATTGATTTTATTTTATCTAGTTTACTAAAATTAGTTAAAAGCAAGTTTTAATTAGCATGCACCATGCAGTTTATAAAAATGTCACATTTAAAACTAGCTTTTATTATGAATATGTATGTGAGAACACTAAAATTTTAAATTTCAATATTGGAAGGAATATTTTTGATAACCAAAGCTAAAATCGGTTTTTATATATAGGCAGTATATCTAGTTCCACTTTAAACCAGTTTTCTTTTTTTTTTTTAAATATATATATAATTACTAAACTGATCATAACAATTAAAACTAATTATGTTGTTATTGACTTGCTTGGTTTTGTGATTTGCCAAAACACCCCTTAGGTCCAAGACTTTAGGGTTCATCTTCTCCGATAGGTATGGGTGATTCTTTTTGTATCTACTGATTATGTGCCAATTTTTATACGAGAGAGAGAGAGGGCGAATAAATAGATAACAATATTTTCTCTTCAACTTCCTGATCTTAGTACTAGTATTAAATTTGTATATAAAAGAAAGTACTAGTATTATATTAAAAATTATAATATATGTTTCACAAAATGGATTTATTATTAAAGTCAACTATAGAGACATGCACGATGAATGACAAATGCCATGACAATTGAATCAAACTAATCAGATAACATACCGACAGGCGAGGGGACCTGCATCCATCGGCGGTTGTGGTGGCCTCGTAACAGGGCATATCAATGGGAACCTTGAATACGCCCATAGCTGCACCAATATCAGCGCACCTCCAATCTGCTTCGCCTTCGTCTCCGATGCCTTGCATAGGTGCTTGTACAACCAAGCTAATGCTCCACTACCCCAACTGTACCTCTTCGCGTTGCTGATTGGGTTCAGTAACAGTAGAGGCCTCACCGACACCCGATCTGCTGACTTGTCCATAAATAGAATGGACCCCAACAACACGAGTATGTGATAGCGTGCGTGTTGCTGCACTACCTCGTCAGTAGCATCCACAGCAAGGGGATCTCTAAACTGTTCCTTCAGCCAGCTGACTCTTAACCTCGCCCCAGCAAGGATAGACTTGTTTTCATGGGGATGCGGTACTGGGTCTGGAGGAACGCGACCCAGTAAATCACGACACAATGCAGGCCAATTCCCCTTGGCACTCCCAGTGACGGGCAACCCATCAACAGGTACCCCTAGCATCACCTCAATGTCTTGTAAGGTGATACCCATCTCTCCATGCGGTAAGTGGAAGGTATGCGTCTCCGGACGCCAACGCTCGACTAGTGCTGTGATCAATGCGTGATCAACTTCCATGTTTGGAACCTTCGATAACCCTTCAAAACCTGCCTCAGCTATGTACTGTTGAATCCGTGGGCTTAGCCCATGGGGTAACTCCCAAGATCGGCGTCTACACTTTAGCACGCCTGGCACTACCTGCACACGAAAGAGCGTTGTCTTAGGATAGTGCACATGAAATAACTATAAGAACTATAAATATTGACAATAATATGCAAGAAACAGTATGCTAACTGGTTAGTTATGATCAATAGCATATCGGATCAATAATATGCAAGAAACAGTATGCTAACTGTTTAACTGGTTATTCACTCTACCTTAATAGCATATCGGATCAATTCAAGATCAATGACATTGTTTAAAATTAGCAATAACTGGGTATTATGTTTTGAAATGAATAAACACAGTGCTTCAATATGTCAAATGGAGTATAATAAGAATTAGAATTCAAAAGTCGGTTGTCTTATGTGTAGCCACGTGGGGTTTGTGTGCGCACCTTTGGGAAAATAAAGGCAGCAGATTTTAATTGATTACTATAGCTTTAAAATGAGATCTACTGACTTTGAATATACCTTCTCATTAGCCACTACTAATGTTTAATATTTTTTGTAGTATTAGTAGTTTCAATTTATCCGGAAATAAGACTAGATGCTGTTGATGAAAGAGTGTTTTTAAATTCGCGCTTATTTCTGCTTCATACCATTTGTCTCTTTTGATTAAATAAAATTCTGCCTAAACCAAAACATAAATGATACCATTTCAAACATCTATTTACAAATAATCAAAGAACCCTACAAAAATAAAATGAAACGATTTCGACACGTCCGAACTTCTATACAAGTACGTACCTGACCGACAGGTGTCTCCCACAGTGCCGTGGACCGATGCCGTAGCTGCTGCGTCAACTGTGTACCAATTGCGGGTCCAGGTTCCACACTTTGCAGTTGCTGCATATCTGACACGCATGCAATCATGTTAATATACCGTTGACCACAAGCATACATTAACAAAGTTCGCTGGACTTGCAATTATTAACATTCGTAATTTCCAATACAGCCAAGACTTGCGAAATACATAGAACTTGTTTCAAAGGGAATATAAGTTAACTTTATTACATATTAACTATGAAAGTATCAAAAAAACTAACAAAACAACTAAAATGCAGCTTTTGGCACAAAACAACATTTGAAAAGATAAGGATATTTAAAAAATTACAAAATGGTGGGAACGTAAAGCATTCAACATATTCCATATACTTTGTTCAATATACTTTGTTCCAAGTTTAGAGAAAAATCTGAATACAGAAAAATCTAACAGGCAAATAGCAATCACAGCTTAGAGTCTTCATTCGATAGTTGGCTATAACCCTTGGACCTTGCTAACATTGAAAATGTTGTAGCAAGATTTGAGCTTTTTCTTTACAAGAGTTTGGAGCCTTATCCTTCCCCCATAAAGTTCCATGATTAAAACTTAAGAGAAACCCAATGCTTCCTAGAGCAACAAAAACTAAAAGACAGAAAAACAGAAGCCTTCTTCTCCATTTTCTGACAGAAATAGGCCCATGTAAAGGTTCCTTTGCCTCCTTCAACTTGGAACAGGTTGATAATCTACGGTTCCTATTCAACAAACCCAGCTCCAATTATCCAGCATGCCAAGAAAACAAAGTGGATCCACCTCTTTAAATCCCTACTGCACTTTTCCACTTAATGATTCAGTTCCAATACCAAGTTTCTTTTCTCCACAACATTTGAAGCCCCCCTTCAAAAGCACACATCTTTAAAAGCCAGACCAAAGAGTAAATAACCATACCAAACTACAAGCTGAACCAAATCCAGTTGTCATTTTGGCAAACCTGTGAGTGTGAGGGAACCATCAAGAGTGTACTATCAACAAAATTAGAAATAAACCCAACCCATCCTCAAGTGGAATCAATGATCAAAGTGGGATAAAAAAAGTAGTCCCAATTTTTTTCCTCTCTAACCCATAACAGAGAGACACACATACACATACGCTCTTTCTCTCTCTTGTACTGTTCAGTTTGTTGTCCAGCACTTGATATTTGAGGTTGGCTACATGATTATCTCATCATCTGGTGGGGGATGGTTAAATAAAACAAAAGCAAACATGACTACGGAATTCCATTCACAAGCAAACATGATTTTCAATGTGAAACCTTATCGACTCAATATAATACATAATACAAAAATTCCATTCACAAGTCAGTATAATTCATCAAAACCTGACTGAAATGACAGCACATATACAGGGCATTTATGAGTTCAAATTAGTTCAGTGACTGTGGATGTCCATTATGTCAAAATTTTATCTAGTCTCCTCTACACCATCTTGTCAAAATTTTATCTAGTCTCCTCTACACTCCCCGCAATTCCCATACATGGCTGATAAACACTCCAAAACCGCCACATCTAAATCCAATCCATTCCACATTATACATCCATGAATCTGAAGCAGGACTCAATAAGGAAGTAATAGGCAATGGCCCCCTCAAAAAATATGACAGGCCCCCCCAATTATTCTTAAGATCTCAACATAGTCCAATAAATATATGAATCAAAGTTCACAAATCCTCAAATAATATACTAGCTACCCAATTGTCCAAATGATTCATTGCATACCTAATGGATAATAACAACTATTTCAAAGGAGCATCAAACTATGAAAGGGGATCAAACCCTACGCCCCTGCTTTCAAACTATGTAAATTAACACCCGTACCCAAAATGATGAACACCATTGTCATGCCAAATGAACACCCGTACCCAAAACCCAGTTCAAAACTAAAACAGCAACAATAATAATGAATAGAGATAACTCTAACAGAGAAAAACTTAATAAGCCACACCCACACTCAAATCAGAGTACATGCACAAGCTACCCATAACTCAGATTAAATGCAAAGGGAACAAAAATTGAACTCAGCATTTACAAATTACCTTAATAACTTTCTAATCCTTTAACTCTGAAGATGGATTGGGTTCAGCTTCGGCGATGGTGAGGGTTATGGTGAGAGTGAAAGGTGTGGGTTTGGATGTGGGTTTGGGTTGAGGTTCGGAACGGTTTGGTTTGGTTTGGGTACAGGTAGAAATAATAGAACTTCAAGATGAAGATGCGTTGAACTGATCGGACTGAGGAAGGAGGAAGAAAGACTGTTTGGGAGACGGACTGAGGAAGAAGAAGACAACTGTTTGGGAGACGTTACATTCAAAGTGGGATTATATTCTGCGTATAACTCGGTCTCCTCATAAGCGAGTTCTAAACAGTGAGGCGGGAATATTTTATTGCCCAAAATCCACGGTGGACGAGCAGCGTGGCAAGAACCTGCACTGAACTCGGCCCTGTAATGATCGAGTATTTACGTAACTCGCCTATAGTAAGGTCGAGTATTGAAACAGGGGCACGCCCCTATATACTTTCAAAACAGGGGCACGACGCCAATTATTTTGCCCAAAAGGGGCAAAAGGCCAGAATCCCCAGCCACCCCAACCTAACTAGTAACTGCCCAACCCATAAACTTAACAAAAACAAAGCTTAAAAAAATTTAAAAACCTATTAGCATAATAGTTACAAACCAACCTCCAGAAAAAAAAAAAAAAAAAAAAAAAAAGAAGTCAAGTTCTTTTTTCATAGGTGATTGCATTGTAATGTATTAAGAAACAATAGTATTTTGTGTCTCTTATCTTTGTTGATAGATGGTTGCTTCTTATTGTAATTATGAGACAATGATTCTGTGTATTTATCTTGGTTAATAATTTGTTAATAATATATGGATGCTTATTCGGAGTTATTTTTATATTTTATTTATTTTTTGCTTATACTCTGGCCCCTTAACTTGAAATCTTGGGTCCATCCCTGTTTCTGAGTGATAAATAATATAGCCATATTCTTTTGAACACTTTAGCTCAAATATACAACGGGTGTAGGTTACTTAGCACTGTATGCATTTAAGCATTGCAGAAGAATCCTCTGCATTATAGTAATCAAAGTTCAATTAAAAAACCATTGCAATTGGAAACAAAACTTCTGTCGATTACTTGCAGAATACTATGGAGTATAATTTAGATTAATTTGAAACTTAAAGGAACAAATGGCAGTCCTGCAATCTACAGATCTCTAATGTACAATTTTTTAAAATATTACCTTTTGTACAAAATTTCCTTTAAATATACTTTTGCCAGACCTAATATATTCTCCTTCATCTTCAATTGGGAATGATCCTATTCATTTTATTTTTTTATGAATAATAATATATCAAAGAGAAACAAGAAAGGGCCTAAAGCTATCTCCAACTTTAGGGACAAGCAACCAAGACGGAGGAGAGGAGATGGAGATAGGCCTATCCCAATTACAAAAGGGCACCTAATGAGGTACATTGTGAGGAAAAAAAATTACAGCCCTAGTGAAAAGATAAAGAGGTAAGAGCTGCTTTCACTTCAGAGAAGAATGGAACAAGGAAGCAAGGGGGAGAAGCATATAGGTTCAAAAGGGCTTCAATAGCAATGATCCTATTAATTTTTCATCATCATCTTAGGATATTTCTTTTTCATTCTTGGAAAATCTCAATTGTTTGATGCATTGAGCCTAAAATAGTACGTAGATATCATTCATGGGTACACTTGCCTTTTCTGTGTGTTTGTCCATTGCAACAATACATAGTTGTAATCATGAAATGCTTTTGTCAAAAGATTATAATATAGCAAAGGTAGGCCTACCCCCACCGTATGACAGGTTATCTTTTCAATATTTTATTTTATTCATTAGCCAAGTAAATTTTTTTTACTTGTCTGTTAAGAGATCCTTGGATTTGTGATCCCAATTTACCTAAAATTTAATGTTATCTCTGCCCAGTAGAGAAAGGTTTAAAATTACAGATCATGCCTTCATCTTCACAATTTCTTTTTTATAGTTTGATAGTTACAATGAGAGAAGAGGATTTGAACTTTAAACATCTCAATTGAAAACACTAGGAGATTTGAGCTATCTGACTCTTGACTTGATCATCACATTTTGTTAGTGAGCGTTTGGATTCAACTAAATTCGGCGTTTTCATAGCTGCGTTTTCAGATTTTTTTTTTTTTCCCCTGCGCATGAACAGTAACATCACATAAGTTTACTGTGCAGGAAAAAAAATTACTGTTCACGCACTGTTTAGCACTGTTCACGTACTAAAAAATATTAAAAATGGGTCCCACGATACTATTTACACATTTAAAAATTATTTTGCTACAGTGTTTTTAGTTTTCAACTTTCAGTTTTCAATTTCAGCAACAATAAGTTCAATCCAAACGGACCCTTAGTGTACAAATTTAGTTATTGATATAATGCTTTTGCTTTAAGTTGTTCTCATCTGGGACAAATTGGTGCTTCAATGTGTATTCATTGTTGCTCATGTGACTTGAACCCATTCTTGAGAATTATTCATTATTGCTCATGTGATTGCTCTCCCATGTTTAACCAAAAATTTCAAGGATAATTGACTATTTTATGGCCTCGAAATGCAAAAGTAAATCCTTGGGTTAAAGAAAGGATAGTATTTTTCGTGTCTGTTGCAAAGATAATACCTTGTGAGAAGTCAATTCATGAGTAGTTAATTTAACAGGTAAGGACACCACGTAATCCAAAAGTTTAAACCAATGAGATTTGGTCCAATTACATTATATTAACCACTGACTCTTATCATTATTTCCTCGAAAAAAAAAAAACTCTTGTCATTATTATTTCATGTGAATCATCACTTACAAGTGTAAATCTAATAGTACCATCGTGCATGATAGGATACAATGGAGTATGATTTCGGTTTTTGGCAGATGCACACTTTGACCCTTAAGGGCTCAGCCAAAACCGAATATTGGTCCCTCAATAAACGAACATCGCCAACAGCTATTACCGAAATTGTTTCAACCATTTTGGTAAATAGAGATACTATGGGGAAAGCTCTAAGGCGATGTCTTTGTTATACTTAAGGTTTGTCTTTGGCTTCTTTTGATGGTAACTAAGTCAATTACTAAAGACAAGTGAATGGCCCTCAACAAGCATAGGGCCTCATCTCCTTTAGGAGAGTGTGCTCTGCCAGCATGAGTGAACTTTGGCTGGGAACCGGCCTCATTCTCCTAGTTTGACCATGGTATACCTATTAAAAAAAATATTCAATATCTATTACCCAATTTTGCAAGAGATCCAAGTATTGTAAGAGGGAAAATGCATATACCTAATATATTATCTATCAACATAAATCAAGACTTATCTCATATATGCAACATATTTTTATTTTTATTTATGATAATTACACAAATGTGTATAAATCATAAGGCTTAAGAGTTAAATGTTGTTTCTAGTGCAAAATTTTCTCGTTCCATAATATTAAAAATCAATCACTAAAAATAATTCAAAGATAGCATACACACATGGTAGATTATGAATCTTGTTAGGGTTTGAAAGTTCACTTTCTCTCAACTTAATTCCCGTCTTTTAAAATTATATAGATGCATTAAAAGGTCGAGCCTTACCCCAAATGGCTCTTCCTCTTCTCGCAAGGGTGGGTTGATATTGAGACCATATGATCAAGACTAGAGGTGTCTACGAGTCAGATCAAATCAGTTTTGTGTTCAACCTGCACCCAACTTGATTGGATTGGGAGGAAGAACTCATCCTGCCATCGACCAATAAGGATCGATGGTTCGGGAACTTCATAAGTGGTGGATGGTATAGTCGACGCCGAATAATGATGGAGAGAGGCTGAGAAGTGCTTAAAATAGCAAAGATTCAGTGGAGATCTCACCAAATCCGATAAGATCTCGGCAAATCTAGTGAAGATCTCACCAAATTTAGTAAGATCTCGCTAGATCTATTGGAGATCTTACCAGATCTAACAAAGATCTCATCAAATTTGGTAGATCTCTACCAGATCTGACTATTTTTCGTCAAATCAAGCAAGTCTGTTTTGGTGAAGGAGAACCACCACTCGATTGGCCTATTTTGAAGGCGAACACCTGTCATCAACCACCTGAATTTTTGGATTAGTCATGGGTGGAGTGGGTTTGTGGGCAACCCTATTCAAAATCCACTAGTATGTGTGTGTTAAAATTGAAAAAAAAAAAAAAAATTTAAAAAAAAAAGACACTTTAAATGTATAAAAATACCTTCAAAAGATTCTGATAATTCATTGATCCGATCACATCAACATGTATCAGCTCTATAAGTACTTTTTCTTTCTTGTTCTTCCATGTCTCTTGAAGATTCTTCTACTTCTTTTGGCCCAAGGGTGGGTTGATATTGAGACCATATGTTCAAGACTAGAGGTGTCTACGAGTCAGATCAAATCGATTTTGTGTTCAACCCGCACCCAACTTGATTGGATTGGGAGGAAGAACTCATCCTGCCATCAACCAATAAGGATCTATGGTTCAGGAACTTCATAAGTGGTGGACGGTATAGTCGACGCCGAATGATGATGGAGAGAGGCTGAGAAGTGCTTAAAATAGCAAAGATTCAGTGGAGATCTCACCAAATCCGATAAGATCTCGCCAAATCTAGCGAAGATCTCACCAAGTTTAGGAAGATCTCGCTAGATCTATTGGAGATCTTACCAGATTTAACAGAGATCTCTTCAAATTTGGTAGATCTCTACCAGATCTGACTATTTTCCGTCGAATCAAGCAAGTCTGTTTTGGTGAAGGAGAACCACCACTCGATTGGCCTATTTTGAAGGCGAACACCTGTCGTCAACCACCTGAATTTTTGGATTAGTCATGGGTGAAGTGGGTTTGTGGGCAACCCTATTCAAAACCCACTAGTATGTGTGTGTTAAAATTGAAAAAAAAAAAATTTTTAAAAAAAAAAAGACACTTTAAATGTATAAAAATACCTTCAAAAGATTCTGATAATTCACTGATCCGATCACATCAACATGTATCAGCTCTATAAGTACTTTTTCTTTCTTGTTCTTCCATGTCTCTTGAAGATTCTTCTACTTCTTTTGGCCCTCCTTGTCCTCCTCTTCTGCCACTTCTAACTATTAGTATTTCTCATCTAAAAAATCATTGAGATTATAATCATACAATTCCAAATTTTGGTAGTTGAAGCCTTCAAATGCACATGATCAAAAGAGATTTTTGGTTGGATTTATAGGAGGGTGATCTAGTTTTTATAGAAACCAAATTTCCACAAGGGCAAAAAAAAAAAAAAAAAAAAACCTATATCTCGGAAAATACGGCGTAGAATCTAAAAATTTTTGCAAGTAAATATAATTGTCATATGCATGCATTACATATAACAAGAACAAATGTCTTATTCTTATTGGTAATTGGAGCCCAAGGATTATTCCTTATGCATGTACGTTTAAAGGTTTTTTATTTCTTTTTTGTAATAAAAAAATACAATGTTTTAAGATTAGCTTAGCAAGCTCATCCATCACTTTTCTTAATAGGTTTTTTTTCCCCCCTAAGTCATTAATTTAACATAGGAGAATAATTAAGTTGACAAGTTTGGATGCTTACAAGATCCAAAGACTAACAACAACAATATTTTCTTTATTGTCTCAATTTTTACACAAAAAATTGAGAAGGATGCTGAAATTTTAGAATATTTGTGTATACTGTTTTCTATTACCCTATTCAATATCTATTAAGAAAATCGAATTTGATTAAGAACACTGGTACTAAAGATAAGGATCAAATCCTAGTTTTATCAATCTATATTTTCATTTTAAACAAAAACCAACTTTTTAGATTAGATTGTTCATATCTTGGGCAGGTTTGTTTTAGATTCTTCTAAGAGAAATGTTGTTTCAATTGTCCTCAATAACAACGTAGGAGGAAAAGTTAATTTGGTCATGAAAATGAAATGAAAATCTAGAGAAATAAAAACAGAAAAAGTGATGGTTCAGTTGGGTTCAACCCAATGGTCCATGTGGAACCAATAAAGCACTGGTCCGTTATCCTTCCACTTCAAAGAGTGGGTGATTGTCGCTGCTCTGTAAGACCAGCCTCACCGCATTGCGCTCATCTTTAGGAACCACTAAAACTCAGAGCCTTAGCTCAAGTCCATTGGTTCATCTCTTTGCTTGGAACGGGCGGGCCAGACTGAAAGCCTCACTGAATCCGACCAACTGGTTTGGACCAAAGTCCCATCACATCTATCCACTTGGGTTACATGCTTACATTACTGAGCTCGGCAATATAAATGCCTTGTTTGGAATCTTATAAACGGTTAAGAGATCATTCATTTTGTCAATGTGGGATTGGTATCTAGCAATTTGTTAGCATATTTCAACAGCAACTTAGGGTATTTTCATCTTTATGTTATTGGAAAAGTGTATTTATTTGTTTCTTATACTGTATTGCATTCAAAGGTTAAGGAGCGGGAATATTTTTTATATTACATAAATGGTCACTAAAGAGGCCAACATTGTCTAAAATTTAACAGAAACATAACATTAAAAACAAGGAAACATTACATTCATCAAAGCTCCCCTCCCAGCTAAAGCATCAGCACAATGATTTGTTTCCCTATGGCTGTGCCTAATTCTGACTTTGAGGAAAGCATTCATCAATTAGTGCTGTAAATTCACCGGTAGTTGTTAGTGCATCAAGTTCTATTTTTAAATTTTGAATATTCATCTCAGCACAGCAATTTCCCATTTCTAAGAGCCCACAGCAAGACTTTCCACTTCCCTTGAAAAAAAAAAGGCTTTGGATCTTCATGTTGAAAGATTTTCCTGTTTCTTTGCAACCATAGCATCTAGATTCCAAATAGATAAAGCTGTCCCATTGAAAAAATTTATGGAGAACTATGCAGGCAGGGGTAGCTTGATGCATTTAGAAGCCTAAGGCGAAAATTGATTATCTTGTTTTAGATGTAAAATTACTGCTAATTAACATGAACCACGTAAATTTTTGTTTTTTTTTTTTAAGTCTATAGACACAAAAAATTTGATAAAAACTTTTCACACCCGTTGATGTTGCAGATTGATAGTGGAAAGAGTGATGTTAATGGTGGACCTAGATAAAAACTAGTAAAAATTTGCCAACTTAACTATTGTGAAAAATGTTGTGAATTTTTTTGTGTATTGCTCTTTTTTTTCTTTTTTCTTTTTTCTTTTTTTGAGAAGTGTTACATTCACAATATTTTTCACAACAAATCCTAGGTGTTAAGTTGTTACTAGTTCTCATTTGAACCCTACACTAAAATTATTTTTTTTGCCATCAATAACAACTTGCTACTTAGGATTTGTTATAAAAATGTTATGAATGTTGTGGACATAACATTTCTCTCTTTTTTGTTTGTATTTCATTTGATAAAAAAATATTATTTTATTTGTTGGCTAATATTTGGGCTTAATTCTTACTATTACATTGATAGAAAAAACCCTATTGGTTAAAATTTAGGGGCCTTTTTTATACTTGGGCCTTAGGCGACCACATCAATTGCTTTTACCATTGAGCCAGCTCTGTATGCAGGGTAGCTTGCTTCCTGGAAAAATTTTGAGAAATTTTATCTGGGGTACCACTATCGAGAAGAGAAAGTTGCACCTTGTAAGTTGGAAAATGGTCCCTCGTCTTAAAGCTGACGGGTTTTATGGAACTATGATGTTTTATTTAGACAAATTCATTAGGCCATGAAAATCTCCATAGGATTAGCCACTTATCTAAAACTCAAAACTTTAATAAAATTTACATCATTCCTTGAAAACAAAGAGATGCATATTCTCCCTTCTTTTATTCCTATTTTGTTCAAAGCAGGGCTTCTTTGAACAGGCATCTTTATTTGATATGTAGAAGAATGAGGAGAAACAAAAAATAAACTTGATACTAAACCATTCTACAGATTGGACAACAATCTACTGGACAACTACCACTCCTATAGCAATATTTTCCACCTTTTGATTATTATTAATTCCATTGCTACACAAAGCAAAATCCGTAAGCTGGAAAGTTGTCTATAGTTACTCCGCTAGATGAGCAAATTTGCTAAACAAGCCGGCTAAACACTGTTGGTCACTTTCCAGCATGTTAAGCTTTGAGTTCCATGTCTTTGGATGAAGGTGTTCTTCCCAAAACATAACCAAGCATGGCACTTTGATATGTGTATCAGGTGTTCTAAATGCTAAATATTTAGTATTTAGAACACCAAATACCAAAAACACTATTGTACAAAATGTTTCAAATGCTATATTAAAGTAGCAAAAGTAATTTTTGGTTTGTGAAAATAAATTTTTTTTGCAATAGTTGATGCTCTTAAGAAACAATATTATTTTTTATTTTTTTGTTATTGTTAGTAGATGATTGCATCTTAATGTATTAAGAAACAATGATTTTGTATATTTATCTTGGTTGATAGTTTGTTAATATTATATGAATACCTATTTGGTTTTTTTTAATTGTACTTCGGCCCCCTAGCTTGAAATCCTAAGTCCGCCCCGTATAAAAATATTTAAAAAAAAAGAGTCTCCTCCTCTGCCTTTCCTTCAATTGCTTTTAGTTATTACGTATTATATATTTATATCTATTAAAAAAGGGGCCAGCATTTAGTATTGTATTATCTATCTAACTATAATATCCAACATTTCCTCTACTCTGTCTTTAGCATTCCCAACTACAATGTCTATCTTGCTTGGCAATACTTTTAGCCTTCCAAGTTCCAACTCTTATACCCACAAACTCTAATAAATACGTGTTATTCCATTGTTGGGTTGGCTAACTCTAATTTCACTTTTCTTATTTCCATTTTTTGCAACTCTTTCACTTTCTTGGCACTTTTCATTCCTGAATTTTGTGATTCTCGCAAATCCCTAAGTAGAGCATCACTTGAGATAATCTGGCTTTGATTCTTCCTTATTACAGTTGCTATAATGTTTTAGTTGCTACTGCTCTCAAACTACATGATTTGGTTTTGATTCCGCAAAACATCCATTAGCATATAACAATAAACAATGACAAGCGTTTTCATTCCATTTGTTGAAAAGCTTATGTAGTACGAAATAAATGCATTTATTTAAATTATTATTTTGTGGCCATTTATTTTAAATTTTTCTAATGAGTTTTCTTAACTATTCCTCTTTAGTTAAGGAAAAGAGGAATAGTTAAGGAAAATAATTAGAAAATTTTAAAACAAATGGCCACAAAATAATAATATAAATACTCTTTCTTAAAAAAAAAAGAATCCTCTTTGAAAGGTTATCTAAAAAGTTTGCTTCTTTCCAAAAGAAAAAAGCCAAAATACATAAATTGGTTGTTGCATTTACTGTTGTAATTCTACAAATTCAAAATGTCATTTTCAAATACCTCCAAGGGGCACAACGGATTTGGGACCTGGAATTTTATGAGGAGAGTGCATGAAACAAAAGGAGTAAAGAAATACTCCTAAGAAAAAGATAAAGAAATATTTAGAACCTCAAATATAAGAACGAAATATATGTATACCTGATAAAATAAAATAAAAATCAATAGGCATGTGGTGAAATTTTTAGGGTCTAATTAATTATAATTACTTATGGATGTACTGGATTACATTCTTTTCTTCATTATTTTAGTGACATTAATACATAATCGAAATTAATTTTCCAAAAATTTAAACATATATATAAGTATTATAAAAATAACTAATAAGGAACACGAGCATTGCGTGGGACATCCACTAGTTTCCTCAATTAGTTCTATAAAGTTGTAATTTACAACTATATTTTATGTTGGCTTTATTTCATGACAAAAAGTGTTGTAATTGTATTAATTTATTTCCTTGTATTTTGTGGGATTTTATTGTATTGGGTTTAGTATTAAGTTGGTGAAAAATCGAGCATAAAACGAAGATCAGTGCAGTTTCGTGACTAACTCACAATAAGTTCGCGAGTAAAGGTTCCCGCGAAAAGGGCACTTAAGAAGCACATGCTGGAAGCTGAAGAGTCAAGCGTCAGGCTGCATTTCACGAGTACTTCGCGAGACAAGCCATCTTGCGAGGTACCTGCAAAACATTCTGCCTGGAGGATTTTAAGTGTGACTTTCTTACCCTTCACCCATACTATATATACCCTAATTACCCACAAAAGTAAAAGAGGCTATTTAGAGAGAAAACCCTAAATAGGTTTCTATAACACAACACACCCACCATTTTAGAGAAAGAGCTACTCATCCTTAGTGAGAAATCATTGTAGCATCTTCTCCTTCCCTCTCCCATTGTCATACCTTAAGATGAGATTTGTACCTAAACACAACTCACACCTATTCAAAGTGTTTTGAGGCTTAGGAAGTTTAGGGGATTTGCCAAAAGAAACTGGTGAGGCTTGGCAAATGCAATCGGGCATATTACGGGATCCGAAAAGCTAGTGAAGACAAGACCCTGAGAAGTCCGATGGTAGCAAAAGCTTAGAAGACTCAAGTACATTGGATAGACTAGGCTTGGAGGGTCTTTTGTTATTCGTGTACTCCAACTTATTCACTAGTGTATCGATTTCAACTTGGAGGGTCACAGAGAGGTTTTTCGCCGAGTTCTTCAGTTTCCTCTTCGATAACACGTCTTGGTGTTATCTTGTGTTTACGTCTCTCTTCCCTTACTCTTATGCTTTATATTTATTGCTTATTGTTCATGTTTGTGCACTAGAGTAGTTTCAGTGATTGCGCTTCATTTACTCTTGTTCCGCACTTAGTCTAAGTTAGAGTAAAAGCAATCTAGCCGTAATTTTTAATTAGGGGCCTGAACAAGCTCTTGTGTTTTAGCACAAATCTGAGCTTTCATGTTCCATTATTTTCATTAGAAGACAAACCGATCTATTCATATGCTAGACAAATATTTGAATTTTTTATTTTTTATATTAGACTACCATAGTGCCGTATGCTTTCAACAAACCCAATCCTCTTATGTTTGGAACAATAACCATAATTTTTTTTTAGAACTTTAGCAAGAGTTCTGTCATATTCACTTCCAAATAATAAGAAAAAGGGGCAAAATTACCCCCCTTCCATTAAAAATTTAAAACCACTTCTACTACTACATCCAAAATTACTCTCTCTTCCTCGCTTCATCATTCTCTCTCTTCCCTTTTTAGATTATTCTAATATGGTGTAGTGTAAAATACAGAATGGGATGCAAAGTGAATTGTTAAAGTTTTAATGTAAATAAAATACTAATTTTTGGTGATGCAAATGCAAAATGCTTGTTCTTTGCCATCTTTTTCTTCTTCTTTTTTTCTTTTTTTTAATTATAGGAATGTAACTACAGTCTTGCCAAGTAAGTAATTATAAATATGAAGTGTAAGATATATGGATATATGTATTTATGCACATTCTTATTTGAAAAGAACATTTGTAGACTGTATATAAATTGCATTAAAAACATCCACTTCATTTGAAGCTCAAAACTAATTTCTCTGCCATAAACATCAAACAAGCATTCCTTTATGGCTTGTTTGGATGTTTAAAAAATGAGGGGGAGTAGAGTAGAGGGAGGGAGAGTAATCCAATTATCTTGCTTGGAAGTTTTTTAAGGAAGGAGGGGGAGGGGTTTGGGGGGGTTTTGAGGGGTTTCAACTCCCTCTAACCCCCTTATTTTTAATTCCCCCAAATTGGAGAGATTTGGAGAGAGAATAGAGTAGATAAATTATTGTCCAAGTAAATTCCCTAATTTATCCTTTCTAAATTAATCATAGACCAATGTTGCAAGTCTATTTTCAAATAGGGGTAAATTTGTCTATTTTAATCATTTCCTCTTCTCTCCATCCTAATTTTTAAAACATCCAAACAAGGGAAAGGGCTAATTACTCCCTTCCCCCTTACTAATTTTAAAAACATCCAAACAAGATGGAGGGGAACCATTCCCCTCTACTCTTCTCCCCACTACTCTCCTCCCCACTACTCTCCTCCCCTCTACTCCCCTCTACTCTCCTCCCTCTCTAAACTTCCAAACAGGCCATTAGTTTTTGAAAAACCAAGCCTTCAAACATCCAAGATTTTCATAATACTATTTGGTATGTTACAAACCACCAAAATCAAAATTTTTTTTTTTTTTTTGAGATCCTAGAGAGCTACAAATTCACCAATTGCTAATGTCTAAGTGAATTCAAAGTATCAATGTTATGGCTGTATTATTAACATCTTTTATATATAAATTGGAAGTTTATTGAACTCATATGATCTCATACACAAAATGAAGTTGAGATTTATAAAAGCACTATGTATGTATACGGGAAAGAGCATAGTTTTAGACAATGAGAAAATGCAAAAATATTATGGGAAGCGTCAAACGCTATGTACTAATGTTTATTTGCACATACAATGAGCAAGTTTTTTTTTTCAAGAGAGTTAACAAAGCAAGTTTGAGAACACCATGTCCCAATAAATTTGTATCAATTTCAAAAGTGGACTCACTATATAATAATAATAATAATAATAATTGTATATGATAAAAAAAATGATATACTAAAGGTAAATTGAAAATTGAAAATTAAAAATAAAAATTTAAATCCATAAATTAAGACACGCATTTAATTTTTTGCTATAACTATTTGCAGTCACGACTTTAAAATGTCACATGTTTTATTAAAAAGAAGAAAAGGCTATGAATACACGTGCATGGTACACGTGACTAGGCTAGTAAACACTACCGTTATCTTTGCTTCCAAAAAATTTCAGATTTATGCCGGATTTTCCGGGATTTAGATTTTTGGTGCTTTTATGGAATTCTAATTTTTTTTTTTAAATATATCATCTTGCTATAAATATCCTATAAAAGTTTCATTTGATAATGTGCATTGGAAGAGGCTACAACTACCAAACCTTGGAATTATATGATTATAGCCTTAGTGATTTCTGAGATGAGAAACACAATTATAGTTAGTAGAGGCAGAGGAGGAGTAAGAGGAGGGCTAGAAGGAGCAAAATATTCAAGAGGCAAAGAAGACAAAAAGAAGAAAATACCTATGAAGGTGATGCGTGTTGATGTGATCGGATCAGTAAATTACCAAAATCTTTTGAAGCTGAGGTATATCTAAACATTTCAAGTTATCTTCTTCTTCTTTTTTTTTTTCTTTTTCCCTCTATTGTTAACAAACACACACACCCTAGTGGGTTTTGAATTGATGACCTCACCATCTACCCAAACTTGTGAGAGGAAGTGTCATTTAAGCCAAGGCTCCTTGGCCCTTTCAAGTCATTAATTTATATAAATATGAAAAAGAGGAAACTTATAGAAAGTTGAACCTTAAAACCCTAAAATGGTTAATGATCTAACATAAGGTTATGCTATCTTTGCATTATTTCTAAATGACTGTGTTTTGGTTGAAGTATTATTGAACGAGCATGTTTTGCAATGGAAATAACATTCAAGCCCGTAAACCTTCTAATTCACTATACAAAAACTTCTCATCATCCTCCACTTTCTTGCACCCTTTTTTTTTTCCCTCAAGTTTGTGCTTTCTATTCTCCATTTCTCTTATTCCCTTATAATTTCACCCTCTTTCTCCTTATTTATTTATCCCCATCTCCACTCTTCCATTTTCTTTAACAAACTTTTGAACAATGTAAAACAAAAAGAAAGATGGAGTGGGTGAAACGTAAAAGCATCTCATGCCATACAATTGGACCATATATTGTAGCCTTGCAAGTTGCAACACTATTTATTCTAAAACTTTTTCTTGCACTTTTTGGATTATCTTTTCAAACTTTAATATTATCACAAAATTAGAATACATAACATAATTGATTAGTTGGCTTTAGTTCGACACATTTATAACTTTCTATCACTGATAAAAACTTCAATCCTATCTTTTTTTAATTAGTATGAATATCGTTAGTTGAAAGTTAAGTTGTCTTCATAGATTAAAGTGTTTGGATTGCTGAGTTTGTAATATAAAGAGGAGAAAATGGAGAAACCTCATTCAATGTTAAAACTATAAAAATAAATAAAGTAAATATTTATTTTAATTTATTTATCACGTTATTAATGTGACACCAATCAATTCATTGTCATGTTAGTTTGTAAACCTATTGTTGTAAAATTGTCAGTAGCTATAACATTTCTAGACATTAACCCGTGGAATTAATAAACAAATTCGAATAAAGGAGAGGAAACTTATCCACCTTTTTGATAGCTCCATTTTCTGGATCATAGAGGAGTTCACTGTTTGCAGAAGGAAATGTGCTCAAAGATAGCAGGGCTATCCAAAGATGGGGATATATTTCTGCTTCCTAAGTTCAAAATTTCCTTGTATTGCTGTAACATCCATTTTCAAAAGCAAGCATACACGTTGGAAAAATCTTAGTTTTGATTTCTCAAAACTCTTCACACCACAAAAAATCATGGTGTTCTAATAAGGATATTAAGTGGCGTGGGGAGATTGTGGAACAAACATGTGCTGGTGAGTCTCTTTCTAAACAGGCCATTATTTGTGTAAAATTGGATGCTCTCTTGGTGGATTCCTGTTGAAGGAACATGTGAGTCGAATCTTCAACTTCAGGTTGAACATGTGATTTTACCTACAGCTCCTCAGTGTGCGATTGCATGCTATTGCAAACTAAGAATGAAATCACATATTCTCATCTTCAAGTTTCTTTCACCATGTGCACTTGAAGAGGCTTCAACTAACAAGCCTTTAAACTGTATGGTTACGCCTTTAATGGTTTTTTAGATGAGAAACACAATTACAGTTAGTAGAGGAAGATGAAAAGGAAAAGAAGAACAAGAAGAAGTAAATACTTATTAAGCTAATAATAAATATTAATGTAATCCAATCAGTGAATTACCAGAATGTATATCTAGATTTTCAATTCATGGTTATTGAAAATTAGAAATGAAAATGTAAAAACTTTGTTAGCTAAATGACTTATAATAGTATGGCATGAGTCCTCATCTGTTATCTAATCAACATTCTTCAAAGGATTATCTAGTGATGAGGAATGAGGCAATTAAAACTGGTATTTAGTAAATATAGATATTGCAATCAACATGCTTCAAATTATTTTGTCTGTGTTTTCTAAGAACTAGGAATAGAAGACATGTAAAGGCCTGTTTTTATTTTCCTTTTATTTTGAGAAGTTAAAAATGTTTTCTTTTTCTACTTGTTTTAGGTTACCAAGCAAGTTTTTGTGTGTTAGAAAATAGAAAAAATTTCTAAAAAAATAGAGAATTGAGAAAAAAAAATAGTTACCAAAACATACCCTTTTATTTTTATTAAAAAATGAATGTGCACTTCATCAAAAAAAAAAAAAAAAAAAAGGAGAAAAAAAAAAAGTACAAAAATCCAAATTAAACGAGAAAACAAAAGGAGATAAAAACAACAAAATCAAAGGGAGTGATGCACAGGCACCAGGGCTATTTTGGTCTCTCCCAAGTGAAACCTTTTTGCTCCCTCTTTTCTCTTGATTTTTCTCTCCAGATTGGGGAGATAGCATTTTTGTGTGCCTAGGGAGAAATAACAATTCGTGTCTCTATTTGAAAATTAAAGAATAATTGTAATGTGTGTGGAATAGATTTTATCAGTTGTACTCAATAAAATCTAAAAAGTGAGGACTATTTGCAAATTAAACTAACAAACTCAATTATGATAATCTTGTTTGTGGTCTTTCGTCAATTTTCCACATGTTTCAATTTGATTGAACTTCTTCGTTGACCTAGGTTTAGTTCAAGGAGCCAATTACGCAGCTCACATCTACCAAAAAAAAAAAAGAGAAGATGAAGGCTAAAAGAAGAGAGAGACCTTAGCTTCGAAAGATATGATAATTAAGAGTGGTTATATGAAAGACTTGAAAATGCAAGGGTGTATAAGTTTATAAGTATATGAACATTTTATGTTTTCTTCCTCTCCTAATTAGTCATTTTTCCTCACATTGGAATCCCCCTCGCTGTTATAATGAAGCTAAAGTCATACAAAGACCTTCTAAATTTGAGGAAGATCAATTATATTTTCTAGGTATTAACACTCATTAGCATTGAGCAGTGTCCATCTTGAAAAGGATGAACAGATTCTAATTTCTCTCTAGAAATGGCAATCTAAGTGTCATGGCGCGACCTCAGCAAAGAACCAAGCTTCAAGTATTGGAGTAGTTTTGCGCGATGAGAATGGCTCAGTGTTGGCATCACTTGCCCAGCAACTCCCACAACCCTACACTCCTCTGATCACTGAGGCAAAGGCAGCGTCCAACGCACTCCAATTTGCAGTGGAGTTGGGATTCAACCGAGTTATTCTTGAAGGAGATTGTCAAGTCCTTATTAAGGCTCTCAAAGAAGATGGTATTTTTCTGTGCACTTATATTTATTTATTGAAGATGTTCGTTTTGATGCTAGACTTTTTAATGAATTACGTTACTCTCATGTAAAGAGAGAAGGTAATAACTAATAAGGTTGCTCATTCTTTACCTCGACATACTTTAGGAATTTTGGATTTTGTAGTGTGGATGGAGGATGTTCCACCACCTTTATTTTCTGTTGTCCAAGCTAACATTCATGGTTTTCATTAATAAAAAGTTCGAAGTTTGTTTCCTCAAAAAAATATATATATATATATATATAATTAGCATTAAATAATGATTGATTCCAATTTAATGAAAAAGGGCTACATGTCATGGAAGAATGTTTATTCAACATATATGATATTTCTTTTTGAGCACAAGTGGTTTACACATTGCGTTAGTAAGAGCTCATAAGTCTCATATGTGTTTAGATTTGAGAGATTTTTTAACCTATAACGTCCTCTCTTAGTAATTACTTTCATATGTGTTCTAACCTCATTTGAGAGACTTTACTTTTTAATGCACCTAACCTTTATGAAAAATGACTCTTCTACCCTCTAATCCACATTTCTTAATTTTCCTTTTCGTTGGTATCTCTTTCACAGGTGAGTATGGTCCACCCCACGTATTGAAAAAGAACATAAGTAAACTAAATTTTGACCTAGTTGTGGGCCCTAATTTTCCTTTTTATTTGGCTCAAGTTGGCGAATTTTGTCAACTACATGGGCCATATGTGTTCTGGGCTTAAATTACTGGTGATGATGTTTATGGGCTTATATTTAATTTGTTGACAACTCTCTCATTCAAGCTATTATCACTTCAGGCATTTCTTATAAACCATTAAATTATCACTGGAACAAAAACCAACAATGTTGTAGATTAGATAATTTATATATAAGGGATGTGTTTATTTCAGATTCTTCAACATTATTTGAATTACCTATGAGAAGTATTGCCAATTATTATATAGAAAAATAAAAAGGAAAAGGAAAAGAAAAACACTTAGGGATCGTTTAGCAATGTTGTTTGTTTGTGTTTTTTAGAAATGCATCTGAGTAAAAAATTGTATGAAAATAAGTATAATATTATTTTAAAAAGTGTAAAAATACATGTAATATTATTTAAAAACTGAAAATATGTGTTTAAACACATGTACCAAACGACCATTACTATCAAAAAGAGTAAAGGTCCAATTGGGTACAACCAACCAGCCCATATTGAACACAAATGGCACCGGCTCGTTATTCTTCCACTGCAAAGAGCGGAAAGTGGTCACTGCTCTGTGAAGCCAGCCTCATGCATTCCCCTTCGCTTTAGGAAGCGCTGGACCCAGAGCTTTCGCCCAAGCCCATCGATTCAACTCTTTGCTTGGAACGGGCGAGCCAGCAAAGTGAGCCAAGTTTGGGTCCGACCAGTTGAGTTGGGCCAATATTCCATCACCTTAGAGCCCCTACTTGGGTTACAAGCTCGCGTGACCAAGCTCGGCAATATTAGAGCACTGTTTGATAGCTTATAAATGTATATGTGATTGTTCATTTTGTCGATGTGGAATTGCTACCTCATCGTCTCCACTTCACCTGGTGCTTTGAGGTTTAGCAAACTCTATTTTAGCAATTGATTTTTGACATTATTCATGGAAAAAAAGAGGCATAATCTCACTTGTTTTATTTCTATTTTGTTCATTGCAATCCTTTTATGTACAGGGATCCTTTATTTGATATGTAGAAGAATAGCTTTCTATTATCTATATATCACCAACACAAAATTATGATACAAGTTTGTTTCAAAACTATAAATTTAGAATGGGAAATGCTAACGAGTGCCCTTAAGACACTCATTAATAATCCATTTAAAGAAAAATTTTGGAAATGAAAAAAAAAAGTAATTAATATTTTGACAATTTTTTTCATTTCCCATAAAAATGGTATCAAAACTTTTCTAAAATGGATTATTAATAAGTGTCCTAAGGGCACTCGTTAGCATGACCCATTTAGAATTTGCCATCCATCAACATTACATTGTTTCCTAACCAAGATGAGGATCCTCCATCAATTTCAGCTCATAAACAATTTGAGGAATGAGGCAGAATTCACCCATTAGTGTTTAGCAAAGGAATTAAAGATTGCATGAAAACTTCCAATACCCAAAGTTAATAGGCTAATATTGGCCACTAGTCAACTGATGATTTCGGTCCATTGAGGACTAGTTTGTGCTGTGCATAGACAGATATGACTGTTAGTGTTGATGGCTGTAATCAATTTGTGTAGAAGTTAACTATAACAACCCAAACATAGATATTATTGGCTTATTTGACTTCAAGCAAAGGACAGGTTGTTTCTTCTTATTGTATAAGAAGCAAACCTGTCATACAAAGGAATAGACATTGCCATAAACAATTAGAAGGTTTTAATCAAGAAGTATCCATCACATTGCAAACAAATGTTGTTAACTGCTATGATGGAGTAGTAATTTTTAAGTTCTTTCTTCAATTCTTTTGTTTGGATTGATGAAGAATGGATAAAGACCCGAAGACAAGAAAGCCTCACTCCTGAAGGATGTGGAGAGACATAAAACAAAATAGAGACTAAATCAGTACTCTAAAGAATGAAAGGTCTTTCAACAATCTACTAGTCAACCACCATTCCTATGGCAATATTTTTGCAACTTTGATTAGTATTAATTCTGATGGAAATTTAGACCCCTTAACACACAACCAGATTGGTTAGCCTAGATTAATTAGCCAAGTTGTTACTTAGTCAAATTATATAATTCTAAGTTAAAGCAATCAAACAATCATATTAAGAATAAATAGTAGCAGAATAATAAATAATACAAGATATGATCACCTAGGAAAACCAAACCGATAAAAAACCTGGGGAGGATTTTACCCACCGATCCTCAAGGCAAAACTGAATTCACTATGAAAGAATTGAAGTTCATACAAAAGGACTTACAAGCTCCCCGCTCGACTTCCTAATGCTACCTACCAGTAGAACTTACTGACACGACCCCGTGCAAGCTCCGAATCCACGGACTCCTTCTTTCTTGAATTCTTCAATCAGCTACAAGCACCCACGCTTGATATTCTTTAAGCTTCAAAGGCAGCAACCAAGTTGATCATCAAGATGTTGAAGTAATCTCCATCTAGAAAACCCTAAGCTTTGTGTAAAGGAAAACTCCTCTAGATCTCACAAGAGATTTACACAAAACAGCAATGTATGAGCAACAATACAACTGAAGCAACTCTAAAAACGTGGCTAGGGTTTTGCCTTATATACCTAGGGCAAAAACATAAAACCCTAAACATTTAATGAGTTAGGGCTGAGTTGGAAAACTGCAGAAAAACGCAATCTGATCGATTTTCGATCGATCGAATCTATTCTTCGATCGATCGAGTCAGACCGAAATGCCCCAATGCATCTACAGTCTCTCGATTCCAACTTTACAATAATTAATCAACTTTGAGCATACTTTAACAAGACTAAACATATTGTTTTGATCATGGTTTGCCAATATTACAAATTAGAGTTCTAAATACATAAATTCCTAAACCTTTAGAACCTAACAAATTCCATTGCTACACAAATTAAAAATTTTAAGCTGGAAGCTTGTCTGTACAAAAATGTTTACCTTGCTAGACCAGCAAATTTGTTAAAGGACCAATGCCCTTGACTTGATAATCTCCAGATTTGTTTGGCTAATATGGCTCTGTTAAGCCAAGCTGCTTTCTTTTTAGATAGACAGAGATCATTCCAACTCAGTTAGTGGAGCTTTCTTTTTTTCAGAGTCATGTCCCCACCATAAATTGCATGTGGTTCTATTTAATGCAGTACAAACAGAATCAGGAAACTTGAAACAGGCAAAATTATAGAGGTTAAGGGAGGTTAGAACAGAGTTTGGCTTTCCAACCTTGGAGCTTTGAACTAACCTTGTCAAGCAGAGTTCGAAAGTGTGAAACTTTCGTTCTACTGTAATCAAAGTTGAATCCAAGGTATTTCCCAGGTTAAGAAACAGCTTTTATCTCTAAAGAACTTCACCATTTGTTCTTTCCTTCTTAGTGGGTGTTTGGACTAAAAAAAAACTCAGATTTGGAGTTACTAATAACTTGTCCTGAGTCTACAGAACCAAGATAGTTTTTCTTCAAGGAACTTGAGGGATTTGTCTGTGACTTTGAAGTAAAGCAAAGAGTCATCTGCAAATAGGATGGGATTAATGGTAAGGGAATTTCAACCAATTTTGATCCCACTGCAGACCTTGGTAAACTCTCCTTTCATCAAAACACATTGGCACATAAGATGAAGAGGTATGAGGGTACTGGGTCACCCTGTCTAATACCCCTATTAGGTAGGAAAAAGGGTGAGAGTGTACCATTTAAAAGGAATTAGTAGGAGACAATTGAGATAGACTCCTTGATGATTGACACCCAGTGCCTAGGAAATTCCATTTTGATGATCACTGCTTGAACGAAATTCCAACCCAGCCTCTCATAGGCCTTGTTCATATCAAGCTTTAAGGATGCAAAACAAGTCTTTTGTTTTTTACATTTTTGCTGTAATGTAATTGAAAAGCTCATAGGCCAGGATCACATTGTCTTGTATATGTGTACCTTTCACAAAAGCATTTTGGAAAGGAGTTATCACTGAGGTCATAATGGCCTTAAGTCTATTGACAAGGTTTTTTGATATAGCCTTATATACTACATTGCAGAGACTAATAGGTTGAAAGTTGAAAGCTCTAAAATGTGTTGAAAAACACAAGAGCTGTTTAGACCCCCAATTAAAATTACGGCTTTGTTGATTTTACACAAACTTAATACTAAGTGCGGAAACGTGTAAACACAAGCGTATAAACAATAAGCTACTCTAATCCATAAACTAAGCAACACAGCAGTATAATGGAATATAAAAGAGTAGGGAAGAAAGATGCAAACACAGAAAACACCAAGACGTGTTTTCGAAGAGGAAACCGAAGAACTCGGCGAAAAACCTCTCCGCCGCCCTCCAAGCGGAAATCGATCCACTAGACAATCAGTTGGGATACATGAGTGAGCAAAAGACCCTCCAAGCCTAATCTACCCGATGCACCTAAGCCCTCCAAGCTCCTACTCCAACAAGGCTTCTCGGAACCGTGTCTTGTCTAGTTCTCCGGATCCCGCAACAAGCTCCATGTTGCATCTGCCATCCTTGGCTTCTTCCAATGCTTCCCAGCAGCACCAAAACGTCACTCACACTCTCAGATGGTGTGGTAAGTGTTTGGGCTATCAACCTCTCAATGGTGTGGAAATGGAGAGGGAAGGGTTGAGGAGATACCACAAGCAAGTGTATAGAGAAAGGTGGGGATGACAATCTCTAATTGCAAAATGTGTTTGGCTAGGGTTTTCTCTCTGAAGCATTCCTCAACATTTGTGGGTAATAGGGGTTTATATAGGATAGGTGCAGAATGTGTGAGTCAGTCAGTACAGGCTGGCAGAACAGCATGTCTCGCGGGTGTCTCGCGGGAAAGCCTTACCCGCGAGATACTCGCGAGAGACAGCTGTCTCCACCTGTCCTGACTCTTCGCATTCCAGCATGTGCAAGGCACATGCCTCACTTCGCGGGAAGCTTAGTCGCGACGTACCCGCGAGATTCCATCAGCTTCCACTTTGCTTGAGTCTTCACGCACTCTCTATCACACACCCCTTACAACAATTCCCACAACAAATACAGGGTATAAATAATTGAAAGTAATTACAATCAAATTTGGCACGGAATAAAAGCCAACAAAACACATAGTTGTAAATCACAACTTTACAAAAGTCACTACAAGTCTCTGGTGAAGGTGTTTTGGAAATGAGGGCAAGGTAGGTTTTGCTTAAGGATTCAAGCAAATGAACAGAATGTAAGAATGCCAAAACAGTATATAAGGTCTTTACCAGTGATGTCCCAGAAGGTCTGATAGAAGGGAGTAGGGGTGCCATCTGGTCCTGGGGATTTCCAAGCTCCAATTTAAAAAACTGCTTCCTTCACTTCCTCCTCAGTGACTGGATGCATTCAAGTGCTGCAGTTGGTCCTGGCTTAACCTCGGTATGCTGATGGAGTCTAGTTCTTCAATAATATGCCATGTTTCCATTTGATCCTGGGCCCAAAATATTTGCTAGAAGTGTTGGTGTAATCCTCCTCCTATTTCATCAATATCTTCGCTCCACAAACCAGAGGGTAAATTTAGTCTTGTGATTGGATTATAAGCTCTTATTCTCCTCATCAAGGTTTGAAAGTAGTGACTATATCTATGATCGATCTCCATACACTACCCAATTGTTTCATGCTTTTTGTGATTACATGATCTCCTCCTGTATGATGAGTAGTTGTTCCAATTCCTCATGCAGAATTTTCTCGCTTACCACATCTTCCAGTGTGAATATTTGATTGAATTTCTCCGTACTTTTTCTGCTTCTCTGCAATTGTTCTATCTAGTTTCCCAAAGTCTTCCACAGCATGTAAAGCTTGAGTTACTGCATCTTCTCCATTTCATTCTAATGGAACATCCCATGATTTTGAATGAAGGTGTTGTCCCCAAAACATACCTAAAGCATAGCATGTTCACATGTTAAAACCTCAGCCACATTGACTTCCTTATTACCAACTGACAACACCTCTTCAAATTATTCTCTGCAAGTTTTACAAACTTCAATTTCTGATTATATTTTGTTGTTTTGTTAGTGATCTTTTGAAATAATAGAATTTATCTCAATATATTTTTTGACTTATGACCTAGAGGAAAGAAAACAAAGACTTCAGTTTGTTCACCAACAAAAGCAACTCTCCCTAGCTAGTAGCCAATCATTTAGTAATAATTTGACCAATCGTCCAACTACTGCAGATTTTTTATATTCTAGCTAAATTGTTGATATAATCTCATTACACACCTTAAAAAGATTATTCTTCGTAAAGTCATGTAATAATTGCATAAATTAATAGGCATGGCCTTTGTATGGTTGATGGTTCAATATTTTAGTATCAGTCTTAAACCACTTAATCACTTGACAAACATACATGGAATAAATGAGGTAACGAAAAACAATCTCCACATTAGCAGATTTAATTCCAGCAGATATAATTCACATGTTATTCAAGTTACTCAGCTCTACACGAACAGTGTATGAGTTGGCTACCACAAACAAGGTAACTTCATTAGGATTTTTCTTAATTACTCATCACAAAGTACAAATAACATTGTCAAAAGCTTGATATAGTGCTTCAGAGGCATTAGGGGTTTCTAAAAGGTATGTTTGGGAAAGATATAGAGCCTTTATACGTTTTTTTTTTTTTTTAGTATATTTTTGGGAAGTGCTTAATCTTTGTAAATGAACTAGTCGCAGTCCTGCACGTTGCGCGTGATAAATTTTTTTATGGTGGTTTTTTGTTATTAATATTTATCATGTTATTACATCTCAAGCTATGTTATATATGAATTACCAATATATAGTAGGATTCATGCTAACAAGAGTTTTGGTTCATGGAACTATAATTGTTTTATTAGAGATTACCATTTGGAACAAAATGAGGATAATTTATAGTAGAATTGATTTTTTTTTTTTTTTTAATGTTAATACTACCATATTCGGTTGACTAATTTATACATTTTCAAGCCAATTGAACACATTTTGCATGTTACATGTAATTCCTTCTTTCCATAAAGGTAAGGACATTCACATTCACAATCCCAATGATCCACTCCAATATTTTTGCATGCTTGGATTTTTGGGACAAAAGTTGTATGTTGAAGGATTTGTCAATAGTTTTAGAGAATTTGTTTTCTCCATCTGGTTGATTTAGAATTGAAAATAGTAGTTGTATTCCCTCGTCATTTGATTCACATGATAATGCAATTGCTAGACCATATTTTGCATTTTTGTCCCCTTCTATGTTGGTTTGAAGAAGGATTTCTTTTCCCCTTGTAATTTGATCTTATACAAAATATTTGTGATCATGTTGTATGCCCATTTTGTGATTGTGTAGTTGTATCATGTTTTTAGTTTGTAATTTTCAAGTTGTTTAGGATTGTAATTTATAGTGTTGTGTGTGTTTTATGGATTAGTGATTGCTCTAGTTATTAGCTATTTTTCATTGTCGAGTGAATAAAAGCTTTTCATATACCCTCTATAATAAAGCCCAAGCCTTATAGTATTTAATATATTTTTCAATTATAGCTGATGTTTAATGTTCTCCTCAATGAAACCTAAGCCAAATAGTCTTTCACGCTACAATACATGTTCAATTGCCACTTTCCTTAAGAAAATCAAAAGACAACAATATTAATTATTGTCTTTTATAATACCAAAAATCTCTTATAATTAAATTATTAATAATATTGAAATAGCTGAAACAATCATTAATATCCAGCTCTTCAGCTCTTCCTCTCTTTATTTAGCTAAATACTTCTTCATACCCATTCAATTGCCACTTTCCTTTAAAAAAAATAAAAAAGACCATATCTGACTTATCAAAACTCCAATACAAATTAATTATTAATAATTTTGAAGTAGCTGAAAAGTTATTAATATCCACATCATTTATTTTACCTACACATAGTAAAAGGTGAAATGAAATGTTGGAAAATGTGATATTTAAATTGGGTAACTTTATTTTTTATGTTACTTATATTATTACGGGAGGAAATATCCTTAGTAGCTACGTTGTTTTTATTTTTATTTTTTTTCTAATGCACTGTAACATTTCATGAGAACACTTTATGTGGATTTTTTTTTTTTTGAATTTAAGTGCTTCCGACAATTGTGTAAATTTCAAGCAGTAATTCAAAAAATAATTGATGTTATATGTTCGTGCTTTGATTGTGTAGTTCTATTATGGATTTGGGTTTTAACTTATAAGTTATTTAGGAACTCTATATATTCTACTTCTTTAGATGATTAAAAATATATACTATTACCATAAGTCTCTCTCTCTCTCTCTCTCTCTCTCTCTCTCTCTCTCTCTTTGTGAGAGAAAAAATATATAATTTAATAGATTTGGAGGTTGTAGTTGAATTTAAATGTTGAATAAAATGAGCCTAGATTATATTTTGATTGTTAAATAATAAATTTCAACTTCAATGAGTAAATTTCATGGAATAGTAGTAGTCACAGTTGCCGGCTAGTATTGATGCGATTCATTATTTTTCTACATTTTATAGTTTATTTTTATCAGTGCTAGTATTTAATTGGAAACCCTTGATTCATGTACCTCATGGGGTCAAAAATTTTGCGTCTTTATTTATTTTTTTGTTATTTTAATGATAATCAAAGTAAGTAGAAGTTAAGAATGTAGGTAGTATAACTTGTATAAGTTTCAATTTTCCAAAAAGATTTTATTATTAATGGATCAAAGAATTTTACTTGATTGTTTTGACACAATATGAATTCCTATATCTGAATTCTCATCCTTTCTTCCAGTTACAGTCGTTAAGCTTTAGTTGAAATATAAATGTTTTCCCAATGAACTTTTCTATTTTCATTTAGTAGGTTGAAATTTGCATTCATCTTATAAAATATTGAATTTAATTTAGCATATTCTTGTCAAAGTAGATGAAAGATCATACATGCTAATTGTATGGTCTTAGTAATTTTTTAGCTTCCTTATCAAACAAAATAAATACAGCACACAACTTACTACTACTACTACTACTATTATTATTATTAATGTTGCTTATGAAACTCATATGAAGTCTTGTTATTTAAAAAACATAAAGTAGAAACAATAGCTTGTAAAGAACAAACAAAAACAAAGGAACGCAAATCTGCTTCCAACCATTACAAAATTAGTATATATAAATTAATAGAGAAACATTGTGCCCAAGTTTAATGAAAATATCCTTATTTAATAATATCATCGATATGATACTTGAAAGATTATAAACTATGGTCTATAAAATTCAGATTATTTTAAACTATGGTCTATAAAATTTTAGAAGTACAACCCAAAAATATGGGTATTACATTTGATAAATGATCACAACCCAAAAATAAAAGTAAAGTTTTGATTACCTGAAAGAATTTTAGAATTTCTTTTCGATTATTTGAATTAGATGTACCAAAGACCAAACATAGGAATTTTCAATTAGAGAGACAAATACTTATGAAAATAGAGTCACATCCATATTGGAAAAAGCATACAATCTAATGAACCAAAAATCATGCCCATCAATTGATGGTGTCAATCTTGCACAAAAGTATTATAAAACTTGAGTTATGGTATTTGTCTATTAACAAAACATCAAACATGTGATGAGCAAATCACCATATGACCTTAATGTTTAAACTATAAAGATTGAAAATTCAGATGTTTGCTAACATAAATAAAGTGACACTAACCTTTTGCATTAGCCTTTATATTTGTTGGACATTTGCCTATTCCCATAGCATAGGGCCATTTCTTGGAGGCTCATAAAAAAATACCCATACTAATATCACAATATGCATTACATGTCACTAAAACTATCAATGTTCATATTTTAATAGTACAACTTAAAAGGAGAAAGGAAAACAATTAAATTTGATAAAAGAGTACCTGCAATAATGTTTAAGACAACATCATATATTGTAATTCTCGTCTACTTTAGTAAAAGAATGGTAGTCCTACTGGAGAGAGACAAAGACAAAAACACTTACAATCTTGAATACTGTTCAACCTGGATTTAAAGGGTAATTTACAATTTTTTTAAATAAAAAAAATCAATTAGAATAGATAAACAATAAATAAATAAATAACTTAAAATACAAAATCAATCGCATCAACCAAAAGTAGAGTTCTAAAGAATACAAAAATTTGTCAACCTAAAGCAGAGATGTAAGAAAAAAAAAATCAACCAAAAAATTGAGAGAGAGAGAGAGAACCTTTTTTATGTGAGGGAAAATTATGTAAAGAATGGAAGAGATAATGACAAATTTATAATAAAATGGTGTGAATAAGAAGAGACAAAATAAGGGAAGATGAAGAGAAAGATGAAAAGTGATATTAAAGTAGAAGGTAGTGGGGAGATGAAAATGTAAGGGAGGAAGAAAGTGTAAATATTAAAAAAAAAAAGTAAATGTTAAAAAATATTATAGAAAAACTAAAAAGAAATAGAATAATGACATGGACGTTAATATGGCTCAACAGGAGTGTAGTAACAAAAAATGCTACGCTTCAACTTTTAGATATATATAGATGAGAGACTCATATGAATGTAAAATTAGACTAGAGATATGAATCCATGAAATAGTATATTTTTAAGTCTCTTGACATGTATATTTAATTTTACAAATTAAAAATTAAAAACCTTAAATCTTTGATTTTCAGCCTTTAAAAGTTCACTTTAAAAAAAATACTCCAAAGAAAAAGATAAAGAAATAATTAGAACATCAAATCTAAGAACGAAATATACATGTATGCGGTATGCCTAATAAAATAAAATAAAAAACAATAGGCATGTGATGACATTTATTGGGGTCTAATTAATTATGATTACTAATGGATATGCCATATTACAATTTCTTTCTTCATTATTTTAATGACATATAATACATAATCAAAATTAATTTTCCAAACATTATAACACATAAGTATTATAAAATAACTAATAACGAATATGCGCATCGCACGGGATATTCACTAGTTTTCTCAATTAGTCTCATTATTTTCATTAAAAGACAAACCAATCTAGTCGTATGCTAGATAAATAGTTGAATTTTTTATTTTAGACTACCATAGTGTCGTATGCCTTCGACAAACCCAATCCTCTTATGTTTGGAACAATAGCCATTTTTTTTAGGACAACAACAGGAGCTGTGTCATATTCATTTCCAAATAACACAAAAAAAGGGCAAAGTTACCCCTTCTTCCATTAAAAGTTTAGAACCACTTCTACTACTCCAACCAAACCCAGTCCCCATCCTCTATGTCCTGCAACCACCTCGGCAGTCTCCTCGCTACATCATTCTCTCTCTTCACTTTTTAGATTAGTCTAATATGGAGTAATGTAAAATAGAGAATAGTTGTAAAGTGGATTGTTAAAGTATTAATGTAAATAAAATACTTTTTTTTTTTGGTGATGCGAATGCAAAATGCTTCTTCTTCACTCTTTTTTTTTTTTTTTTTTTTTTGCTTTTTTGGATAGGAACGTAGCTACAGTCTTGCCAAGTAAGTAATTATAAAAATATGAAGTTTATGATATATGGATGTATGTATTTATGCACAATCATATTTGAAAAGAACATTTGTAGACTGTCTATATAAATTGCATTAAAAACATCCACTTCACTTGAAGCTCAAAACTAATTTCTCTGACATATACATCAAACAAGAATTCCTTTTGTTTTTGAAAAACCAAGCCTTAGAACATCCAACATTTTCATAATACTGTTTCGTATGTTACAAACCACCAACATCAAGGTTTTTCTTTTCTTTTTTGAGATCCCAAAGAGTTACAAATTCACCAATTGCTAATGTCTAAGTGAATTCAAAATATAGAAGGTATGGCTGTATTATTTACATCTTTTACATATAAATTGGAAGTTTATTGAATTCATATGGTGTACACAAAATGAAGTTGAGATTTATAAAAGCATATGTAAGTATATGGGAAGGAGCATAGTTTTAGACAATGAGAAAATGCAAAAGTGCAAAAGTATTATGTGAAGCATTGAACGCTACAGACTTATGTTTATTCGCACATACAATGAAGCAAGTTTGAGAAAACCGTATCCCAATAAATTTGTATCAATTTTCAAAAGTGGACTCACTATATAATAATGTTTGTTTTTAGACCCCTTAACACAATATGTTTAACCTAATATTAAGCCAAGTTGATTAACAAGTTTGTTAATTTGATCTAGGTTAAACCAATATGTGTAAAACAGATATAATGTGGAAAATAAAGAACACACAGATCTGACCCAAGAAAACCTAAACGGTAAAAAATATGGGGAGGATTTAACCTAGCTATGTTCAAGGTAAAAACAAATCTACTATGAAAGATTTTGAAGTTTGTACAATAATACTTAGACCACTAATATCCTATTGCTACCTCATGTAGAAAACTTACTACCACGATCACATGACAACTTCGAGTCCACGGACTACTTCTTTCCTTGATCTATAGCAACCACAAGTTCTCCTACTTGTGACTTTGAGACTTCACTCAAAGGTTTCAGATCTTCTTGAAAGTTCTTTATGCAGTAATTGAAGCAATCATCAAGTTCTTGACGTGAATCTTGATCTTGATAACTCTATGTGTATGTATGAAGGTAAACACCTCTCAGATCTTACAAAAGATTCAATACACAACTCAACAAAGACTTCTAAAAGGTAGCTAGGGTTTTTCCTTTTATACTTGGAGTGAAACACTTAACCCTACACATCATATGGGTTTGGGCTAGTTTGAGAATTCTGCAGAAAATTACTAATGCACGAGTTTCGATTGATCGAGTCTTGCAGATTTTGAATAGTAATTTCCTGCAATTACTCGATTCTAACTTTATATCAATCCAAACTTTGAGCAAGTCTAAACCTAGACTCTATGTTTTGATCATGGTTTGCCAACATATACAAAGTGAAGTTCTCATACATTAGTTCCTAAAGTCTTAAAACCTAACAAATAATAATATAATTGTATATGATATAAAAATGATATACTATATTATTCATTAATGTTCATAAAATAGGTTGTTACCTATTACGACATAACTGTAAATTGAAAATTAAAAATAAATTTTTAAATCCACAAATTAGGACACATTTAATTTTTAGCTTTAACTATTTGTGGTTATGACTTTAAAATGTCATATGTTTTATTATAAAAATAAAATAAATAAATAAATAAATAAAAAAGGCTATGAGCACACGTGCATGGTGTGTGTGGATAGGCTAGTAAACACTGCCATTATCTTTGCTTCCAAAAAAAATCAGATTTATGCTGGATTTTCCGGGATTTAGATTTTTTGGTGATTTAATAGAATTCTAATTTTTTTTTAAAATACATCATCTTCCTATAAATATCCAATAAAAGTCTCATTTGATAATGTGTATTGGAAGAGGCTTCAACTACCAAACCTTGGAATTGAATGATTATAGCCTTAGTGACTTTTGAAATGAGAAACAAAGTTATAGTTAGTAGAGGCAAAGGAGGAGTAAGAGGAGGGCTAGAAGGAGCAAAATACTCGAGGAAAAGAAGACAAAAAGAATAAAATACCTATGAAGGTGATGAGTGTTGATGTGATGATTGGATCAATGAATTACCAAAATCTTTTAAAATTGAGGTATATCTAAACATTTCAAGACATCTATTTTTTTTTTCTCTATTGTTAACACACATACCCAGGTGGGTTTTGAACTAATGGCCTCACCATCTTCCCAAACTTGTGAAAGGAAGTGTCATTTGAGCCAAGGCTCCTTGGCCCTTTCAAGTCATTAATTTATATAAATATGCAAAAGAGGAAACTTGTAGAAAGTTGAACCTTAAAACCCTAAAATGGTTAATGATCTAACATGTGGTTATGCTATCTTTGCATTATTAATTTCTAAATGAATGTGTTTTGGTTGAAGTATTATTGAACGAGCATGGTTTGCAGTGGAAACTGCATTTAAGCCTGTAAACCTTCTAATTCACTATACAGAAACTACTCTCCATCCTCCACTTTCTTGAACCTTTTTTTTTCCTTCTCTCAAGTTTGTGTCTTTCTATTCCCCATTTCTCTTTTTCTCTTATAATGTTACCCTCTTTCTTCTTATTTATCTATCCTCATCTCCACTCTTCCGTCTTCTTTAACAAACTTTTGAACGATGCAAAACAAAAAGAAAGATGGAGTGGGTGAAATGTGAAAGCATGTCATGCCATACAATTTGACCATATATAGTAGCCTTGCAAGTTGCAACACTATTTACATGTACAATAGGCTTGTGTATTTACACACATCCATGTAATTATTATTCTAAAACTTTTTCTTGCACTTCTTTTTTTCTCCTTTTGGATTATCTTTTCAAACTTCAATTTTATTCCAAAATTTGTATACATAACATTATTGATTAGTTGTCTTTAGTTGGACAAATTTATAACTTTCTATCACTGATACAAACTTCAATCCTATCTTTTTTAATTAGTATGAATATCGTTAGTTGAAAGTTAAGTTGTTTCCATAGATTAAAGTTTTCGGATTGTTGAGTTTTCTTTGTAGGATGAAGAAGAGGATAAAATGGAGAAACCTCATTCGATGAAAAAAAAAAAAGCAAATATTTATTTTAATTTATTTATCATGTTATTGATGTGACACCAATCAATTCATTGTCATGTTAGTTTGTTAACCTGTTGTTGTAAAATTGTTAGTAGCTATAACACTTTCTAGACATTAACCTGTGGAATTAATAAACAAATTCAAATAAAGGAGAGGAAACTTATCCATCTTCTTGATAGCTCCATTTTCTGGATCATAGAGGCGTTCACAAAAGAAAATGTGCTCAAAGATAGCAGGGCTGTCCAAAGATGGGGATATATTTTTGCTTCCTTAGTTCAAAATTTTCTTGTATTGCTGTAACATCCATTTTCAAAAGCAAGCATACAAGACATACTTTTCAGAAAGTAGGATCAAAGCAGTTCACACAGCTCCTCAATATGTGATTGCATGCTATTGCAAACTAATTAAGCATGAAATCACATATTCTCATCTTCAAGTTTCTTTTCATCATGTGCGCTTAAAGAAGCTTCAACTACCAAGCCTTTAAACTGTATGGTTACGCCTTTAATGGTTTTTTAGATGAGTAACACAATTACAGTTAGTATAGGAAGATGAGAAGGAAAAGAAGAACAACAAGAAGTAAATACTTATTTTGCTAATAATAAATATTAATGTAATCAAATCAGTGAATTACCAGAATTTATATCTAGATTTTCGATTCATGGTTTGAAAATTAGAAATGAAAATGTCAAAACTTTGTTAGCTAAATGACTTATAATACTATGGCATTAGTCCTCATCTGTTATCTAATCAACATTCTTCAAAGGATTATCTAGTGATGAGGAATGAGGCAATTAAAACTGGTATTTAGTAAATATAGATATTGCAATCAATATTCTTCAAATTATTTTCTCTGTGTTTTCTAAGAACTAGGAATAGAAGAAATGTAAATGTAAAGGCCTGTTTTTATTTTGAGAAATTAAAACTTTTTTTCCTACTTGTTTTAGGTTACCAAACAAGTTTTTGTGTGTTAGAAAATAGAAAACTGTTCTAAAAAATAGAGAATTGAGAAAAAAAAAAAATTAGTTACCAAAACATACCCTTATATTTTTATCAAAGATTGAATGTGCTCTTCATCAAAAAAAAAAAAGTACAAAAATCCAAATTAAACGAGAAGAAAAAAAAAGGAGATAAAACAACAAAATCAAAGGGAGTGTTACAGGCATCAAGGCCATTTTGGTCTCTCCCAAGCAATACCTTTTTGCTCCCTCTTTTCTCTTGATTTTTCTTCACAGATTGGAGAGATAGCATTTTGGTGTGCCCAAGGAAAAAGAACAATTCGTGTCTATATTTGAAAATTAAAGAATAATTGTAATGTACGTGGAACTAATTTTGTCAGTTGTACTCAATAAAATCTTAAAAGTGAGGACTATTCGCAAATTAAACTAACAAACTCAATTATGATAATCTTGTTTCTAGTCTTTTGTCAATTTTCCACATGTTTAAATTTGATTGAACTTCTTCTTTGACCTAGGTTTAGTTCAAGGAGCTAAGTACGCAACTCACATCTACAAAAAATGAATAAGGCTAGTAGTCCATCTTGAGGTTATGTTTACTTATCAAACTTGCAAAAGAGGAGATAGACCTTAGCTTCGAAAAAATGATAATTAAGATTGGTTTGATGAAAGACAAAGAGATGCTCATTTATGTGTAATTAGAAACTCATAAAGAAGTTCCATATCTGCTAAATGTATTTGAAAATGCAAGGGTATATAAGTGTATAAGTATATGAAGGCAAGGTTGTCAAAATCGAGATCCTACGTAGAATCATGGGAGGTAAGTGGAATCGTAGATCGTAAGATCCTACATTATTTGAGAAAAAAAATACATTGGTATGTTAAATAATCACATAAATTATACATTCATTTGTAAACATCATTTAAAGAGGCCAGAAACCTCAAAATGTGACTCTATTAGGATGTTATTTTTCATTTAGGTCCAACTGAAACTATCTCTCTACTTTAGAATAGCAAAACTTAGTCTATTGAGATATTATTTTTCATTTAGATCCAACTAAGTCTTCTGTCAAGTTAGAGAAGAAATTGAGATCATTTGGGATTGTCAAAATCGTATAAACCTACCGATCTTGAACGATTGCAATGATACTTGAAAGATCCGGATCATTTTAGGCAGGTAGGAACGTCAAATTGTAGGAATGTAAGATCCAAATTGGGATTTTGACAACCATGTATGAAGGTTTTATGTTTTCTCTCTCTCTCCTAATTAGTCATATTTCCTCACGTTGGAATTCCCCTTGCTCTTATAATGAAGCTAAAGCCAAACAAAAACCTTCTAAATGAGAGGAAGATCAATATTTTCTAAATATTAACACTCATTAGCATTGAGCAGTGTCCATCTTGAAAAGGATGAACAGCTTCTAATTTCTCTCTAGAAATGGCACTCTAAGTGCCATGTCCTAATTTGCTAAATTTAAGGGATCATGATAATTAGCATTAAATAATGATTGATTCCAATTTAATGAAAAAGGGCTACATGTCATGGAAGAATGTTTATTCAACAGACATGATATTCCTTTTTGAGCGCAACACTACACAAGTGATTTACACGTTACATTAGCAAAAGCTCATGAATCTCATATGTGTTTAGATCTGAGAGAGATTTTAACTTATAACGTCATCTCTTGGTGATTACTCTCATATATGTTCTAACCTCATTTGAGAGACTTTTTACTTTTTAGTGTGCCTAAACTTTATGAGAAATGACTCTTTTGCCCTCTAATCCACATTTCTTAATTTTCCTTTTCGTTGGTATCTCTTTCACAGGTTGGTATGGTCCACCCCACATATTGAAATAGAGAGCATTCTTAGCAAAGATGTCAAATGCTATAAATGCTATAATTTAACATCAAATTTTAAAAAAGCACCCTCCATCAAAGGTGCTAGAGATAGTAGCCCATTATAGCAAGATGTTAAAAAAAAAATGTTTGTTTAATGAAACACTGTGGCAACAATGGATGTAACTATTGATTTAAATGAATAAAGAATAAAAAAAAGAATATTTAAATGAAGTGGTAAAATAATAAAACCTTTGATATTGAGTGTATTGTAAAGTGAGTTGTTAAAATGAATAAAGTAACTTTTTGAAATGCTAAATGCTATATTTTATAGCATTCTTGATGAGAATGCTCTAAGTAAACTAAATTTTGACCTAGTTGTGGACCCTAATTTTCCTTTTTATTGGGCTCAAGTTGGCGAATTTTGTCAACTGCATGGGCCATATGTGTTCTGGGCTTTAAATTACTAGTGATGATGTTTATGGGCTTATTTTTAATTTGTTGACAATTCTCTCATTCAAGCCATGATCACTTCAGGAATTTCTTATAAACCATTATTTTTGGAACTATTCATGGGTGCTATTGCACTTTTTGGTATTATTCATAAGTCTCACTGTACTATTTCAACTACCTTTTAGTTTTATCTATATTACTTTCAGCAAAAAAAATTTAATTTCAATTAAATAAGTTGTTTCTAAACAATCACTAACAAAAACCAACAATGTTGTAGATTAAGGGTTCATTTGGGATCCGCTTATTTTGCTGAAACTAAAAACTTTTTGCTAAATGTACTATAGACAAAGGTAAAAGTTAGCTGAAATAGTACAGTGAGACCCATGAATAGTAACAAAAATAAGCTGAATAGTAAAATAAGTTGACAAAAATAATCTTTGCGAACGGACACTGAATAATTTATATATAACGGACGTGTTTATTTCAAATTCTTCAACATTATTTGAATTACCTATGAGAAATATTGCCAATCATTCGATCTGAAATAGACAAAGAATCCACATACAAAGCCTCTAAGGCTGGTGGTGGTGAATCTTCTAACCATACAATATCCTCATCTATATGCCTAGAATAGCAAGTTAAAGAGTGAGCAACCCTATTTGCACTTTGTCGGATACTCTTTATTTCCATATGCCGAAGACCGCCTGCAATACAACAAATATCATCATAAATATTGCCCAGCCGAGACACTACACCACACCGTAAACATCCTTAGTTCTATGTGCTTTTTAGGGTAATTGTTAATAAATTATTTTTAAAAAAAAATTGACACAATTTTTATGGGAAGTATAAGAAGTTATCGAAAATATTAATTTTTTTTTTCTTTTCCTATAAAAAATTTTTTAAAAATATATCCTAAATTAATACTGCATCGGTGCATCATTAACTTTCCCTAATTAAAATGATTTGATGTAATTAAAGCAACTTTAAATTTCATTTTAATGGACTCAAACCGCCATTGAAATGAAATTGACAACTTTGACAATAGGTTAAGTATTTTTTTTTTTTTTTTACCAACAAAACAAAACACATAGTAATGAAATTGTTTCATTAAATAAAACAAAAAACAAAAAAGGAGAGATCCGACCTGCCGGATTCGAACCAGCGACCTAAGGATGACTGTTAGAGACCAACTACAGTCCTCCGCTCTACCAACTGAGCTAAGGTCGGATTTCGATATTACCTACCAACTCTTGACTTATTCTATCTTTATTCTTATTGTATTGCAAAATGGAAAGGAAAAGAAAAACACTTACTATCAAAAAGAATGATTGTTCAGTTGGGTCCAACCAAGCAGGCCACATCGAACGCTAATGATACCGGCTCGGTATCCTCCTACTGCGAAGAGCGGAAGGTGGTCCCCGCTCTGTAGAGTCACTGGACCCAGAGCTTTCGCCCAAAAGCCCATCGATTCAACCCCATTGCTTGGAACGGGAGAGCCAGCATGTGAGCTAAATTTGGGTTGGTCCAATTTTGTTCCATCTCCTTAGAGCCCCCACTTAGGTTACAAGTTCACATAACTAGGCTCGGCAGCAATAAGGGATTGTTTGATAGCTTATAACTGTATACAACATTGTTCATTTTGTTGATGTGGGATTGCTACCTCATTGTCTGCACTTAACCTGGTGCTTTGAGGTTTAGCAATCTCTATTCTAGCAATTGATTTTTGACAGCATCCATGGAAAAAAAGAGGCATAATCTCACTTGTTTTATTCCTATTTTGTTCGTTGCAAGCCTTTTTTTGTACAGGGATCTTTATTTGACATGTAGAAGAATAGCTTTTTATTATCTATATATCACCAACACACAAGTTTGTTTCAAAACTATAAATTTAGAACTTGCCATCCATTAACATTACATTGTTTCTTAGCCAAGATGAGGATCCTCCATCAATTTCTGCTCATAAACAATTTGAGGAATGAGGCAGAATTCACCCATTAGTGTTTAGCAAAGGAATTAGAGATTGCTTGAAAACTTCTAATACCCAAAGTTAATAGGCTAATATTGGCCACTAGTCAACTGATGATTTGGGTCCATTGAAGACTGGTTTGTGCTGTGCATAGACAGATATGACTGTTAGTGTTGATGGCTGAAATCAATTTGTGTAGAAGTTAACTATAACAACCCAAACATAGATATTATTGCCTTATTTGACTTCAAGCAAAGGACAGGTTGTTTCTTCGTATTGTATAAGAAGCAAACCTGTCATACAAAGGAATAGATATTGCCATACACAATTAGAAGGTTTTAATCAAGAAGTATCCATCACATTGCAAACAAATGTTGTTAACTGCTATGATGGAGTAGTAATTTTTAAGTTCTTCCTTCAATTCTTTTGTTTGGATCGATGAAGAACGGATAAAGACCCAAAGACAAGAAAGCCTCGCTCCTGAAGGATGTGGAGAAAAATAAAACAAAATAGAGACTAAATCTGTACTCTACAGATTGAAAGGTCTTTCAACAATCTACTAGTCAACTACCATTCCTATGGCAATATTTTTGCAACTTTGATTACTATTAATTCCATTGCTACACAAATTAAAAATTTTAAGCTGGAGCTTGCCTGTACAACAATGGTTACCTTGCTAGACCAGCAAATTTGTTAAAGGACTAATGTCCTTGTTCTAGAACCTAGTCTGTATAATCAAACACATACACAAGTACACCTGTTTCCAGCAGGTAGAGCTTTTTTTCATTTTTATTTTTAGTTTTTTTACACCACAAAAGAAAATAAATACTACGGTTCCACATGGTTTATACAAAAAACAAGCAGTTTGGTTAGCCCATTTTCTAATATGATCCATTAGCAAATCATTAACTACAATGCACCCTCTTGCTCTTCCTGCATCTTTCCAATGATTGATGTCTTCGTTTAAGATTGAATCTCTCCAGATTATATGGTGCTTCTGTCACGCCCCAAACCCCAATCCAAAGCATGAGAAAAACATCTTAAAGTACCTGTAGATTTTTCCTTTTTGACAATCTAATCCACAAAAGTCATATCAAGTACCAACATCAAGAATTATCATAATAATTCCATTGAATATACTCTCAAAGTAAATCAGAGCTCTAAGCAATAATTACAAGAACCATTGGCTACAAAAGAATAGAAGTCTGAATAAATAATTACATATAATCTGCTTGTCTCATCAATGGGAATAAAGTCACAACCACTATAATATACAAAAGAATGAGTAAAGCCTATTTTAAGATGTACATCATTTAATATCTCCATTACAAAAGTTCAACATCCATCAGTAGTTAGTCTAACTACTGTTAGCCACCAAAAAGTTGTTTCAAAAGATTGTTACCTACTCTGAAAAGTTTATAAAATAATGGAATGAGACAGAACCCAGTAAGTAGCATAATTAATGGGGATGGGAGAAATACAAGTTCCATTTTCAATAATAGTAATATGATATGACAAGAATGATTGAATAATGAAACACAAAGTTTCTCAAAGTAAATACCTTGAAACTATATACTAGAATCTGTGAGCACCAACAATATAATTTCCAAAACCATAATATCTAACGTAAGGTAAATTATCACAAATATACCACACTACCACATAAACCAGTCAAGGGATCCACCCATTCACAACTGGCATGATATTGTCCTCTTTGGTGTGCAGATTCTTGGCCCCATGGACAGTAGCCTCACTTATACCCTCAAGGTTTTTCACTCCCCCTATTGGCAACATAAAGAGCGCGTCAAATAAGACCTCTTTTACATGTAGTCTTTTCGCCTTATGGACAACAGCCTCACCTATTCACAATCAAAGAATCTCTTCCCCTCATAGGTAGTAGGGAAGAACGCGTCATCCAAAGTGAAAGGGCACTGACTTGGATCTGATTCCGTTGTCACAAAGACTATAAAAACTAAATCGGGTGATCACTAGAAAATCACACATGGCATGGTGTTAAAACCACATAAAGTTCACAAGTTATATTACTTTGAAACACATAATTTATATCTAGGTAATTTCAGAAAAACCTTAAATAATCTAACTTCCACAAAATTTATAAGATTTTCAATTTCATTCTTGTCAATAGATTTTCTATCAATTTTCCACATAACAAGATAAGATAAGCATCTTTAAATTTTCTAATATACCATAAAATCTATGATTTGCTTATCAAAGATTAAATAAAAGATGCTCATTTTTCCATATCAACAATTCATACAGTTTCCCAAATGCAATACCAAATATGATGCATTTTCATATATAATCAGATATATATATATATATATATATATATGTAGGGACTGGGTTTGAGCACGTCTACTGTTGAGAGTGGACTCAAGCCCAGCTAGCCCATTACAATGAATTTGTAGAGAGCAGGTTCAAGAACTAGGCCCTAGCAAGCGGACAACGCCCAACGTAGCATTCACCTCCGTCAAAGGCTGGTAGACCAAGATTATCCTCCAAAGTCTGCCCTCGGCACCGGTCCGAGGAGCTTGATAGTCGTCTCTCTCCCCTCTCCCTCCCGGGGATCGTCCCGGAAAAAAGCCCCCCTAGCTGATCTGTTTCTTCCCCTTATATAGTCCTTTCTTCACAATCTCTCTCTTCCACTTGTTGATCATCCATGCCCCTTCCTTCTGACCGCCCGTCCCATCAGCCGCTTTACCAGCACTCATGTGAGTTACAGCAACCAAGGCTGCCCTGTCCAGAGGTCACATCTCCATTAGTGCGACCAGGGGGTTAGGTGAGCGCATTTAGTGTGGAGGTGACAGCTTATCCTGGACTTGCTCCTCCGCTTAGTGTTGGTCTCGGTTGGCCGAGGGCAGGGTCATCCTTGGCAGGGTCATCCTCGGCAGGGTTCCTAGCAACTCAGACTTTCACACTTCATCCTCGGACATTCCTTCCTCCTCGGCATGGGCCTTGGGCCAGATATAAAGTGGGTCAGGATATATATATATATATATATTAAGGTTACGACACAATAGTTTTAGGAAAAATATAATTTCCATAGTTAGTTTCCAAAAGCGTTTCTAACCCAAAAAAAAAAAAAAAAAAAACAACAACAACAACAACATTTATGCAACATGGTTATTTCTCAAAAATTCCCATTAAAAAACTACTTACCTCGCAACAGCAAAAGCCTAATTCTCCAAGCTCCAAGGAGATTAGTTAGAACCTAAACAATATCAAGTAAACCTATCACAATAAGTATAAAACTTAAAATTGTATTTAGCTACAATTTAGGAATTTCCAAATGAGCACTTAATTAGGCAAGCCTAGTATTTAACCTCATCAATAATGATATATTCTACTTCCAAAGTTTCTCAACAAATTGATTCACAAGACATAAACTCCAATTTATAAAGTTAACCCATTTAATATCATTTCCAACATAATGACTAGCTTTCATAAAATTTATACTACATCATTAAGAGATCCATGAAAGCAAAATCAAAATCAAAATATCCTCCAAGACAAAAAAATTTAGGACTTCAACTAACTCCAAATAAACCCAATGACAATGGAAAAATTAGATTTACCAACCATCACATGTTATAACTCAAAACCCCTAAATTTCCCACCATACATAAACCTTAAGTAGTCATCATTAACACAAACCATATACCCACTTATCAAATAATTCCACCAATACAAAACTCATACATACAAACACATAAATATCACTTTTAATGCTCATAAATCACGTGGGTATTATTATTAAAGCTTAGATAAAAATAACTTCAAGCAAAAGTGTAAAACCCACCAAAAAAATTAGAAATTTTTACCTCAAAAAAAAAAAAAAAAAAAAGAATGTTAAGGTGCTTATGGATTCTCAAGAATTTTTCCAATGATCTTGCTAGAAAATGATGGCGAGATGGCAGTTTGGGGTGGAGTCCGGTTGGTGAGTATGGAAGTGAGTGTGTATTTAAGTAAAGAGAAAAGAAAAAATAAATGAAAGAAAGAAACGAGAAGTGAAGAGCCGGTCAAAGGGATAAGGGGATGAGTGAAAATAAGTGGTGGGGAAGGGTGTTAAGTGGCACGTGGGAACTTAAAAAATCTGATCTCTTTTTTTCTTTTTTTCTTTTTTTCCTTTTTTTGTCTGACTGACTGTGACTGGGACGTTACAGCTTGTGTGTCCACCTTGGTTAGAATCATCATGCTTGTGAATCCCCTCCCAATTGCCTGTTGCATATATTGCTAATTGCTTTCATTGCTGCCAACATTCCAGAGGTGTTTCCAAATTTTCCTTCTGTCTCTGTATTGTAGTTTGTATCTTGATTAGAGTTTCCATTATCAGTTGGTATCCCTTCTTGACAGTATATGTGCCAGAAAAATAAAGGGGGCCAGATGAGCTGGTCTTCCCCCACATTTTTTATATGGGAATTGAGTTGATTTGCTTGGCTCCCTCAAAATTTTAGCCCTGGTTCAATAATTGTAGATTCCATACTCTGGAGGAGTTGTCTTTAAGGTCAGAAACCCTTGTGATGCCTAAGTCTTGGAGTTGAGAAGAGGTAAGTTTGGAGGGGAACCAAGCAGTATGGTAAGATTTCAATGAATGGTTAAAAATAGAGTAAAATACCAAAACAATTATAAAAATACATAATAGAATAATGATGTATAAAATTATGAGGCCTCAAAAGCTAATTTTTCAAAATATCAAAAGGTCAACAGAAAGTCAAGTGTCTTTTTTATATATATATATATATATATATTAAGGTTAGAAGATGATAATAATAATAATAATAATAATAATATTATTATTATTATTATTATTATTATCCCTTTTTGATTACTCCATGACAGAACAAGACAATACACCAGATGGCCTAGTTTGTGTTTACATGTGAATCATGTGATACTTTTGTTTCAACCAATGGAAATTTTATAATCTACTGAATCATTGTTCTCCCTTTTCCTTTTTATTTCAGAGTTGATAGTGCGAAATTTGGTCCATATATCTCTAACACATATCTTGAAGCTTTAAAGGTCTGTAGGGACCAAATGAAATTTGATGTTGGAATATTCTCGTTGTTGAAGATTTGAAGTCTTCTTCAAAACTATTGCCTATGTGAATGTGACTATTCCTTTGAATGTGTCCCGTCCTTCCACGCATGCTTTTCATAATCTATTATTAGTTATTCGAACAGAAAATACGATTTGTATTTATATGATTTGGTTCTATTACAATTTATTATGTCATTTTTTAATAAATAGATAAGATTTGAAATTTGTAAATGTTTGTTTCATGATAATTATTTTTTACAAATATATCAAAATACGAATGAGTTTTTTTATATGATTGATCTTTGCCATTAGACCAAAATACTAATGGATTTCTTTTTTTGTGTAAGCATGGTTCAAATTTAGGTCATTTGTTTGACGACAATAGGTTTTACAAATTAAATTGACTAGAACTCACCATTACATTTGACCCTCCAAAATTGTGATTAAAATGAAATGAAAAATGTTAAAGGTACAAACTACTTTACAATTTTTTTTTTACAAATTACTAACGTGGTAAATAGTTATTAGTAAATAACAAAATGATATTAGTACTGGATCTTGATGAGATCCGGTAAAAATTTGCCACATTAGCAGTTATATATAAAAATGTGGTAAACTCAAATGAAATTATTAGGATTCTACTTAAATTAACAAATTTACCTCTTGTGGTTCTATCACAATTTAGTGCTATGAACGGTTCAATTGTTACATTTTGACCCTTCGAAGTTCAAATTAAAATAAAATCATTGGACAGTTTAGATGGAACTCTTAACGATTTGTTTTCTTAGTCTGAACTTTGGGGAGTCAAATGTAATAACCAAAAGCTTCAACGTGGTAAATTGTAATTTACCATCATCGTAGAAGTCAGCAGATGGCTTACTAGTTGTGTTGGTATTATACTTTTGTTTCAACCAACAGCATTCAAATTATTCAAGCTTTAAAGTTCTGTAGACCGTAGTGCTTTTCATCGTCCATTTAAAAGTTGTCCCCCACTATCCTCTCATTCCTAAATTATTGTAAACCTAAACTGTAGGGACCGCATTTTTGGTGCCCCGGGCCCAACGGATCTGGGTCCAGGACCCAACGAACCCCGAACAATGAATTTGTAGAGAGTGGATCGAAGGTCTAGGCGCTGGCCGGCGCTCACGGGGCGTGGGCTCCGTTCTCTTTTTATTTAATGAAAAGCTTAGAGCAATTTACAATTAGGGGATGCTCCTCGGACCACGGCCGAGGAGGCTCTCCTCCCCTTTGGACTCCATCTTTTTCCTTCCCCAAAAAAGAAAAACCCCCCCTCTGGGGGATTCCCTTACATTATATATCCTTTACCCATCTAATCCTAGCCCTACACTTGTTGAGCGATCAGGACATTTGCTCAGGTGCTTGTCCCATCAGCCGCCCTCTCAGTCTCTTGGAGAGTCGCGACAACCAAGGCAACGCTAGTGTGAAGTCCTTTCCTCATTAATGCGGCCAGGGCAGTTGTCAGGTACACTTAATGTGGAGGTGACTGCTCGTTACGAGCTTCTCCCCCAAGTCCTCGGACGCCCGACGATGGGGTTGTTCTTGGCCCGTTCTGTTTGTGCCTGGGCTTCTTCTTTTCCTCCTCGGATTTCAGGTGCCTCTTTGGTTTGGGCCTTCGGCCCAGGAACGAAGTGGGCTAGGTCGTAGGATTTCTTGGCCCCACAATAGCCCCTCAAAATCATGCTATCCGCATCCTCGGGCGGAAAGGAGGATTTTGATGTCCTCGGGCCTGCCACGCGTCCCGTTAAGTCTGATCCCCTGTCAGTTCCGGAGCCCTTTCATCTGCCCCAAATGCGTTACTGACGCTTCGAAGGGCGTGACGTTTCCTTCATTAAATCCAGGCGGCTCTGTATCCCCCACGTTCAACGGGAGGATGACGATCCAACGGTGGGGATTCGCCTGGCAGTTGGGGATGGAAAAACCCGCACGACCCCTTGATTGGTGGGTATAAATGCCCATTTGAAAAGCTGGTTCCTCTGTTCATTCGCACACAAGAGTCTACATCTCCAGCATATAAAGTTGGTCCGAGGAGCTCCTACGCATTTCTGTAAGTCATCCTCCCTTTCTTTGAACTTCCTCTTTTTCATTCGCTCTCTCTTAGCTTGCTTAGGCATTGTTTGGGATGGGTATATTTAAGAAGTATGTCTTCACTGAGGAGGCGATGGAGAAATTCATCGCCGATTATAAGATACCTGCCAACGTGGGCTTGAGATATTGCGCGGAGGGCGAGTGGCGCCTTCGGAGGCAGGAGGGCGAGGTGGTGATACCCATCGTTGCCTTCGTTGAGGGTGGCATGAGAATACCCATGGGGCCGGTGATGAGGGACTATCTAACGCACTTCCGGCTAGCCCCCACCCAGTGTGCCATCAACGTCTTTAGGATTCTGGGCTGTGTGGATGCCCTAAACGAGAAGATGGGATTGAGGTTGACCCACCATGACGTCAACTGGTGTTATAACCTCCAATGCTTGAAGGGTGAAACTTACTATCTGAAGACCAGGGATGACAGAGTCCGGCTCATTCAGTGCCTTCCTGAGTCCAGCAAGGGGTTGAACAAGGACTTCCTCATCGTATCCGGAGAGTGGCACGATGGCCTTCACTGCCCGACGACGGAGGGGACCCCAGGTGGGGCAATGGGAAGATGGGGAGAGGGTTCTCGGACCCTGATCAATTCCATTTTTAATTCGCCCATTTCTTTTTGTACCGTTTGGCTTCTAATGTGAATGTGATTCCTCTTGCAGATCCACACGCCTTCACGCGCCACTTCAGCCTGATCAATCAGGAAGACTTGCAGGAGGCGCTGAGGGCAGAGGTTTTCGTGAACGAGGCCGACAATCAGGTTAGGGCCGCTCACCAGATCTTGAAATACGACCCGGCTCACAAGTCGTTTGCGGTGCCGAAGTACGTGATCAGAGCAAAGGATCCTCGGCTTCGAAAAATAACCGTGACCGAGGACGGGTTTCGGTTCCCCAAGGTGCCCTCTACATCAGAAGGCGTAACACCTGCGGGCCCTTCCTCTTTCTCCCTTAGACTCTCGGAGCCCGCCGACGTAGGCTTAGAGAGGGAAGAGGAGGTTGCTGACTTTGGCCCTGCCGAGGACGAGTTTGACGTGTTCGAACAAGTCCAACAGTCCGAGGACCCTCCCGGAGATTTGGGTGACCCTTGTCTGACTGAAGCAGACTTCTCAGTGTCCAAGTCCTCTTCTCGGCACGAAATGGGTTACAAGAAGAGGCCCCAGCCTAGCCTGTCGAAACTGATTGAAGGCCAGCCGGGGAAATCAAAACTGGAGCTTCCCCTTCCTAAAACTCGTTCTGCTCAGGGCAGGTCGGCCTCTACCCAGTCGAGGCTTCCTCCTTCTCCGTCCAAGACGAGTCTGCCTTCTAGACCTGAGCCCTCTGATCCCAAGCAGAAGAAGGATAAGGGCAAAAGGTCAGCTGAGGAGAGGTCCGAGTCTCCGCGGGAGGGGGATGACACTCGGCGGCAACCCAAACAATTGAAGATAGGCTCCCGAGGTCAGGAAAAGCAGGCTGACGCCCAGCCTGAGCCGCAGGCCTGGCTTCCTTCCCTAACGCTCCATGGGGAGCCGCTGAGGGAAGACTCCTCCCTCAGGGATTTCAGAGAGGGTGAAGGCGCGTACGTGGCCGACGCGCTGGAAAGGTGTCTGTTACTCCCAGCTGACATGGCGGAGCTGGGGACTATGAGGAGCCGAAAGGTCTTCCTATGCCTCAAGAGGTACTTGGGAATGGTAAATGCCACAACACATGTGACTATCCCAGTTTTAGCTCTTTCACTCCTTTCTCTGAGCTTGGCTAACCGTGTGCTCGTCTTGTTGGGCAGGCCATTCAGGCCACTTATAGGTTGGAGGACGTGGCCCATGACCAGGGGAAGGCCATGGACGTGGAGCATGGGAAACTCCTGGAGGCCACACAGGTCCTGAAAAACTCTAAGGCCGATCTTGCCAAGGCCCGGGAGGAGCTGAGTGCGATGACCAGTGCTCGGGATACCGCCCTGTCAGGCCTCGCCGGCTTCCAGAAGCAGGCTGAAGATCATTTAAAGCGCTTGGGCGAGGCGGAGGAGCAGCTGAAAATGGCGAAGAAGCTGCTTGCTGATCTGCCAAAGAAGGTGGCTGCTGCAGAAGAAGTCAAGAGGGTGGCAGAGGAGGCCAGAGACGAGGCCGTTAGGGCCAAGTCTGAGGCTGTCCAAGGCAAAGAAGACGCCCTGGCCGCTAAGCAGGAAGCCGAGGAGAAGGCTTATGATGCTGGGATGGCAGAGACAGAGGCAGCCTTTAAAGATCAAGTCCCCGGGTTGTGCAGGCACTACTCTGCTGAGGTTTGGAGGGAGGCTCTCAGACAGGCCGGGGTTGAGGCCTCGTCTGATTTGTGGAAGGATGAAAACGTGTACTACCCTCCTGCCATCCGTGAGGCAACTCCAGGTAGCGCTGAGGCCGGAGAGGCCGCGGGGGAAGCCAGCGCTGTTGCGGGTGAGGACACCTCAATCGCTGAACCCTCGGGCGAGCCTGCCCAAGGAAGTGACCTTCCCGAGGTAGCAGAATCAGGTAAGGACCCCGTTGAGGAGGCGCCCCAGAGGGCTGCTAAGTCCACCTGTGAGGCTGGGGCCCCCGCCGCCGAGGAGGCAGCCGTTCCTGCCGAGCCTTCACAGGCTGTCCCTCCTGGCCAAGGAGCAGAAGGCCTTGGAGCTGCCATGGTCCAGCCCCTTGCTGAGGGAGGAAAATAAATGGGCAGGACAGGCCCCTCGAACCTGTCGCCTCTCTTGTCTTTTGCATCTTTTTCTTTTAGATTGTAACGTGGTGTTCACCATGTAACCTTTATGGGCTTAATGAAATACGTGCTTTATTTCTTTTTCTATTTGCTGTGCCTGTTGGCCTACTTGCACGCCATTCGCCTTTTCTTTACTTGTGTGATTTTGACTTCGGTTGTATCTCGGCCAATCGCGGCGTTAACAATTATAATGAGGCGGCATGTGTGCTCTGATGCACCTTTCGTTGCTTAAGGGCTAGATAGAATTTCTTCAAGTAGACACTTGGGATTTCCTCAATGTAGTTAATTTCCACATAGGCCTGAGTCCAAGGACCATGCAGAGCCTTGGTCTTGTTGCTAAGTTGTTAGCTCCCCGTAGGCTTGAGTCCGAGGACCATACAAGACCTAGGTACAGTTGCTAAGTTGTTAGCTCCCCGTAGGCCTGAGTCCGAAGACCATGCAAGACCTAGGTACAGTTGCTAAGTTGTTAGCTCCCCGTAGGCCTGAGTCCGAAGACCATGCAAGACCTAGGTACAGTTGCTAAGTTGTTAGCTCCCCGTAGGCTTGAGTCCGAAGACCATGCAAGACCTAGGTACAGTTGCTAAGTTGTTTAGCTCCCCGTAGGCTTGAGTCCGAAGACCATGCAAGACCTAGGTACAGTTGCTAAGTTGTTAGCTCCCCGTAGGCCTGAGTCCGAAGACCATGCAAGACCTAGGTACAGTTGCTAAGTTGTTAGCTCCCCGTAGGCTTGAGTCCGAGGACCATGCAAGACCTAGGTACAGTTGCTAAGTTGTTAGCTCCCCGTAGGCCTGAGTCCGGAGACCATGCAAGACCTAGGTACAGTTGCTAAGTTGTTTAGCTCCCCGTAGGCTTGAGTCCGAAGACCATGCAAGACCTAGGTACAGTTGCTAAGTTGTTTAGCTCCCCGTAGGCTTGAGTCCGAAGACCATGCAAGACCTAGGTACAGTTGCTAAGTTGTTAGCTCCCCGTAGGCCTGAGTCCGAAGACCATGCAAGACCTAGGTACAGTTGCTAAGTTGTTTAGCTCCCCGTAGGCTTGAGTCCGAAGACCATGCAAGACCTAGGTACAGTTGCTAAGTTGTTTAGCTCCCCGTAGGCTTGAGTCCGAAGACCATGCAAGACCTAGGTACAGTTGCTAAGTTGAAGACCATGCAAGACCTAGGTACAGTTGCTAAGTTGTTTAGCTCCCCGTAGGCTTGAGTCCGAGGACCATGCAAGACCTAGGTACAGTTGCTAAGTTGTTTAGCTCCCCGTAGGCTTGAGTCCGTGGACCATGCAGTGCTTTGGTTCTGTCTACCACCTAGAATCCTCTGAAGGAATTAGTTTCCCCATAGGCCTGAGTCCTGGGACCATGCAGTGCCTTGGTTCTGTCTAACGCTTAGGATCATCTGAGGTGGTTAGTTTCCCCATGAGCCTGAGTCCAATGACCATACAGAGCCTTGGTTCTGTCTAACGCTTAGGATCATCTGAGGTGGTTAGTTTCCCCATAGGCCTGAGTCCGAGGACTATGCAGAGCCTTGGTTCTGTCTAATACTTATCCTTCTGAAGTAGTTAGTTTCCCCATAGGTCTGAGTCCGAGGACTATACAGAGCCTTGGTTCTGTCTAATACTTGTCCTTCTGGAGTAGTTAGTTTCCCCATAGGTCTGAGTCCGAGGACTATACAGAGCCTTGGTTCTGTCTAATACTTGTCCTTCTGGAGTAGTTAGTTTCCCCATAGGTCTGAGTCCAAGGACTATACAAAGCCTTGGTTCTCTCTCTCTCTCTCTCTCTCTCTCTCTCTCTCTCTCTCTCTCTCTCTCTCTCTCTCTCTCTCTCTCTCTCTCTCTCTCTCTGCATAAACACACCGCCAAAATCAACCACCAACACCACCACCATCATCACAACCACCAAACCCATATGAACACACAAAAACAAAAACCCAATCACGATCAACCCATACCCAAATCTTGATCTCAACCCTCCATTGGATTGATCTCAAGCCCAATTGTCACAACAAAGAGAGAAGAGAGATGGACTCAATCCAATGATGACATTCGTGGTCCACAACAGCAAAAAGATGGTGAGAGTGTAACGCCCCAAAATCATAAAAAAAATAAAAGTCTATTCAATCTAAAATAATCCATAAAAAAATATATATGAAATAAAAGCAACCAACAACCTAGAATCTCATCACAAATGTCAGAGCTCTAATCCACCAAAGATAAATACATCCTCAAAATAATTCTCCAATACACAGTTTAATTCCATAAAAAATAATAATAAAATCCTCAATTCTACAAAATAATTTGTAACTATTGTCTTCCCAGAATCTCTACTCCAATAATCCCTCTAATGTATCTATAATGGAAATAAAGGAGGGTGAGATAACTTAATAAGTGGAATTCACTAACATTGGAGTGTGGGAACAAACATTTCAAATAAATAATTCTTACAATAAATTCATAACTTGTAACTCATCAATATTTTATCATCAAATATTTCATATATATAAAAAAAATTATCTTTATATTGTGAGCCATCATAATACATATATCAATAACATCATATGAACAATTTCCTAGACTTTTCTCGTGGTCAACGTTTACGCCCCATTGATAGGGTTATGCTATCCCCTTTTAGGACTAGAACCTCATTTTCATCATTTTTCTTAAGGATGGCTCATTTGGAGCCTAAAGGTGCACTCCCTTACTAAGGAGCTATCAAATGTGCACTGTCCCCTTTTCTGCAATCGTCCCTTGCTAAAGACTAGCTGCAATATGATTGTCCCTTGTTAAGAACTAAATACAATGCTAAGCTTTTAATCACGACTTGCCATAGGTTTTCAAAACACATTCAATATGCTCACAAAAATAATCCATTCATAATTCTAAAAAATATAAAGATATATTCACGTATACAAGTTTAAATAAATTCAGGTGGTCTCACAAGTTTTTCATAAAACGAATAGTCAATGTACACGTCAAACATTTATAAAATATCAACATATTTCTTTAATACAAAATAGTTTAATAATCAACACTGTTTTGGGAAAACCCCCAAAATTAGTAAACGCCACTTACCTCTTTGTTGCAAAAATATGAAACCAACCCCCCTTGAATCATAACAAATCAGTAGAATTAGAACCTAGCAACACCAAAGATAGGTCCATCAATACACAATTTCCCACTTAAATTAGTTTTCACACTTAAATAATTTTATCTATCATCATTAAGGCCTACAGAGGTGTCTAATTTCTTTGAAATACATTTCAGCTTTGTCAATGGGCTTGGTTATTGAATTCGTGGCCATCACTACTTGGGATTGCAGTTATTAAATTGATAAATGGAAGCATTGAAATGCCCCGTTTGATGCCTGAACTTCTCAATCAGGTTTCCAAAATTTTCACAACTATTCTAATTATAGTGTCCACCTATATCTGCCACCATAAATCCCTTGATGCCACAAAACATAAGATATTGCTAGTCAATTTTCTGAACAATGGCAGTGCGTGGATGGCAAATTGGTTAACTTAAATAATATATAATTTCTTATTCCTACGTTATAGGGGCTAACAAGATATTCTAGGCATGAAAAGCATTGTTGCCTTCTACAATAATTTAGAGCTAAATACAAGTCACTAGAAGGATGATAAAGAAGGTAAATATCAACCATAAAGCAACCTTTTCCCATTCAAATGGTGACAAACTTGAATTGATAAGGTCCAAGCCTATTACTCTATTAGGTACTGTAAGGACCAAATTTAAATTTCTAGCCCAAGGTATGAATGGACTTAGGCCCAAAAAACCCAAAACAATGAATTTGTAGAGAATGGGTTAGAAAACTGGGTTTTAGTTAATCAAACAACAAGTTAGATAGGTTTGATGATAAAAGAGTGAAAATAAGCAAGTTTAAACTAAAGAATGAATGTCCTCGGCAATGTCTGAGGAGACTGATTCTTATAAAATGTTCTTAAGTATGGTTACAAATCTGATTCTAGATTGCTACAGTATTTCTTTCTTGGTTTTCCGATCTCCTTCCCTCTAGGGGTCTCTTACATTATATATCTCCATCTTCATGATCTTGACCCTCCATTTGTTAATCATCCAAGCCACTACTTAAGTACTTATCCCATCGAACACCCTCCCTAACTCTTTGTGAGTTGAGATAGCCGAGGCAGCACTGTTCAGGGGTCTTCTCTACATAAATGAGGCTAGAAAGTTAGCTGCAGAAAATTTAATGCGATGGCAGTAGCTTTTTCTTAGATATTTCTGAGCTTCCATCCCTCTTGTGCGTTCACAATATGCATCCCTGTCAGCAAAACATCCAGGAAGGTCACCTTGAATGATAGGACATGTATTTAATCTGTGCTTTACTTATCCGAGGAGGTGAGCCTTCTCGGACCAACTTTCCCATTCTCTCTGTTTGCATTTCACTCATGGGGCTCTAAACTTGACATTCTCACTACCGTTTATTGGTCCTAGGATCAATCAACCTCTTCGTACAAAGCCCAAGGCCCAATATACAATTTCAGGCCCTAGTCCCTACAGGTACAATTTCAAAGCCTGTGGAGTACCCTTTCTTGACATACAGCCATATTGACCATTCCTAATCTAATATAATAACAATTATAGGAGCCCTTTTTCTATTAATATAGTGATAGTCTAGGTTCATGACAATTGCTAGCTATTGAGTATTTCAACTTTCCTAAGTTTAGAGCAGAAGAGAACCGTACCTGTAGTCTCTATTCATAACCACAGTGAAGAAAAACAAAGTTAAATAGTGTGATGCGGCTGAAGCAAAAGGAAGCCTCATAAGTATATACACGTGTAGCTTAAGAGATAAAAGACTAGGTTTTTTTTTTTTTTTTTTTTAAAGCTTATCAAGGCCCATATATTTATATTTATGCCGTCTCACTTAGGCCTCTTTTGCCATAACAATTATCAGATTTAAATATCTTAGGCCCAAACCAATTAAATCCATTTAATTGTGGGCCTCCTTTTTAATTTACGCATAAGAATTAAATTGGTATCAAAATTATGGGGTGTTACGGAGAGAGAGAGAGAGAGAGAGAGAGAGAGAGAGAGAAGCCTTGGTGGTCCGTGGTGGCGAATAGGTAGTGACAGAGAAACCTAGCCTATTAGCCCATGGGTTGGACTTCACAAATCCCTAACTCTAGCCCATTTGTTGTCTTCACTAATACCTATTTTGGTACTCTCTTTGCACCCTCGTTTGTGGTTAGGGTTGCTCCATCTTGTCGCATCTCATACATATCTTGTGTAGTGGAAAACAAAACAAGATCTACTTCTATGATAGCAAAATGGAAGCACTTTTGAACTTTCAGATTAGGGTTTAGAGAATCATACACTTGGTGCATGTTACTTTGAAAAGGTTAGCAAGGACTCTAGAATTTTTACCAAATCTTTCATCTCAAGCTCTTTCCATTCATTATCAGACATAGTGTTAGGATTCTTTAACTTTTCAAACAACACCTTAATCAATTCTTGCATTACTAAGATGACTTTAATAACAAATGATAAAACTATTTTTGTCATCAAAGAGCTTCACCTCAACCTTTATGTTTTTTTTATTTCCTAAGCTCGAATCAATAATTTTTATGCCAGTTGTTGTAAAATACATGAAAAACACTAAAATAGCAAGCAACACAACATACAAAATTTAACTTGGTTTGACTAACTCAAAGCCTACATCTACAGGCAATACCGACCAAAATTTACAATCAATGAAAAAAATTACAATCACCTATAAACTAACAAAAAATTCTCAAGTATAAACTAACCCAAAATCACAATACATCGAAAGGTGCCTTCACACTAACTCACTAAACAAAACTTAGTCTATAAGAGCATTAGCATTGGTGAATGCTAATGCCAAATCTAAGGAAACTTTAGCATTTTAAGCCTCAAAAACTCTTGCATCAGAGAATTGTAAACAGCAGTATTGCAAATTTTTTTGCAATAAATTTGCAATACTGCTACAGTACAATTCTAAACATAGATTTGTACTGTTCACAGTATTGCAAAAAAAAAAATTAAGATTTTTCTCATTTTCCCCCGAAATTTCTCTCTCATCCCTCTCATTTTTTCTGTTCTCTTCTCTCTCTTCCTTCTCTGTTTCTCCATCTGCTCTCTCATCTCTGAAGCTTCATTGCCGAAATTTCTCACCCATCTCCAAAATTTCTCACCCATCTCACACAGCCTCTCTCTCATCTCTCATCGCACGGCCTCTCTCTCATTGCACCGGTGCTGGGTTTTGGATTTTTGAGGTTGGAGGTTGGATCAGCGTGGATCGGCGAGCTGGGTTTGGATCGGTGGGCTGGGATCGGTTGATGGCGAGCTCCGATGGTGGCTCCGGTGATGATTTTTTTTGAATGGGTTTGCTCCGGTGATGATTTTTTTTGAATGTATTTGAATGGGTTTGCTCCGGTGATGATTTTTTTTGAATGGGTTTGCTCCGATGGCTTTGGGGATTTTTTTTTGAATGGGTTTGCTCCGGTGGCTCCGGTGATGATTTTTTTTGAATGGATTTGAATGGGTTTGCTCCAGTGATGATTTTTTTTTGAATGGGTTTGCTCCGGTGGCTTTGGGGATGATTTTTTTTGAATGGGTTTGAATGGGTTTGCTCCGGTGATGATTTTTTTGATCGGTGTGTGTGTGGTGATGGGATGCTGTGTGTGTGTGGCTGTGTGTGTGGGTTTGAATGGGTTTGCTCTATGTGTGGCTCTGTGTGTGGGTTTGAATGGGTTTGCTCTGTGTGTGGCTGTGTGTGTGTGAGACTGTTGAAAAGCCCAGGAAAAAACGGTTGGAAATAAATAATAAAGAAAGGTTAAAAAATAATATTTTAATGAGTAAAAGAGTGAAATAGAAGTTTGGGATGTAGGAGGTATTGTAAAATTGGATGGTATAATGATAAAGTGAGGTTTTGGAATGGTAAAATAGAGTAGCATTAGCATTTTCCAATGCTAATGCTCTAAGAGCATTAATATTAGACGTTATGAAAAAAAGAAGAAGTTATTTTGATACGTCAAAAAATTACTTCATATATTTTATCACACTAATTTACAAATACCTTATATTACACATTCTATACTTTCACCATTTTATTTAAATACTTTTTCTTCATTTATTCTTTTGGTTGTCCCCAACGTCACTGAAGAGGTATAAGAGACTCTCTGTAGGAGTCCTCTCTCTCGTGGTTGACGAGACTCTCCCCCCCTTAGATTTCTTCTAAGGGCCTGAATTTTCATTTTTTTTCTCTCTCTTTTCATTCTACACGTTCATTATGGCGGAAGATGTGATAGATAGGTTGGGAAACATGAAGTTGACAGCGGAGGAGGAGGAAGTAATTGCAATTTCTGATGAAGGTCGTTTGGAGGAGATGGAGAGCTGTTCATTGAGTCTTGTTGGAAAGTTTTTAGCGTGTAAGGCATTCAATAAAAGAGCAGCTTGGACTACATTGCGGAAAGCATGGGGAATGCATACAGGATTACAGATAATAGAAGTTGGGTCGAACCTATTTCATTTCAAATTTCAGTCTGAATTTGAGATGTGCAGAGTGCTTAGAGGAGGGCCTTGGACTTTTGATAATTAGTTACTTATGTTGAAGAAATGGCCCAAGGGGATGACTACAAGCAATGTCAGACTGGAGCATGCTTCCTTATGGGTTCAGATTTGGGGAGCCCCTTTTGATATGATATCTCCTCAGGTAGCGACTGAAGTAGGTAAAAGGTTGGGCGTAGTGGAGGAAGTGGAGAGGAGGAAAGTGCGAGATATCCAAAAAAATTTCATGAGAGTTCGAGTAGCATTGCCTATTTCAAAACCATTGCGGCGTGGCAGCTATATTGCTGATTCTAGTGGTGAGCGTACGTGGGTAAATTTTAAATACGAGAGGCTGCCAATCTTTTGTTTTTTCTGTGGTCTGCTCGGGCATGATGTACGTCACTGTGCGAACCATTTCGCTGTGGAGAAGAATGGAGGTGAAGTAGATTATCAGTATGGTGAATGGTTAAAGGCATTTGGAGGATGCTTAAGGTCACCACCTCGATCACCACCATGGGACGGTGTTGCTAAGAATGATCAGTCATCAAATACATGGGAGATTAGGAGACCCGTGAGTCAAGGAGTGGATAAGCCCAGCATATGGATAATCCCGAAGTTCATGCAGAAAATATGAATACGCAAGGCAAAGGGGTTCAGCAGAGTTTAGCCGAGAAGATAGGAGTAATTGAAGGAGAGAATATTGATAAACCTGTTCCTGTTGTCATGGAGAAGACTAAGGTGAACTCACATGTAGATCGGATGGCAAAGCAAGATAAGTTTCCAGTTGATAAGCCGAGTGAATTGGAGCCTATCTCGGAGTTTGAGCAATGTATGGGAACAGATGAGGGCGAGTTTCATGATATCTCTACCCCTAAATTTGTGGAGAACATTAACGTGAACTCAAATGTTAGGCTGGTGGACACGGAGAGTAACATGTTAGTGACTGTGCCGAGTGAATTGAAGCCAACAAAACTGAAGTCTACTTGGACACGAATAATGCGGATGGATTATGGGCTTGGTGGGCTTCCTGGAGTCAGTGAGATACCATTGCTGGGAAAGAGAGGCAAACCATGTGAAGCTGATTGTACCAGTAAGCAGGATGTTGAAAGTGTGCAGCATGCTAAACGTGGGAAGGTAGTGGTGAATTCTTTAAAAACTGATGATGGATCGGCGGGGGTGGAGTACCACCTCTGCCGGAAGCAATGAGGCTACTAAGTTGGAACTGCCAAGGGCTTGGGAACCCTTGGACAGGTCGTAGCCTTCGCAAAATAGTGAGGGAACAAGCTCCCACCGTGTGCTTCTTGATGGAGACTCGGTTAGATAAGGAAGGGTTTGAAAAGCTATATGGTGAACTACCTTTTCCGAATAAGATTATTGTTAAACATCCTAATTCGGGAGGTGGATTGGCATTGATATGGAAGAATGAAGTACAACTACAGTTAGTGAATTACACAGAAAATCATATTTTGGTTAAGGTTAGGGAGGATGATGGATTTGAATGGTGGTTAACAGGTTTTTATGGTTGGCCTGAGGCATGTCAGCGGCATAAATCTTGGGAGTTACTAGCTCATATTAGGACTTTTGTGGAGGGGCCCTGGCTTTGTATTGGGGACTTTAATGCAATAAGCCAAACTACGGAAAAGCTCAGTAAGCGGCCATCTCAGATGAGTCAAATTGATGCATTCCGTGAAGCATTGGAGAATTGTCAGCTGGAGGACTTGGGGTATAGGGGATATCCGTACACTTGGAATAACAAAAGACCGGGGGATGCTAACACAAAAATGAGGTTGGATAGGGCTGTGGCAACAAAACCATGGAGAGATAAATTCCAGCTAAGCACAGTGAACCATCTTGCTCCACATGCATCAGATCATCTCCCTATTGTTCTTCAAACAAAACATTATGGGAGGAATGGTTCAAAGGCAAGATCTGGTTTCAAGTTTGAAGAAAATTGGTTGTTATGGGAAGATTGTGAGACGGTGATTAAAGAAGCATGGAGCGTGGATGTGGGTGGCATGAATGGTATGGTTCGGCTTAAACAGAAAATTGAAGCTTGTGGAGAAGACTTAAGAGCATGGGGTTCTTCAAAGTCTAGGCCGAATGATGAGGAACTAAAGCAACTTCAAAAACAACTTGAGATTCTTAATGCAGCTGAGAGCACTGAGGAGACTAGATCTGAATTTTTGACCGTGAGTAAAAAACTGGATGATCTTCTGTTAAAATAGGAAATTTTCTGGGCCCAGAGATCTAGAATTTCTTGGTTGAAGCATGGGGACAAAAATACAAATTTTTTTCATTCTAAAGCATCTCAAAGGAGAAGAAGAAATCATATTCATGGAGTTAAAGATGTGAATGGAGAGTGGGTGGAGGAGGTGGAGAAAATAGCTGAAGTAGCTACTAACTATTTTGCTAGTTTGTTTAATGCAGGTGTATGTGACCAGATTCAAGACTGTCTTAATACTGTGGTACATCGGATTACTCCTGACATGCATCAGATATTGTCCAGTGATTTTACGGCTGATGAGATAAAAGTGGCGTTGTTTCAAATGGGACCAACAAAGGCTCCTGGACCTGATGGTATGAATGCTTTATTTTACCAAAAGTTTTGGCATGTTGTGGGAGATAATGTTGTTTCTGCTGTGTTGGATTATCTGAATTCTGGTGTTATGCATCCTGATATTAATCACACTAATATTGTGTTAATCCCTAAAGTGAAGAGTCCTGAGAAAATGGCTGATTTTAGACCTATTAGTTTATGTAATGTTAGTTACAAAATCATTTCAAAGGTGCTAGCTAATAGGCTAAAACAGGTTCTTCCAGACATCATATCTCCTACTCAAAGTGCCTTTGTCCCAGGCCGTCTTATTACAGATAATATTTTGGTGGCATATGAGACTTTGCATACTATGCATGTGAGGAAAAAAGGCAAAAGAGGCTCAATTGCTTTGAAGTTAGACATCAGCAAGGCGTATGATCGGGTTGAATGGCCTTTCCTACAGGGTATGATGCAACAGATGGGATTTCCTGACAGGTGGATTGGTTTGGTGATGGGTTGTGTTACCACACCCTCTTTCTCTATTCTCATTAATGGAAAGCCTTATGGAAATATCAACCCCTCTAGAGGTATTTGTCAGGGTGACCCCTTATCACCATATTTGTTCCTCCTGTGTGCAGAGGGGTTGACTTCACTACTATCAAAGGATGAGAATGATGGACGAATTCATGGGGTATCCGTTTGTAGAAGAGAGCCAAAAATTACAAATTTAATGTTTGCTGATGATTCTTTACTTTTTTGTAGAGCTACACAAGGTGAGGTGGAAGTGATAAGTGAGGTTTTGCAGGTCTATGCTCACGCATCTGGTTAATGCATAAATATGGATAAGTCATCGGTATATTTTAGTAGTAATACTCCTAATCAACAAAGGGAGGAGATTGTGGCAATTTTGGGGGTTGAACAAGTGGAGAAGTTTGAAGCATATTTAGGGTTGCCTACATTGGTGGGAAGGGCCAAATATCAAACCTTTTCCTATCTTAAGGATAGGGTTTGGAAAAAATTACAAGGGTGGAAGGGGAGGATGCTATCAAGGGCTGGGAAGGAAGTGCTTATAAAAGCGGTTGCCCAATCCATACCAACATATGCTATGGGGGTATTTCTATTACCGGTGAAACTATGTGATGAGTTGAATGCTATGTGCGCAAAATTTTGGTGGGGTCAAGTTGGTAATGAGAGGAAAATACATTGGAAGAGTTGGAACTTTTTGTCTCGGCCAAAAAATGAAGGTGGGATGGGATTTAGAGATTTAAGATATTTTAACCTTGCCATGCTTGCAAAACAGGGGTGGAGGTTGCTGCATGATAGAAGCTCTCTATTATTTCAATGCTTTAAGGCAAGGTTCTTTCCTAGATGTAATTTCTTGGAAGCGACTGAGTCACCAAATTGCTCTTTTGCATGGAAGAGTATGGTTGCTGCATTACCTATTCATAAAAATGGGTGTTGTTGGCGAGTTGGGAATGGTGAATCCATCAAAGTATATTTGGATAAATGGATACCTAAATGTCCAGCAAATAGGATTCTGCACTAGGGACAAGATGCTGATAGAGAGATGTTGGTGTCAGAGCTTATTGATACTGAATTACATGGGTGGAGACGTGATACTATTCTGGAAAATTTTGGTGTGGAGGAGGCTGCTGCTATCTGCAAAATCCCACTGAGCCGAAGGAACATTGAGGATTCAGTGGTATGGCTGCATACCAAGAATGGGAAGTACTCTGTTAAGTCCGGGTATCATTTGGCAAGGAAAGTGATAAGGAATGATGATGGGATTGGAAGCTCGGAAGGTGCTGGCGGTCAGCAAATATGGAAGAAAATTTGGCAGATACATGTGCCAAGCAAAATTAAAATATTTTGGTGGAGAGCTTGCCAAAATATTTTACCAACCCGAGTGAATCTTGCTCGACGGAAAATCATAGCGGAGACGGGATGCTGCTACTGCACGGGGGTGCCTGAATCAGCAATACATGCAATATGGGAGTGTGGGGTTGCGCAAGATGTGTGGGCTGGCTGTGCTATAAGGCTACAGAAGTGTCCCACTAATTTCCTTAACATTTTGGATTTGTTTGAGTATGCTTTGGACAGGTTTTCAACAGCTGAGATGGAGGTGTTTCTGGTTCAAGCCTGGATTATTTGGAATCAAAGAAATGCAATTATACATGGAGGACAGATGAGGGATCCGAAGTGTCTAAATCAGAGAGTAGTGGAGTATTTAGATGAGTATCGAAATGTTCAAACTCATATGAATATTCCACAAATACCGCCACAGACCGGACAGAGATGGAAACCACCCCCTGCACAATTGTACAAGCTTAACTTCGATGCTGCGGTTTTTACTGGAATTCAGAGATCGGGATTTGGAGCAGTAATCAGAAATTCTGCAGGTGAATTAATGGCAGCCATGTCTGTTAAAGGGCCCTCGGTCAGTTGCAGTGAAGAAGCGGAGGCGTTGGCGTGTCGAAAAGCTCTTGAATTTGCTGTGGAGTTAGGTTTTTCTGAGCTGATCATTGAGGGTGATAACGTTGCTGTCATGAACGCAGTAGCAAGCTCTTCAGGCAATCTTTCTTTGCTGGGACATGTGTATGAGGATATCAAATGCAGCATCCGTGGTTTGCAATATGTTGAGATAGGTTGTATTAGAAAGGAGGAAACCAGGTGGCCCATATTTTGACCAAATATGCTAGAAATGTTCATAATGAATTGTACTGGATAGAGGACTCCCCTCCCCCGGTTATAGAAGCCTTGTACCAGGATTGTTTAAGCATGGATGAATGAATGAATATTGGTTTCGTTTTCAAAAAAAAAAAAAGAGGTATAAGAGAGAGAAATTTTGATAAATTATTAATTAATTCCAACCAAGCATTTAAGAGAAAGTTAAAAAAAAAAAAAAAAAAAAAAAAAAAAAAAAAAAAAAAAAAAAACCAAATATTTATACCACATCTCCCCCTGCTGCTATTATTAGAGCACTGTCATCAGGTGTGTCAAATGTGCCAAATGCCAAATATTTGGCACATTTGACACACCAATCATCAAAAACAGCCATTTATCAGCTGTGTTAAAAGTCTCAAAAAAATGAGACACGCTACAGTACCGTCTCATATATGAGACGGTACGGACGAAAATGCCATTTCCAAATATTAATTTTTTATTCGACATTTTCTCTCTCCTCTCAATATTTAATTCCACTTTTTCTCTCTCTTCTCATTATTTCCTCCCTCTCCAGCCGATGCTCTCTCTTTCTTTCTTCTTCAGAATCTCAGATCACCTTCCCTCACCTTCAAATCAGCAGCGATCAAGCCGCCATCACCGATCAAGCTGCCTATAGCCGATCAAGCCGTCTCATCGTTCTTCGTACGCCATCGTTCACCGGTACGGCGGCCTCACCGATCAACGGTGGACCATCGTTCTCGCCATCCTCGCCACGATCTCGCCATCCTCGCCGCGATCTCGCCAGTCCTCGTCGCCGATCTCGCCATCCTCGCCGCGATCTCGCCATCCTCGCCGCGATCGGGCCAGTCCTCGTCGCCGATCTCGCCAGTCCTCGCCGCTGATCTTGCCAGTCCTCGCCGCTAATCACGTCGCCGACCTCCGGCATTTTATTCTTTATTTTTTTGATTGGTTGAGTTTTTTTGTTTTGTTTTTTTTTTCTCTTTTGTTGAGGTTTTTGGATTTGGAATTTGTTGGAGGATCCGGTGATTGTGGGTGTAGTTTGTGGCGGTTGATGTGCTGTTGGTGGTGGTTGTAGCGGCCGTGGTTGTTGGTGGTCACTGGTTGTTGTTGCGGCAGTGGTGGAGGAGTTATTGTTGTTGTTGTTGTTGCTGCTGTTGTTGAAGGAATTTAATATATTATTTTAATGTAGTGTAAATATTATTTTAATGTATAGAATAGAAATATAGAACATCTGGTAAATGACATGTTGTAAAATGGTGTGGTAAAATGATAAAGTAGGTTTTTGGTGTTGTAAAATGGCATTTTTTATGAGAGAGCTGATGAGAATGCTCTTAGAATTGTATTGTAGCAAATTCCAAAACATATCTCAAGAAAGTGATTTTTTGTGTTTGAATTGACCCTATGTAAGTGTCTTTATGTGAGGAGATAAATAGGTAAAAGTAAAAAAAATGTTGGAGAAAAATTAATTGTAAAGTGATAAATTAATAAGAAGAAAAATAATTAAAAATGTGAAAAAAAAATATTAGATATAAATAGATGACGTGGCTTGGTATTTCAATTTTATAGATTGATATTTCAATTTTATTTTTATATTTCTATAGCACATTTGGGATTCCAAAAACAGGAAGAAGAAGTATACAAACCAATACAGGCCCACCATGATATTATATAAGTCATGCCATTTCCAGGAAGCTGTCTGTGTCTTTGTCTTGGTTTTATTATATAGAACACTGGAGTCTTCCCGCGGTATGTGTCTATGGTTTATGTTTCCCTCTCCTTTTCTTTTATCTCGCTCTCTCCTTGATAGTTGAGCTCAACACGCTGACAGTAACTGTCATTGCAGCTCTCTACGAACTTTCTTCTGAGGGCATAGCTCTCAGCCATTTTCTTTACGAAGCTTCTCTCCTTCATTTTTATCCACATACTAATAATTTTCTTTCTGAAAGCAACAGCTAGCAAGCAGGTCAAGGAAGGCCAAGTATCTTCTCTATCATTTCATGTAATACTTTTGTTTCATTCATTCTCTGTTCAAATTTCTGTTTGGTTGAGGAGAAACGGTTGAAAAAGAAAGGAAAGCAAGACCCTTTACTTTGATTGACTTTGGTACACCAATTTTGCCTTTGTAGTAGGGGTTGGTTTTTCGTTTTAGTTATTTATTTATCTTTTGTAATTTCTGGGTAGCAACGCAACAGAGAACTTTTCTCAGCAAACGACCAGAAACTTGAATTTTTTTTTTTTTTTTTTTTTAAATCTTTATTAAGGGCCCTTTTTCCTTGAACCAAACAGAGAGTTGTAGTTTCTGTTTTTTTTTTTTTTTTTTTTTGGGGTACTTTTATTTTCTTTTACTGGTGAATATAATAAAATTTTAATTTTGGCCATGTTCATTATTTTTTTGACTTATCCTTTTCTAATTATTTATTATTAAAAATTTGACTTCCCTTTTATGCTTGGGATTATGCAACTGTCATATTTTATGATTCGGGGTGGAAATCTTTTCCTAATTATAGTATTTTTTTAATACACTAAAAATAGTAGTTCACTTGATACACTTGCTTTTGATATTTTAATTTTATTTTAGTCCTTTCTAATCACTAATCAATTTTCCAACATGTGTTGGGTTTAATAGAAACTAGAAAGTGAATTTTGTTTTTTGTACAACTTGTCAAATTACACATTTGAAGTTACTGGTTTCCTAAAAAAAAAAATGAAATTAATAGTAGACTGCATATACATTACCTGTTTGGTACAGTACAACGCGTCTTTCTTTTTCTTCTTTTTTATTTGTTATTTTTTGTTAAATGTTAATTTCTGCATGATTGTTATCTTTTTTAATTCATCTATACGTTTACTTGACTTATTTTTAAGTTAAATAAATAAGTTTATGTTAAACTAGCACTAGTTTTTGCTCAATAATTTATCTATGGTAGTCATAAAATTGCATACATGTTACTCTTAATTATCTTTTGGCTTCTACTTTACCATGCACAATTCTGGGTTTTCATTGAACAGATTCTCAAATTTGAACTTGTACTTCTGCAGGGTCTGGATTTTAGGCTTTTGCAAGTTTGGCGCTTAAGATTGGACATTTAACTGGCTGAAGAAAATGGATTTCAAGCGACTTAAATTTGTAAGGTTAGTTTGTTCAGGTCTGAACTCCAATAGTCTCCATTGTTGCTGTTATTCTGTTAATTTGATTCTTTTAAGCACACAATTTTATCAGAGTGTCTATGTTACTTCTATATGTCTATATGTGCTTGATGGTATCATGGAATAAGAAAATTTTTGGGAGTAATTTCATGAAAAACCTCAGATTTTTAATTAAGTTATGAAATTTCTATTGTTTTGCATCAATATCTATCATAATTACTCATAAAGTTTGAAAATGGTTATAATTTGGACTCTTATAAAATATACTAATTAAAAGTAACCCAAATCAGTAAGTTACATTTAAGACTAAATCTTACACTAAAAAGCCCCACAAATAAATGATAAATAGTATTCTAGTGCAAAAATTCAACTCAATAATGGTGTTTAAATTATATTGTATTTATTCTATTTTCTCTTTTACAAATGAATAATCTGTTTTGTGATATTCTTCAGTGTAAAAAAATCCTATGATTCATATTGAATACCTGTAATGCCTAGACAGGTCTCAAGAGCAGCTTATTTGGATTTCCTTCACTTTTATTTGACACTCACTATAAGCCTTAAGGGTCTAATTTGTAATGATTTTAAAATTGTAGTTGACGTTGAATCATTGATACAATTGGAACTTAATCAGGGTTTTTAGATTCCAAAGTCAAATTGTATACGCAATTGGTATATAATAAGAAGACAGAAAGTGAAACTATTCTAGAAAGTACTAGATGGAAAAATCTAAAAAATCATGTTGTTTAGGATCATTAAAAGACATTCTAGTTTAGGCTGTAAACATATAGAGAACTTAAATGACCCAATTTGGCGATTGGTAATGTTGCAAATGGGTGAATTACTGGGTTGTCACTTGTTCTTTCATTATTCATTTTTAGTGCACCATTTCACAGTTAGGAACCACTCATATGTATCAGTTTATAAAGGATTCCAATAAGTTATTCATTCTGGTAGTATCCATTCAAGTACTTAAATAGCTGCTGAAACTTTCTTTATGCATGCTACTTTATTATTATATTTATTTTTCATCCAGGTTTGAAGATTGGAGTTCAGAGAGATCTGAGAGTTCTGAGCGGAAATATTCTATTGATGATGGACCACAACTGAGAAAACCAAGATCAACTTTTGGCAATGTTTTGAAGATTAATGGCATTCCTTCTGTAGGTGATCAGCCAAGTAAAGAGTCAGGTCCTCCTCCTAGGAAGACAATTCTTGATCCACAGGGTCAATTTCTTCAAACTTGGAATAAAATATTTGTGCTCTCTTGTGTCATAGCTGTTGCCCTAGATCCTTTGTTCTTTTACATCCCAGTGATTGATGACAAGGACAAATGCCTTGATTTAGATGAAACTCTGACGATTATTGCTTGTGTTCTTCGTTCACTCTTTGATGCCTTTTATGCACTTCATATAATCTTTCAGTTTCGAACTGGGTTTATTGCTCCTTCTTCTCGAGTATTTGGAAGGGGTGAGATAATAACTGATCCAGTGGCTATTGCAAAAAGATACTTATCCACATACTTCTTCATTGACATTCTGTCAATTCTTCCATTGCCACAGGTATGCATGTGACAATTGATCAGTATGAAGTATCATTACTCTGGTTTATTACAAGAACTCTATGTTCTTTCTGCAATCATCACAACATTTAGTTCAGCCCCCACTGTAGTGATAGGTTCGCACTTTTATTGGAAGAAACTTGCACCCCACCCAACTTGTTACTTTGCCATCAGTGCAGGGAGTTATGTTTCATTCACTTCCATTTTTGCTGCTGTTACACCAACTTAAGGAAATGAGCTTACGTAACAGATTAATGGATTGGTAATGAATTGGTTTGTTTGTGGTAGGTTAATTTTATGAATAATTTATTTCCTCATTTTTTTTCTATTTTGGTTAAAAGACATAGTAAGAGTTAGGCTTTCTTTGAGGGAAACTTAGACTTCCAAGTTAGACTAGTGAACAATTTATAGTTTGGGAAATCATGAGTATCTTTATTCATTATCCACATCTGAATCTGACTTCCAATTAGATCAAGGTAAGCACCGTATTCCTATAATATTCTAGCAATAAAACTAATCGTAACTCATCCTAATACAAACTTACATATATGAATCTATCATAACATACTCCTAATTTTTCCTAACTTAAAAAAAAGAAAGTAAATAAATAAGACACGTAACAGACAGTTTTCTGGAGGTTGAATAACTACATGATTTCTAAACTTATGCACTGACAAAACATTTGGCTATTTTCAATAGCAGAACTGATCTTATTATGCCAAAGTGATACTTTGAACACACATGGGCGCATAATGCATATAACAACTTATATGTAGAAGAATGAACCATGTCTTTAGTTGAAATTTTGTTAATTGCTTGATGTAAAAGAATTAAGCAGTTAAGGTAATGTCAGTTTTACAATTATGATGTCTTACATTGTTCAGGTGGTAAGGTTTCTCATCATTCCCTCAATGAAAACCGAAGTTCCATTAGTCATGAAGGAGATGTTGAAGTCAGTAATCTTCTCCCAATATGTGCCAAGACTTTTGCGGATCTATCCACTATATGTAGAAGTAACAAGAACCTCAGGCATACTGACTCAGACAGCATGGGCTGGAGCTGCTTATAATCTTTCTCTGTATATGCTCGCCAGTCATGTAAGTTGATTTGGTGGTTTTTGAATACTTAATTACACTACTTCTGAGATTTGCTTTTCTTTTTCTTTAATGCAATACTTTCGAGATTTTCTGATCACAAATAAATATGACAAACCAGGTTGTAGGAGCTTTTTGGTACTTGTTTGCCATTGAACGAGAGGATACATGCTGGCAAAAACACTGTGACAACACTACTAGTTGTGAAGATAAAGATTTTTATTGTGGAAAGAACCGTAACAAAAACTTTGCATATCTATATTACAATTGCCTTTCTATTGATCCTGATGACATTAAAAATAAAACGGTCTTCAACTTTGGAATATTTACTGATGCTCTTAAATCTGGAGTGGTGGAATCAAGAAATTTTCGAGAGAAATTCTTTTACTGCTTTTGGTGGGGTCTTCGTGGTCTTAGGTTAGTAAATATATGATCCTCAAATTATATTCTTACTCAGTTGCCTTGCAGTCAAAACTATATATGATCTCATTGTGAGTGAATACTTTACAGCTAGAGGCTTTTTTTAACTTGTGTTTTCTTTTTTTGTTTCATCAGTTCTCTTGGCCAAAACCTGAAAACAAGCACTTATGTTTGGGAGATAATCTTTGCTGTCTTCATATCAATCTTTGGGTTGGTATTATTCTCATTACTTATTGGCAATATGCAGGTAAAACTTTGATCCTCATCAATTCTGTTTGCAACTTAATCTTGTAAATTATAAAATGATTATGATTATACATTTGGGCTTTGTGCATAAGCATATCATCCAAACCTTCCAACTGATGTGATGGGCTTATGACATTTTGTTAATTTATACATAAGAAACATGTATAGTTGTTTCATTTTTCTGCCATCTTCCGTTAATCTCTCTTTGTTGTATTTATTCTCAATGTTTCTGCTGTTCTTATTTAATCTGCCAAGTGCCAAGTGCCAAATCTTCTATAAAAACATGATATCTTACAAATTGTATCCACTATTAACTCCAACTTGAAACCTTTTGTTGGAATCCTCATAGTCCTTGATTTGATGAACCAAGGTGCTATATTATGTTTCTGTGCTGTTATAGAAATATCTGCAATCCACAACAGTGAGAGTGGAAGAGATGAGAGTGAAAAGGACTGATGCTGAACAGTGGATGTCCCACCGTATGCTCCCTGAGAACTTAAGGGAGCGGATCAGACGATACGAACAGTATAAATGGCAAGAAACCAGAGGTGTTGAGGAAGAGAATCTAGTTCGTAACCTTCCTAAAGACCTAAGGAGGGACATAAAGCGACATCTTTGCTTAGATCTTCTCAAGAGAGTGAGTGTTTTTCTTTGATTTTTTTTTTTTTTTTTCTCCTTCATGTCCAACATCTAGCTCTTGCATTCATTAAGTCAATTTTATCTTTTTAGGTGCCAATGTTTGAAAAAATGGATGAACAACTATTGGATGCACTTTGTGATCATCTCAAGCCAGTACTATACACAGCAAAGAGCTGCATTGTCCGTGAGGGGGATCCAGTGGATGAGATGCTTTTTATCATGAGAGGAACCCTAGCCACTATGACTACCAATGGTGGAAGGACTGGTTTCTTTAACTCTGCTGATCTCAAGGCTGGTGACTTCTGTGGAGAAGAGCTTCTTACTTGGGCATTGGATCCTCACCCCTCTACAAATCTCCCCATCTCAACTAGAACAGTGGTAGCTATAATAGAGGTTGAAGCCTTTGCTTTAATGGCTTATGACTTGAAGTTTGTGGCATCTCAGTTTCGGCGTCTTCATAGCAAGCAGCTCCAGCACACTTTCAGGCAAGGATTGAAGCCATGCTTATCAACTTTTTAGATAATTATTATCAGGGCTGTCTAAAAAATGCAGGTCTATAGGTTTTACTTACATAAAAGCAAGTCACATTGTTTTTTTTCTTTAATAGAATTAACTTGAAGCAACATTTTAGGCTTGCCTTGCTTTTTGGTAATTGTTAGGATGGAGCATTGATGCTACTAGCTTGGAAGAAATTTGAAAATGTATAATCAAAAGAAAGCAATAATGGCTATTAAAACTCTGATGAGCGCTTTGATTAGCCCTCATAATGCATTTTTGCGATGATGACTTCCAGGTTCTACTCCCTACAATGGAGGACGTGGGGAGCCTGTTTTATCCAAGTAGCTTGGCGCCGGTATTGTAAGAGAAAGCTTGATAAGTCTTTGCGTGAAGCAGAAGACAGACTGCAAGATGCTTTGGCAAATGAAGCTGGGACCTCGCCAAGTCTTGGTGCTACTATTTATGCATCAAGGTTTGCTGCAAATGCACTTCGAGCCTTGCGAGAAAATGGTGCACGCAAGACTAGAGTGCCACAAAGATTGCTACCACTGCTGCCACAGAAGCCTGCTGAACCAAATTTTGATGCTGAAAATCGTTAGTAGCATGGCGTTTCAAGTGAATTATATTGTAAGTTTGTGTTATACATACATAGTTCATATGTGAGAGTTTTCTGTACATATATATAGCACGTGTAACATGTTTTATAAGCAAACATCCTACTTTTAAGTATCTAACTGATTTATAAGCTGGCATCAATAATTCTCTGTTTGCAATAGACAATGAAAGGCAAACTTTTAACAACAATGATTCTCCAAACTTTAAAATCCTATTGGTTCCTTAGGAACTTTGAAGAGATTTTTAGAGATAAGTATGTGTGACTTAATCTCACACTATCATCTTCATAAAAAAGAATTCAGCAAAAAAGCAAAAACTACATATAAAGAGAACAATGATTCAATAGATTATTTGAAAGCTGGATTCCACAAAGTAGGCCAGAGCATATGATATTTTAGCTAGTACAGATTGATTTATCGACTTATGGATTGCAAATGAGCAATGGTCAATTTATATTGAATTATAATTTATCATTTAAGAAAGCAGATTGCACATATAACATTTGCAAATATTATAACTAAACCACTATAGTCAATTTGATTGAGCAATTTCAAAGTGAGTTTTTTAAAAAAATTATAAAGGCTAGGATAAATTATTTAGATACTTTAAATCATTTAAGTGGGGTCAATTGCCCTCACCCCCTTTAAAATTAAAAAAAAATAAATAAAAAACGGAAAGGCAATTGACTCCCTTCAAATTTTCTTTTTACAGTTTTTTTTTTTTTTTGTGTATTTCCATAAGAGTGCTTTAATATTACCTGGTTAAATATTAATTATTTAGTTACTTAATGAGTTCGTATAACATTATTTTAAACAATTAAATTTTATATTTTTTAAATATTACCAAAAATAATAATATAAATTCAATAACCACGCAACATAAGTATCAACCTTGAGAATTTCCAAAGCTTGTAATTTTAAAATCATTAAAAAAAACTCTCAACCATTGAGGTAAAGTGCTAACCAAGAATAGAGTCATAATTCTCAACCATTAAGGTAGGGTGCTAACCAACAATAGAGTCATAGAGAGCATGTATCTTTCTAACTGTTTAAAATGTATATATTAACAACAATGATTGCTTAAAGTTCTATAGGAACACCCAAAGCTTTTTTTTTTTTTTTAGAAAGCTTTGTATACATTAACACCCATGATTTTTTAAAAGTTCTACAGCTTAATTGATTGATACTTTGTAATGTTTTCAAATGAGAGGTTAACAATTATTGAATTTGTAAGAGAGGAAGTTGTATGGGTACAATTTGCTGTCCCTATAGAACTTTAAAACTTGAAAAGATGTGAGTGATAAGTATATCTGTTATCTCTTTGAACAAACAAAAGAAAATATCTGTTGAGTTTTGATCCCCTACAAAAGATTGTAGATGTTTCTTGTAAAGCTTGGGGCTGTGGTCCATACTCCATTCCTGCTCACTCCTTTGGGTCATTTCTCATGAGTGAGATGTGACAGACATTGTAAGTGTTCAAGCGATTAAATTCATTAGACTTTAATGATAAATACCAACAAAAGATTTTTTTTTTTTGGATTGGTCACAAACTCACAAATTTATCATGTAAGGCATCAGTTCAATTATTAAACTATTGAGAAAAAAGTTTGATACACAAGATTTTTACAACAAGTTTTAGGTAGTAAATTATTAGTGATAGATAAAATGGTGATATTATTAATAAGCCTATATAAGAATTAGTATTAAATTGTTAAATTATTGTGAAAATATTGTGAATGTAATATTACTTTTAAATCTTAAATTAATTTACAACAAAGTTTAAGGGTCCGTTTGGTTGGAGAAGTGGAAAAGTGAAATGATAGAAAATTAGTAGAATGATGGAAAAGTGAGAGGATATAAAAGATTTAGTTTTCCCTCATGCGTGTTTGGTTGGAGGGGTGCAAAAGTGGAAGGGTGGAAAACTCTTTTGTTTGGAAGGATAGAAAATATAGTTTATATAAATTGACTATTATACCCTTATTACATAATATGTAAGAAATAGATTTATTTGTATTTATTAAATAATATAAAATTTACCACATCATACATATAAATTTTTATTATTATATTGTAAAAATTACAATAGTGTACATATAAATTTAACTGGGCAAAAGATTTTATAACCAGGGTATTCCTATATTCACTATTCAACTAGTGAATATAACGTGGGCAACAAATAAGCTAAACAATTTAACTAGGCAAAACTTATAAATCAAAACTTGCACTAATAATTTAATTGGGCAACTAGGCAAATCAACTTGCACTAAAACTTGTATAAATCAAAACTTGCACTAATAATTTAACTGGGCAATTGGGCAACAAAAACGTGGGCAGCAAAAACGCGGTCAGCAAATTTACACTCATTAAATAAGATGAATAAAGTGAAGGGTATGTGAGATGAATAAGCTAAGCAATTTAAGTGGGCAAAACTTATAGATCAAAACTTGTGCTAATAATTTAATTGGGCAACTGGGCAAATCAACTTACACTAAAACTTGCACTGATTTGTATAAATCAAAACTTGCACTAATAATTTAATTGGGCAAATCAACTTGCACTAAAACTTGTATAAATCAAAACTCGCACTAATAATTTAACTGGGCAATTGGGCAACAAAAACGTGGGCAGCAAAAACGTGGTCAACAAATTTACACTCATTAAATAAGAAAAATAAAGTGAGGGGTAGGTGAGATGAATAAAGTGAGGGTATTTGTGTAAAGTATATCATTCAGTACTTTTTCCTCTCCATTTTCCTCTCAAATTGGGAGGATAAAAAAATGTGGGCCCGTAGGGAAAATTTTCCTCCCCATTTTTTGTCTCTCTTGTTTTCTCTCCTAAACTAAATAGTAAAAAATGTCATTTTCCACCATATTTTTCTCTCTCTATTTTTCATCCTCCCTATTTTCATCTCAACCAAACATACTGTCATATACATAAGACGCAGTATTACATTTATTAAAAAAAAAAAAAAAGACAAAAAAGAAGAATGATTCAAATATTTATTTATTTTTATATAAGATAGTATTCTACTTTAACTTAATAGATTGGTTGAAATATTGTCAATTGAAATAAAGGCACTTAGGAGATAGGCCAAGCGTTAGATTCAAATAAAGGCTCACTATCAATTTCATTCTTCCCCCAAAAATCTAATATATATATATATATATATATATATATATATATAAAGGCACCATGTCCATGAGGTGGGTCACAGGCTCACATCATGTTATCTTTTCTACTCGAGCTCGCTTGATCTTGCTTCTTATCTAAATGTCACATTCTATTCTTGTGAATGGTGCTTTAGAATATTCAAGAATATTTAACAAAGTCAGTGACATCCTTCAAACAGTAAACACAAAATTTTTAAGTTCCCTTTTTCGCACAAATTTTTTTTTTGGTTAGGTTTGATAGATGGTTTTGCAAATTTTATTATTATCTGTCTATTTGAATACCAATTATTGCTGAAAACTAAAAATATTGTAATAAAATAATTTTTAAATATGTAAATAATGCCGTGAAATCCACTTTTAAAGTTGATTTTGCCAAATTTTATACTTGTGGGTCTCGTGAACTGTGCACGAAACCCACAAAAATGAAAGACAGACCCAAAACTAAAGGCTTAAAGCAATCCAAACATACACTATATATGTAAAAACTATGTTCTACAAGAGAACATTAGGCTCAATGCACTTTTAGTTAGTCAAGTCAAATTTATCCCAAAAATCCATTTTTTATGATTTTATCTAAAAGACAAAGTTTAGTTACAAAATTAGTTGTAACTTAAAACTACAAACTTACTCAATAAAATAAATATTACTAATTCTATTTTACTAAATTTTGTTTATATTTTATATCCATCCTATTTAAATATTATTCTCCACATTTCTAGAAATCAACAATCATTGCAAGCTATCGCAACAACTACTGCACGGGCCAACCACAGCAGCAAGCCACCGCATGAGCCAACCATCGAAAAAACTCGATCAAAGCTCCAATCTATTAAATCACAATTCCAATCCTCTCAAATCACAACTCTGATTTACCGAATCACACCCACATATACCAAATTGCAACTTGAAGCTCCACCAACCAGATTGACGCCCCACCACATCGCAGCACCGCCACTCTTAAACAAATCAACTATTGCTGATCTACGTGGATCAGAGTGAGAGAGAGAGTTAATTTAAAAACAAAAAATAACAATGAATAGTACCTCAACATTAATTGTTCAAATGTTGCTACTATGCAATGAAGTGTTGAGCCTGATGTGGGGTGATTTTTGTTTTATTTGCTAAATTAAGCACCTGGCAAGCCAAATACTAATGCTCTGAGGGTAAATTTTGGGTTAGAAGCTATTTAAAGATGACAAAATTTTGATTTGCTCAAAGAAGAAGAGTTGATGATCTTTTCCTTATCTCTTCTTTGCACCATAATGAATTTCTAAGTGATATATATATTTTTTTCATTAAAGTAGATTTTCAAGGCTTTAAAACAAACAAAAATTTAACTCAATTTAAATTTGGTGGAAATACTATTTTCGTCCCTACATTTTCACTTTGGTTTCTACTTTTTATTTTTACTGCTTTTAGTCCCTATTTTGGAAAACGCGTTTCGTTTTGATCCCTACCGTCATCTCACTAACGGAAATATCCTAATGGCAAACAGATTTCTGTGTTGGCACACTAAATGATGACGTGGCCAATAAAATAATAATAAAATTTGTTATTTGGCATTTAAACAATGCCATGTCAGCATTTTAAATATTAAAAAAAAGCCACATCAGAAAAACAATTAAAACAAAATTCTAAACTTATGATTTTTTAAAATTAAAATAAAATAAAATTTTCTTTTCTTTTTATTATTTTGTTGGAAGAACATGAATTAAGAACATGATTATTCTCAAAAACAAAAAATAAAATTTTACTTTTTCAATTTAAAGATTAATTTTGTAGCAAATTTCTTAACCATTCTTTTAAAAAATTTGGCAACAAAACGCAAAATCACATAGTACGTCTTCCCCAAACTCTCTCTCACTTTCCTTAAATTTTACTTTTTCAGTGGGTCTCTCTCTCGCTTAAATGGAGGTCACTGATCGATGGATATCTGGGTTTGGAGGTTTTAGATCGTTTGTTTTCTCTAATCACTGATCGATGGGTTCCAGTTCTAGGATTTGGGTTTGGTGGTTTCAGATCTAGTTTGATGGTGGGTTTTGTGTTTGGTTTCTCTAAAAATATGAGAAAACCTAGGTTGAGTTTTGTGTTGGCTTGAGTTGATTTTATGTTAGTTTCTCGAAAAGATGAGAAAATCTGGCTTGTTTTAGTGTTGATCAAAATATCCACAAAATCCACCATATCAACCACACCGATTCTGCTTCGACTAGATTTTGCTCTCTCTGAAGCCAGTCCTCTCGATTCTACTCTCTTCGATTTCCTCTTCGCCGAGTAATTCACCACATCGACCATGCTGTATTTGCTTCCACTAGAATCGGTTACCCATATTTTTGGATTTTGGTTTTGGATTTTGTTATTGGGTTGTTGCTGGGTTTGTGTTTCTATTCTTGCTGATGTTTGGGTTTGTGTTTGTCCCTTTTTTTTTTTTTTTTTGGTGTTTGGTTGACAAGAAAGATTTGCTGCTGGATTTGTGTTTGTATTCTTGTTGGGCTTGTGTTTGGTTGACAAGAAAATGCTAGGACATCTGGGCATATGTTCTTATGTTTAAATCTCATGAATCTGGGTTTGTGTTCTTTAGTGTTCTTGTTAAAGATGAACACAGATCTAAATTCATAATTTTCTTTTTTCTTTTTTATTTTGTTAAAATTGATAAATTAATTTGTTTTTTTTTAATTGGATTTTGATGTGGCATTCTTATTATTATTTTATTGGCCACGTCATCATTTAGTGTGCCAACACAGCAATCCGTTTACCACGTAGAGATAACGGTAGGGACCAAAACAAAACGCGTTTTTCAAAATAAAAGCGGTAAAAATAAAAAGTAAAGACCAAAGTGGAAATTGGGTGCAAATGTAAGGACGAAAATAGTATTCCGCCTTTAAATTTTCAAATGAGTGAGCTAAAGTTGTTTGATGTTGGCACAACCATGTTAAATACAGGAATCGCACTCAAGTGAGAAGCAATTTCACTTGAGCTAAGTTGCGGCAATGTGCAATCCAAATTCTATTAAAACAAAAGGGTTTATGTTAGGATCTACGCCTATTTTTGCACCTATATAAATCACTTGTACATCTTTTAGAGGTAAAAAGGCAATTATACTAGAGTAAAACATATCTAGTTTTGCTCCTTTCTTTCTAAGCCTAAACATAGAAAATCATACTTGTGTTTTGAGTGAGAACATGAAAATTATTGTTTGTTCCTATACACCTTTAGCTCCAAACTGTTCTTGAAACCACATAGATCTTTTTTAGTGTGTTTATTCTAGAAAACCTTCAAGAAGGTTCCTTGGAGTGTCAAAGATTCTGGTTCATGTAGACGAGAAGTTCATTAAGGAAATTTGCTTAGGAAGATTCCAGAGGTTCTAAGAGTATTGTGATAGGTAGGTAAATACGATATTTGCAAATGTTACAATAAAGAGTCTAGTTGTATAAGGGTTTATTTTTAAGTAGATTGTCGTAGCTGTTTTTCCTATAGTTAATTAGCTTCAGGATTGGATCCATAGAGTGATTTTTCCATTAAAGAGAATTTTTAAATTGGTTTTTTACTTCATTACCAAATCACTATGCTCTTCTACTACTTTATTTTTATTTTTTATTATTGTCAAAATAAGATGTTCCAATTTGTATAAGAGTATTTAGAACAGTATCGGGGTTTAAAGCTCTCTCTCTCTCTCTCTCTCTCTCTCTCTCTCTCCAAATTTGGTTAACTTAAACCCCTAGTAAAACTACTTTCGTTTCAGTAAAAAAACCTTGACCAAATTATACCACACAACAATAAGTTTTTAAAAATTCTAAAAGAAATTCAAATGGGTTAGAAGCAGTGGCGAGCCAGGAATTTAGGTCAGGGGGATTAAAAGTAAAAAACTAATCTAAAAAAATTAATCAATATTAATAACAAAATAAATAAACAATTATATGCTAATGTAATTGTCATATAGAATCTAATATAAAATCTAAATTTTAATTTGTTTTTTCACACCTAGCTTAATTTACTCAATTACCCTCGATGATTTTTCATATTTTGAAACTGTTGCATAATTTGTTCACACTCAATAATTTTGAATATATTTTTCCTATTTCGTTTTGCTGTAAGATTTTTTTTTTTTTAATCATTATTAGGTGGGTCTCATTCCCACATGATTTCCTATTTTCTTATGACAGTAGGATGACGTTGTGTGATTCCTATTTCATTTTGTTGTAGAATTTTTTTTTTTTTTTTTTTTAAATCATTATTAGGTGGGTCTCCCACATGATTTCCTACAGCAGTAGAATCTGCTTTTTGTGCACAACTACGCCTACTGTCTTCTTTTGTCAGGGAGGGCATAATGATATATATACTATATTAGCAGTGAAAAAATTTGGAAGTTCAGTGGGCACCACCCCCCCCCCCCCCCCCCCCCCCCCCAAAGTTAGAAGTAGCTTTAACTTGGTGGAGGTGTTCTAAATGGATTGGAAAATTTTTAAAAAGCGACACATGAGAACAAAATTAGGGTGGATTAACTTAAAACTTTCTTGAGCTTCTTTCTTTTATTATGTATAAATAACTTTTTTTTTTTATGCATGCTGAAGAGAATTTATTTCAGTGAGGAATTATATAACATCCTTGACATGACTCTCACAAAAATTTTATTACTATTAAAAAAATCACATGATATAAGTATAGAATTATAGAATTTTAAAAGTGCATTGATAATTCCATAATTTTGTCTTAAGATGTGATCGTACATCTGAATGGACTATTTAATATTAATCCCCAAGGGTTTAATTATGGATCAATTGACATATAACTTTTTTTTTTTTTTTATATGCATGCTGAAGAGAATTTATTTCAGTGAGGAATTATATAACATCCTTGACATGACTCTCACAAAAATTTTATTACTATTAAAAAAATCACATGATATAAGTATAGAATTATAGAATTTTAAAAGTGCATTGATAATTCCATAATTTTGTCTTAGATGTGATCATACATCTGAATGGACTATTTAATATTAATCCCCAAGGGTTTAATTATGGATCAATTGACATTTCTGTGTCCTTCTATATAAGGTGGAGAAGGTTCAAGTTCAACCTCATGTAAAAATTTGGAGATTGTAGTCTATGCTGTTAGAGATATTTTAGCTCATTAGCATAGGCTTAAGTCTAATTCTACTTTGTGTGGAAGCCAAATCTTCTACTTTACTATAAGCCTATTAGTCTAGGATTTAGTTTATTATATATACATATGTTAGAGTTCATTATAACACATATTTTGTACTACACTTATCTATATCTATATAAATCTAAAAGTTGAAGCGTAGCATTTATTGTTGTTATGCTCTTGTTGAGCCACATCAGCAATCACATTATTTACCTATTTTTCATTTCTTTTCACTACTTCCAACCATAACTTCTCTTTTACCTTTTCATCTATTTACTACTATTAACCTTAATGTCACTCTTGATCTAACTCTTCTTCTTCCTTTTATTCTGACTCTTCTTATCCCTATTCTATTACTATAAATATGACATTCTCTATCCCATTCTATACATATTTTCTCACATGAAAAATGTTATTACTCTTTTTCTCTCTCTCATGTTTTATTTTTGTGTGAATTTTTTATTTTTTGTATCTCTACTTTAAATTGATGTATTTATGTGTTCTTTATAATTTTACTTTGGGTTGCAATTTGGTTTTGTGTTTTTAAGTTATTATCTTTTTTTCTTTTCTATAATTGTTAAATGTTATTTTATTGCATATAAATATAGTTTACAAGAATATTGTAGGGGCACGATTTATAGCTCAAGCCCAAAAGATGTGAGATGTGAGCCCAATGAGCCTAATACAATGAATTTATAGAGAATGTGTGAAAGAGCTGGGCTATTTGCGAATTGAACAATGGCTAACAAGAATTTAAAAGATGAATAAGCACAAAAATACACTTAAAATTTGATTAGATTGGTTTCCGAGGAGATGAACCATGAATTGAACTATTATTCTTGAAAGTTAATACAGTCCTTAGTGCACTAGTAATCCTTCTTCTCTCCTCTTTTTCTATATTTTCAGATCCCCCTCTTATGGGAGGTCTTTTACATTATATAGTTTCCTTTCAGACCATATTGATCGTACACTTGTTAATCATCTAAACTTTCACTTGAGTACCTGTCCCATCGAACATCTTCTTTGGTTCTCTATGAGTGGTGGTAGCTAAGACTGCACTATTCAGGGGTCTTCTCCACATAAATGCAGCCAGAAAAGTTGCTGCAGTATATTTAATGCGGTGGTAGCAGCTTTTGCTTGTAGATATTTCTATATTCTTATCACCTTTGTATGTGCCTGAAGTTCATCCTTATCGTTGGAACCTCCTAGAAGGTCACCTAAATTGCCCAAGTACCTGCTTGACCGATATTCATTGTATTCGAGAAGGATACACTCCTCGGACTATATTCCCCCATCCTTTCCTTACGTGATTCTCCACTCTAGGGCCTCTCCCAACCATTTACTCGTCCTCGGACATACCCACATCATCAAATAGGGCCCAAGGCCCAATGTACGAACTTGGGCTTTTATTCCCACAAATATAATGTTACTCTATTATATACCATGGCTTGGATAATTTAGTGTTTGACTTATGACTATATTTTTTATTTGATACTTCTTTTTCTCATTTTATTTTGTATTTCTCTCCTGAAAAAGGTGATTACTCTCTCTCTCTCTCTCTCTCTCTCTCTCTCTCTCTCTCTCTCTCTCTCTCTCTATATATATATATATATATTCTTTTTTGCAACTTTACTTTAGGTTGATGAATCATTGTATTTTTTATATAATACTATTTTGGGTTAATACGATTTGGTAGTGTGTTTGATTTTTTTAGTTTTCCGTCACAAGTCTTCTCTCTCCCTCTTTTAGCTTTTGTTTGATTTTTTTTTTTTTTTTTGAAATAATACTTAGTTATTTTGGAAGTGAGATTTTGAATTTATATCAAAATACAATGTTGGCTATGTATTTGAATGTGTCTATCAACTATTAAAATTAAACCGCCCAAGATGAATATGTATAGACAATATTTTTATTTTTATTTTTCATTGATTTATTATTTAGTTATAACATCAAAATTAAAGTAAATGGATATGTAAAATTAAAACTGTCCAAGATGAATTTGTAAAGCCAATATATTTATATATTTAATATTTTCTAAAAATTAAAAGTTAAAAATAAATACTAAAAAGAATAATGATGTGGCCAATGATGTAACAAATGAGAAGGCTCAACAAGAGTGTAGTAACAAAAATGCAATATGAAGATCCAGTTAAAGACAATAAAATCTTAATAAATAAAAGTGTATGTAATAAAAAAAAAATTAGATCATGTTCTTTTATGTTATACTGATTATTTTCTTTCATTTCGATAGGTGAAGTGTTTAATTTTGGACATAAAGTCTACTTTTTTCCTACATATTATTTTAAATATTAAATTTATAATATGGTATAGTCACTTAGGAATGTTTAAAAAATATGCAATTCCAATTTCATGTATCTATATTAGTAAACGAAACTGTTAGGTTCTAAAAGTTTAGAATAATTGGTAAATCGTGAGCACAAACTTGTCTAAATATAGATTCCTAAGTCTATAGGTTTGATTAGACAATGCTCAAGGTGATCCAAGTCAAGATCCAAGAACAAGCAAGCTGCAGAAAAGAGAATTTGCAATTTGCCTGGTTCGATTGATCGAAAGACTGGCTCGACGTATCTGCAGAATTTTAATTAAGCCCAAATAGCAGTTATATCCAATTAAGGATTAGGGTTTCAAATTTAAAGACTTTTCAGAGAGAGAAGAGTGTGCCTCTTTTATATCTAGGGCTTTGTACCTAAAAAGCTCTATCTAATGTCTTTTACCAGTGTTATTCCTTGAAGAATCTTAAGATCTGGTGTTGTAGAAGTTGTTGCATTCTCTAGTCATCAAAGGTGCTAATGGTCTAAACCTTCAAGGGTGGTCTTGGAGTCACAAATAGGAGAGTTTGTGCTTTTTGTCACAAGTGTGAGTGCTTGTGTTGCAAAGGCCAAGGATAGAAGTAGTCCGTGGACTCGGAGCTGTCACATAGTCGTGGTAAGTGTGGTTGCTTGTGTTGCAAAGGCCAAGGATAGAAGTAGTCCGTGGACTCGGAGCTGTCACATAGTCGTGGTAATAAGCTTTCTACTCGAGGTAGTAATAGGATGTTAGTGGTCTAAGTCGCTATTGTAAAACTTCAATTATTTCATAGTGGATCTGTTTTACCTTGAGAATAGTTAGGTTAAATTCTCCCCAGGTTTTTTACCGGTTCAGTTTTCCTGGGTTATCATATCGTTGTGTTCTTTATTTTCCGCACTGTTTCAATGATATGATTTATTTGTGTTAATCTAAATCTGAATAATTTACCTGAGTTAATTACTTGACTAAATAACTAGGTTAATCTGTTTGTGTTTAAGGAGTCTAAAAACGTACAAAAACTCAATCAATAGTTCAAAACTACTCTTACAATAAGAAAAATTATTAATATAATAATATCTTTTAAAGAGAATGAAAATTTTGAATAATATATTTGAAACTCAAATAGTTTAGTTGTAGGAAAAACAAATTAGGAAAATATAACGCATGATAACATAATTTATCAAAATATGGACCGCCTAAAAAATGAATAATATCAATAAAATAAATCCAAATAATAAAATGAAGATTTTTTTTGAAATAAATAAATGAAAAATAATTTTAAAAATTATTTAAATTTTTGAGAAAATAAATTATTTTTCACAAAATTTAAATAACAAATTATATATTATACAAGGGGCGGGGCGGAGCGGGCCAGGGGTCACATGCCCCTCTGACTCCTAAAATATCCTTGCATATGTAGTGTACTATAATTAATCCCCGACATAGAGGAAAAAGGAAAAAGAAAAAAAGGACACCCAATTGAAAGTGACCCAGGAAAAAGAAGTTATTCTCAAAGACCAAACCATGTACCCTTTTCACCAATTTTACTATTTTTATAAGCAATTTTTTGTCTTTCTTGCACCTATTTTACTATTTTTTCTTTTTTATTTAATATTATTATTTTCACCATTTTTACTGTAATACCTTTCACAGCATTTTATTATTAAGTGATGCTAGAAATATTACAAATTTTACTACTTATGTCTTACAAATTGGCATTTCACCAATCACAAAAAATAATTTCAAACATATATTCATTATATTGTTTAAGTAACACTAATCACATTTTTACCACATCAGTTTGTAAAATTTGTAGTAGCTATGACTATGAATTGGTTATTTTTGTTTATTTATTTTAATACTATGAAATATATTCATATTTTCTTACAATTGTTTATTTATTTTGTTATTATTATTTATTAATATTTTTTAGATTAATTTTACTTTTAATATTATTTTTTTAAAAATTTGCCCCCGCTAGACTAAAATCCTGACTTCGCCACTGTATTATACCATAACTAAAATATAATTATTTATTCTCATGCATCGTGTGGATTTGTGACTAGTATATATAATAAAGATGTAGCCCACCATGTAACCCTCATGTTCTTGGTGTTCCTAATTTATGCTTTCCTCTTTCGCATCTATTCAAGAATATTCAACATGGAATACATCATAGCTAATATTTAACATATTCATTATTATTTTGGAAGACTAACATATGCATTAAGATTGGAAAATTTTGTAACATTAGATCGACTCCATAAATCCAAAAAGACAAAAAGAGCTATATAAGAGCACTTGTAGCAGTGGAGCTAAAAAGCTATATAGCTATTTTAGCTCCATCAAAACACAAAAATCATCCATACAGCAGTGGAGTTAAAGCTATTTTTTTTAGCTTCATTGCTACAGTGCACATCTAAAGATAGATGTGCACTATGGCTCAAAGGTAAAAAAAAAAAAAAAAATTATTTTATTTGTGTTTACACTATGGTTAGAATATATATATATATATATATATATATATATATATTTTCCCTTTTTCCTCCTTCCCCATTTCTACCTGTTGCTCCTCTCTCCCCTCAATCGGTCCTCACACTTTCATTTCTTCCCGTTGCAAGCTTCAATTCCTCCACTCGCCGTCGACCCAAGCCCCTGCCCAGCGTCGACAACACCGATCAGCTGTCCCAAGCCGCCGATTAGCGTCGGTGGGTGGCTAGGTTCGCCGGCATCGGTGGAATGTGTGTTGTGGTAGGTCAGTGTGGTTCGTGAGTGGGTTGCTGGGTTCAATATGGTGTCTGTGTGGGTGGGTTTTTAGGTAGATCGGTGTGTTCGTGGTGGTGGCTCGGGTGGGTTTCGTGGTGGTGGGTGTGGGTGTTGCCTAGTGGGTCTAGCAGGTGTGGGCTTGGTTGAATTTTTTTTTTCTTTGTTGTGAGCTGTGGTGGTGGTGGTGGTGGTGGTTGTGTGTGTGGCTGTGATGTTTATAATAGATATATTATTTTATTGTAGTAGATATCTTATTTTATTGTAATATTTATATTATTTTATTGTGTTGAAAGCTAAAATAGATCCACTGCTGCAGTATGTGTGTAGGTAAAATAGATAAAATAATTTTTTATGGTCTCAAATAGCTAAATTTTTAGCTCAACTCCTATGGATGTTCTAAGAAGAAGGAAGAGTAAGATTAGCAAACAAATAGATGTGGTTTCAGAAAAAATCTAATGTACAACCAATTGATGTGTTTAGCACTTGTCCAGATCAAAAAGAGACCCGCCCCCTGTTTTCCTATAGAATCGGGCGTCTGGTCTTGTTTCTAAGACAATGATGTAAGTGTTACTCCCCTTATGCTTTGTACAATTCCCTTTTATACTATACTATTACAGTAAATTTGGACAGCTTGCTCTCGACTTCAATTATTTACTATCTTTTATTCTTTCTCCTCATAAATAATATCTCTTTCTCTCTCTCTTTTCCTTTATGGTCTCAAAATGTTTGTACACTGCAAAAAAGGTAAGAAAAGTTTTGGACTAGCTTTTGTAAGTGTTCCTTTAATAAATGTACAGTTTGGTAAAGATAAATAGAATAAAGGATAATATTAAAAAAAAAAATAGGTAAAAGATAGCTAACACATTGAGAATCTCATTTTCAGACCTGAACTGATTAAAGAATCAAGTTAGACCAAGGTTCAATTGAGATCTACCTGCGATGATGTCATAATTAATTAAATAATTATTTAAAAGATAAATAAATATATTAAATTAGTAAAAATTGAAAAATTAATTAAAATAATCCAAATAAATATAAACATCTATATTTCAAATATATTTTTTATGTCATAAATTTTATAATGCAAATAAAATATATTAAATTCTTTTTTATTTATTTTAGAAAAAAATATATTAGATTCTAAGAAAACATAATTATGCAAATAAAAAAAATATTAAATTCAAAGCATAATTGACAACTCAATATTTTCTTTTTTGAGTGTGACTTTTATCTAGTGTCTTGTGATATTAGACCTTCTAAGATCATAACATGTGTCTACTTTTAGATATGTTTCATAATTATAGCGGATCAGTGCACTAAAAACACTTGACAAATCCACACCCTACTTTTTGTATGCCCATTTGAATACTCAACCATGAATTAAAAAAAAAAAATCTACAAGAGTGGGCGGACATTGGTTTGTCCGCCCATAAAAAAAGGCGAAACTACACTGCTAGTCCCTAAAGTTTACCTACTGAGTACTATTGGTCCCTGAAGTTTAAAATGAGCACTATTAGTCCCTAAAGTTAAAAAAAATGAGCTTTTTTGATCTCTCTATTAACTTCCGTTAGTTTTTTTCCTATGTGTCTAACAGAAAAATGAGGTGGCACTTTTTGAATAATGTAGCTTAATATTTTATATTAAAAAATTACATATGATAATTTTTGATTAGAACCCGTTTTAAGTGATGGGTTAGCCTAACACATCCAAATCAAAACACACCAAACCTGATACTGGAGAGATAGAACACCATCTGAGCCTTAATCTTCATATTCTTCACTTCTCTAGGTTCCACCTCCATCTGGCACTACAACATAGCTCGCCCTGAAAGAGAGAGCTCCGACAAAACACTATACAGGTCCCCCATATGTCAAGAAATGCTAAAATCACAAGGAGAAATGCATATAAATTACTGACAACGAGAATATAACATTATTCTTCCCTCGTCAGTCCATGGTAGCAAATTCTATAGCACAGCAGCTCCAAAATCCCAAACCCTTCTCTTTCCCTTTCTAATTACTCCATCCCCATTCCCATAGCCACATAATTGCTTTTTAAGAAATAGTTAACAATTAGCAATTGCATAGCGGGTCATAAATCTTGATAGATCAAAAAGAAAAATAAAATCTCCCAACTCTATTTCACAAATCTATCATTCATTGTTTTGTTTGTTTATATTTTACACTTCCAATCCATTTCTCAAAATTTTGAAACTCACAATTCACAAACCAAGTAGCATAGCCGAAAATTGATAAAAGAATTGCAAACATGAAACAATTGCACAAGCAATTGAGCATGAAACACAGACGAGATGAAGAGATCCCTATAGCCACGGGGCCAAAGTCCCCATACTCACCCAAATTAAGTCATCAAGCACCAAAATATATATGGGTTTGATGTTTTGTATGTTTTTGATCTAGGTGTGCTAGGTTAACCCATCGGAGCTCTCTCTTTTAGGCCGAGCTATGTTGCAGTGCCAGATGGAGGTGGAACCTAGAGAAGTGAAGAATATGAAGATTAAGGCTCAGATCGTGTTCTATCTCTCCAGTATCAGGTTTGGTGTGTTTTGATTTGGATGTGTTGGGCTAACCCACCACTTAAAATGGGTTCTAGTCAAAATTTATCATATGTAATTTTTTTTTTTTTTGATATAAAATATTAAGCCACATCATTCAAAAAATGCCATCTCATTTTTCTGTTAGACACATAGGAAAAAAACTAACGGAAGTTAATGGAGAGCTCAAAAAAGCTCATCTTTAAAACTTAAGGAACTAATTGTGCTCATTTCAAATTTCAAGGACCAATAGCACTTAGTAGGTAAACTTTAGGGACTAGCAGTGTAGTTTTGCCTAAAAATAAGGGTTAAATAAAAGAACAAGTCCTCATCAAATTTAAGAAGTGCTTGACTGCAAGCATAAGTGGTTGACAGTGAAAGCAAGCCTCAGTGGTTGAAAGTAAAAGCAAGTAACCAAGCAGTCCGTGCAGTACATCATCTACAAAGAATTGAAGAAGAAGAAGAAGACTCTAGAAGCAAAAATGCATCAGTTAAAACGCACAGAGAGAGAGCGAGAAATCAGTTAAAACGCACAGAGAGAGAGCGAGAGAGCAAGCGAGACATAGAAGAAGAAGAAGAAGATGGCGGTGCGATCTCAAATCTGATAGTCTCACGGTGGGTGGTTGAAGTTGAAGGCTTGAAGCTTCAACAATGGCTATAAACTTGTGAGCTGTAAGTAGCAAAAAAAAAAAAAAAAAAAAAAAAAAACCTCTAACGGTCTGACCGGTGAGAACGTTTTCAAAACCAGGAGGTTCAACGCGGCTCTTACGGTTCACTGACTTTTAAGCCAATTACAAGGTTAAAAGAACTGCTTTAATGAATGGTTACCGGTTAATCCGGTTGGACTGTGCGGTCCAGTCTGAAATCACAGTTAATCTGAATTTTAAAATTGATATATATATGTATATATATATATATATATATATATATATATATATATATTAACGAAAGTCCTTATAGCATTGATTAATAATCTATTTAAAGAAAATTTTTATAGGAAAATGAAAAAAAGTAATTAATATTTTGATAGTTTTTTTCATTTTCAATAAAAGTGGTATCAAATTTTTTTTAAAATAGATTATTAACTAGTGCCCTAAAAGCACTAGTTAGCATTTACCTTTTTTTTAATACAAGATAAAAATTTTAACTTAATCTAAGTATATATTTGTATAAAACATCTTTTTGAAAATTTGAAATCCGGCTCTTTCTTCTCACACCTCATAAGTACTTATACTTGTAGTGTGAATATGATATCAAATGTGTGTAATTGTAAAAATTGATCAACTTAGTTCTTAAATCCTTACTTATTTTTTTAGTGTAATTAGAAAAAAATTGGTTAATTTTGAAAAATCTTGAACCTCACAAACATTAGCACAAATTAAGTAATTTACCTCAAGATTATTAATTGTATTTTATCATGTTAAAAATTGAAAATACTAAGACACGTGGAGTAATTATACAATATTTTTTTTCAAGAGTATAGTAATGCTGTAATCTATTATCTTCATTAATAATAGTCTCACTTACTAAATTTTTGGTGAGACCTATACTATATTTTTGGTGAGACCTATGCGTTATTAATGTGAGACAAGGAAGTCCACATTATTTCAAGGAAGTCAAAACCGTACTGAAAGTTGTACTGGTTTGACTAGTAATACGATATATTTCGGATGCTGATCAATACTGGTGTATCGTTTTGATTTTACTGCTATATATATTATTTATATCTTTATTAGTCAAATGATATATAATTTATTAACAAAATTTAATAGTTTTTTTAAAATGTATGAAGATCTAGGCCCTGTTTGGTAGATATGTTAAACGACTCATTTTTAATTTTTAAACAATATTACACGTATTTATATATATTTTTTTCATCTACATATATTTTATAAAAATACAAATATTACTTAAACTCATTTACGAAACGGACCCTAACTACTACTACTAACTAGTTTGCTACACCTCATTAATGTTTCTATCCTTTTAATAAATGATAATTTAATAATAATAATAACAAAAGTAGCAAGCCGTATGATGTGAAAAAGACAAAATTTGAAAAGTTAACTTCAGTTTTTATCTTTTTTTTATTTTTTTTTATTTTTTTATGGGAACTTCAGTTTTTACTTTTAGCCCATTTGAAAACTCCCAGCATAATTACTACTACTAACTAGTTTGCTCCATCTCATTAATATTTCTATCCTTTTAATAAAATGATAATATAATATAACAATAAAAGTACCAAGCCGTGTGATGTCAAAAAGACAAAATTTGAAAAGTTAACTTCACTTTTTACTTTTAGTCCATTTAAACGTCATTTATTCACATTTATTAGACTATCAGCGGCGGACAAAACAAGAAAAGTATACAGAAAAGAGAGAACATATATGATGAGACAAGGTGAAGAAGAAGCGGTGGGCCGGTGGCAGCAGCAACTGGCAGTGGGTGATAGGCGCCGGGTTAGTGACTGGAGGATGACAGTGCAGGTGATTAATATAGGTTTTTTTTTGGTACCGTCCGAATTTCAATTTTTGGCCGGAATGTCCGATTTTTTCCGGTACAACCGTTATAGTTGGGTACTGCCTGGTATTTAAAACGGTACAATACAAGCATGTTTATGTACCGATTGAGTGACCGGTAAGAGAAATAACGGCCGTACCAACCGGTACGGTACGATATTAACTTTCCTGCATTATTCTACTCCCTCAATATAGGAAATCTTTTGCCAATATAGTCTCCAACGTTTTAATCGAATTATCAACAACAATTATTGTACTTTCTCAAAAAAAAAAAATTTATTGTATAATTTTTCCGTATGGCTTTACTTTTTCTTATATTTTAAGCATTTTCAAGTGAGACTGCTCCAGTAATGTGGGTATAAACAATGACGCATTATAGTCAATTTATAGTCCACTCCTGACTGAAAAAAATGAGAAAATTATTAGATGCTATTGAAAGTTCTATAAATGTGTTTTTTCTTTTTCCTTTTACATTAACGGTTCTATCATAAATTTAATTAATGGAGCATCATTTATGTGAGATATGTGAGATGTGAGAGGAGAAAATAAACTGTAAAAATACACCATAATTTCCTAAAAAGAAGGGGCTGGGTTGTAGTACGTGGAAAGTGATTGAAGGCGCGCATGTTACACGTTTAAAGTTTTTACTCGTTGACTGACTGCATGGATTGACTAGATGATGCTCAATGATTGACAGCAGTCCCATAATAGTTAATAATATCATACTTGTTACTCTTTAACTTATCTCTCGGATTTTACATTCTGGGTTTTCAGTTTCATTGAAAATAATTTCAGATTTGAACTCGTATTTCTTAACTGTAAATAAAGTGTGTCCAAAATCACAGGTCTGTCTCTTCATGTTGGAAATTTAATTGGGTGAAGGAAATGGATTCCAAGCGACTTAAAATTTTCAGGTTAGTTTGCTTAAGCCTGAATTTTGGCAGTCCCTTCTTCTGTTGCCTTTATTTCTAGTACACAATTTTGTCAGCATGTCTTTGTTTCTTTCTTGGAGTACTGTATGTGCGGGTCACAAATACTATCATGCAACAATTTGAATAGTCGGATTGAGTGAAACTATCTTAAAATATCCTAATGGAGGAATCTAATGTTATACTATCAGTCTATCGTTTTAAGGCATTCTAGCTTAGAAAGTAAAGAGACCAGAATTGGTAATTGGAAGTGTTGCAAAAGGCTGAATTACTGAATAAACATCAGTTGTTCTCTGAAATTCTGTTTTAGTGCAGAATTCCATAGTTAGGGGCCATTCAGATGTGTCAGTTGATATTGTGCTACTTACACTTGCTTTATGCTGCTTTAATCTATACGTTGTGTTCATCCAGGTTTAACGATCGGAGTACAGAACCATCTTTGAGTTCTGGGCAGAAATCTGACTTTGAACATGGACTACGTCCAAGAAGCTTTAGAACAACAGTTGGCAGAGTTTTGGAGAGGCTTCGGGGAAGATTCGATAGGGGTTCCGAGACGATTAAAAGCTTCAAAAAACTGAAAAGCATCCCTTATGTAGGTGATCAGCCAAAAAAAGTGCCAGCTCCTACTCCTAAGAAGACAATTCTTGATCCTCAGGGTCAATTTCTTCAAACTTGGAACAAAGTATTTGTACTCTCTTGTGTGATATCTGCGGCCGTGGACCCTTTGTTCTTTTACGTCCCAGTGATCTATGAGAACCCTAACAAATACAAATGCCTGGATGCGGACAAAAAACTAGCAACAATTGCTTGTGTTCTTCGATCACTTTTTGATGCCTTTTATGTACTTCATATAATCTTTCAGTTCCGTACTGGGTTTATTGCCCCTTCTTCTCAAGTCTTCGGAAGGGGTGAGACGATTACTGATCCGGTGGCTATAGCAAAAAGATACTTATCCACATACTTCCTCATTGACATTCTGTCAATTCTTCCATTGCCACAGGTATGCAGGACATTTCACGAAATCTTATTTAGTGCATTTTGATGTAGCTTTTTACCGAAAGCTTATTGGTTGAAAAATGGTTATAGTAAAAATGAGATTTTAAAAAGTTTTATATAGGCAAAGAACTAAAAAGTGAATAGAGAAAGCTCTTACCAAACAGACACACGTCTTTGTGCATTCATAACAACATTCAGTTCAAACCCCACTGCAGTCATAGGTTCACAATTTTGTAGTAACGGACTTGCTTCCTTACTTGTTACTTTGCAATTAGTCGAGGAAGTGATTATAATCATACATTTCATTTGGCTTCCATTTTTGCTGCTCTTAAACGAGTTAAGGAAATAATGGAAACGAGACTCTCAAGGGAGAATTACCACAGGATGAGTACCCATACTTATGCCTTTACAACTATGTGTGTGGAGAGACTAAGGTTAGATTTTACATGCCCTGATAATAATTTTTATTTATTTTTTGTAATTCGATAGATAGGTCTAGAAGTCTATTGAAAACATTAAAAAGTGTCAATTAAGGTATAAGACTTTTGGCAATATTTGACAATAACTAGCTCAAAGTGATACTTTGGACACACAAAAACACATAATCCATCTATCAAACTATATGTGAAAGTAAACAATGCCTTATGCTGAAGTTGTGTCAAATTGCTTGATTTAAAAGAATTAAACGTGTAAGGGAATGTCAGTTTTACAGTAATGGATGTGTTCTGCTTACTTTTCAGGTGGTAGTTTGTGTTGTCATTTTCTCTAAAAAAACCGAAGCTCCATTAATCATGAAGCAAATGTTGAAGATTGCAATCTTCTCACAATATGTGCCTAGACTCTCTCGGCTCTATCCACTATACATGGAAGTAACAAGAACCTCAGGGATACTGACTCAGACAGCATGGGCTGGAGCTGCATATAATCTTTTTCTCTATATGCTAGCCAGTCACGTAAGTTGATTTTGAATTATTAGCAATATTAATTTCAAAGATTTAATGATGATCACAAATAAATGTGACAAATTAAGCAGGTAGTTGGAGCTTTTTGGTACTTGTTTGCCATTGAACAAGAGGGTACATGCTGGGAAGAGCACTGTCAGGATTTTGTTGAGGATCTTTACTGTGGTCAAGGCCGCCGTCGAAGCTTTAAATGTCTAAATGAGAGCTGTCGTTATACCAAACCTGATGATATTGAAAATGCAACGGGCTTTGACTTTGGAATATTTACTGACGTTCTCAAGAATGGACTGGTACTACATACAACAGATTTTAAAGTGAAATTGTCTTACTGCTTTTGGTGGGCTTTTCGTAATCTTGGGTAAGTAAATATATAGAATCCTCCAAATATATATAAAATTTAATTGTTATAACAAGAGAGGATAAAAGATTTGAACCCTAATGGTAGGCAGCTTTCCAGCTTATCTCTATTTGATAAAAGAGACCACAACAATACCAATTGAACTACAAGACTCTTTGGCAATATTTAGTCTCTTTAATTTTTTTTCTTTTTTTCATGAAAAGGTGTCTACTCCCTTAACTCAATTGCATCACCTCAAATATTATTTCAAATGTCATCTGCATAGGTTTTAATTTCCAAGAGTGAATGTTTTCCTATTAAAATTTGGTTACCTAAGTTCCTATATATAATTCAAGGCTTGTCAACTTATAACAAGATCTAACACATTTTGAGTTACAGTTTAGGAGCTAAAGGCATTTCTATATTGAATCAATTTGTTTTTTCTCAGCTCTGCTGGCCAAAACCTTCAAACAAGCACTTATATTTGGGAGATAGTATTTGCTGTCGCAATATCCACCTTTGGGTTGGTTTTATTCTCGTTACTTATTGGCAATATGCAGGTGACTCTCTGATTCTTATCAGTTCTCTTTCTAACCTAATGTTTTAGCAATATGAGATTATTATGTAAATAGATAGTGTTTGAGTCAGTCTGACTTTTTGTTTTGGTTTTCTTGTTTTTTGTTTTTTCCTTTTTTATACAACATAGAAATTTTAGTTACATGCCAGCATAAAAAATAATAATAATAATAACAATAACAATAAAGAAGTTCACATAAGTGTTTAGTGCTTGTTTAACTCAGTTTACAACCGAACCTAAAGTCCTACACACAACTACCAGACATTCAAAAACGAGTCTTTCTATTCTCTGGTGGTTTCAGGTCTTCCATTATGAAAGAGCAAATTCAGGGGGCTTTGGCAACTCGGGTTATTATGCCTTGAGCCTCCACGGTCTCTGTTAGAACCATTGTCTTTTGAAATCCCCCCTCCTTTGCTTGGTATAGGTCTTCTCTGATTGCTGCTATTGTGCCATAGACCTGTAATGAATGGCATACTTCAAAAACTGGTCTCCCATATCTACTCTTTGCCTGATATGCTATGCCTCCCCTGTTTCTGTTTTTGCTTTTATGTCTCCCCCCCCCCCCCCCCCCCCCCGCCGAACAGTCAGTATTAATTGTTAATACTCTGATTTGTCGTTGTAGAGCTGTGTAAGTCATCCTAGGCATTGCTATCTCCTTCTCCTTCCTTTGATTGAAAGCCATATACCTGTAATATCCAGAAAGTGCATAATATGCTAATTTATCCAATAAACATGCAAACATTATTGTATTAATTTCTCTGTGGTGTATTTATTCTTAAAGATCTACTGTTCTATTTTAGCTTCAATTGAAAATTGATGTTGGTCTGTTCTCACTAACTCTATCCACTCTTATGAGTAGAAACCTTTCCACAGATAGTCATAAGATTTGATTAACAAAAGTGCTATATTATGAATGTTACAGAGATATCTGCAATCCACAACAATGAGAGTAGAAGAAATGAGAGTGAAAAGGACTGATGCAGAGCGGTGGATGTCCCACCGTATGCTCCCCGAGGAATTAAGGGTACGAGTTAGACGATACCAACAGTATAAATGGCAACTAACCAGAGGTGTTGAGGAAGAGAATCTACTTCAAAGCCTTCCTAAGGACCTCCGAAGGGACATAACACGCCATCTTTGCTTAAGTCTTCTCAAGAGTGTGAGAATTTTTCTTTTGATTTTTTTTTTCATACATCTTTTTGTCCAACTTCTAGCTATTGTGTTCATCAAATCAATTTTATCTTTTAGGTTCCAATGTTTGAAAAAATGGATAGTCAACTGTTTGATGCACTTTGTGATCGTCTCAAACCAGTTCTTCACACAGAGAAGAGTTGCATTATCCTTGAGGGGGATCCAGTGGATGAGATGCTCTTTATCATGCGAGGAAACCTGACCACTATCACTACTAATGCTGGAGAAAAAGGTAACGCTGGTGATTTGAAGGCCGGTGACTTCTGTGGAGAAGAACTTTTTGCATGGGCCTTGAATCCCCGCTCCTCTACCAGTCTTCCCATTTCAACAAGAACAGTAATAGCTCAGACAGAGGTTGAAGCCTTTGTGCTAAGGGCTGCTGATTTGAAGTTTGTGGCCTCTCAGTTTCGGCGTCTTCATAGCAAGCAGTTCCAGCATATTTTCAGGAAAGTATTTAAGCTAAGCTTATCAACATTTTGGATGATTATTGTCAACATTCTCCAAACAAAGTGAGGCTATACAAAAAAAAAATATTGTTCAGAAATTGTACAAAAAGATGTGGCCATCAATTCTTCGTTTAATTTTAAATCGAAATACCATGGTTATCTCATCAAAATCTACAATGCCCGTTGCATTGGATTTCTAAACAAAAAATTTAAAAAAGAATATGATATATTTTCCTTGGTTTGTAATACTCTTTCATTATTAGAATTGAATATTCATAGTGACTTTGAAGAAAAATTACATTAGAACTCTGATTACCTTTATTTTTCCTAGTGGAATGATCCCCAAGTGTAATTGTGCAACGATGACTTTCAGGTACTACTCCTTGCAATGGAAAACGTGGGCAGCTCGTCGCATCCAAGCAGTTTGGCGCAGGTACCATGAGAGAAAGCTTTGTAAGTCTTTGCATGAAGCAGAAGACAGATTGCAAGATGGTGTGACAGATGAAGCTGGGACCTCAAAGGTTGACGGTGAAGGCAAAGGACCAAAAAGGTTGCTACTACTGCCACAGAAGCCTGATGAACCCAATTTCATTGGTGAAGATTAATAAAAGTACGGTGTTTCAAGTGATTATTATGTAAGTTTTTTTTTAATAAAAAAGGTTCACATGCAATAGGTTTGTGTGTATAGCATATGTAACACGTACTAAGCAATTAAACTTCAGACATCATAATTTAGAACTACTGTTTCTTTCACTGTGTGTCACTGAGAAGCTTCAAACACATACATGAGGAATGTCTTGTGATAAGCTTTTCTCGTGTAATTCCTTCTTCAACCAAAGCAAGGAAGACATTTTCATGCCACTATGTGCCTAGCTGCTATTAAATACAACATTATTTAGTGGTGCAAGTCAAAAATGAATAAAGTAAAATTTTATTTTTAAACACAGTCCACTCACAGAACAAATAGCAAATTAACATTAATTGATCTCGTAAACCATGCTTACAAAATAAATATGATTTCTGGATGATATAAGTATTGGAATATGTAGAAAATAAATGAGAAGCAAGAACCAAATCAAGTAGTGCAGCCGCAGACTCAGGAGTGTGATTGTTAATTCTTTGGCGAAATTGGTGCGAGTGCGAGGAACCAAATCGAAGTCAGTGTGACTTAAGACTCAAGTTTAAAGGAAATGGGCAAAAACGATTCGTGTCGGGCTGGATAGGCGATCTAAGAGATGGGTTAATGGGTTCAATCCCAGATGTGGAGGCCCAATTGCAATTTTCGATTTTTATTATACCCAAAATAACGGATATTGGATTTAGCTTTAACTGTGATGACTCTTGCTTTTTTCTTTTTTATTTAATTTAATTTTATAATTTGATAGTTTCCCATGAGAGGATTTGAGATCAAGATATTTCTATTGAAAATAGCGGAAAGTATCAAACTCATTATTAAACTTGGAAAAATGGGGGTTTGATCTTGATGAATTTGAATATATATGGTGGAAAAGTTTAGCTTTGAGGGTTTAACTTGTCTATGGTACTTTTTAATTTTTTTTTTTTTTTGTTTTAATAAGAGAATGCCACATCGCCCACTAATTAAATAAAATGCAGAGATTAAAACTCATTACCACCTGCCATTGTATATTTAAAATAACAAGACATGTTTAGTTAAAAAAAGTACTGGAAGTAAGTTAAACTCAAATTTTGAATAGCTGAAATTCTCTTTATTCTAATCCAAATTCGGTGCTATTTAAGGGGATATTAGAACTAGGTAGCAATATAGCCAAGTCAACACCACTAGAGGAAAACAAGCAACTGAATTGTTTGTAATGTGGGCATTTTTTCCCCGGACCAAACAGGTACAATTTATATATATTCTATTTTTCATATATATTATTGTTATAATAGTTTTCGGTTTTTTGTCAATTTAAGGTACACTTAAATTTTTAATTTCATATTCTGATTTCAATAACCAGTCAAATCTTTCTCTTGCTTAGATTTTTTGCTTTATTGGTACTGATAATCTTATTCGTTTGCTGAATTCAATTTAAATTTGATTGAAGGCTAAACTTGTACATACCACATTTTGCGTCTCACATTTAACCCCACTTGCATTACATTGCATATTATCACCATTTAACGTCTCCAAGGCAAGACTGTAATTTTGACCATTTGATCTTCAATACTTCTTATAAAAAAATCTTGAGGTCATAACGATCAAAATGACAGTTCATGAGCATTAATCGGACCACTAGATTAAAAGATATCAAAGAAATAAGGTTTAACAGTAAAGGAAACTTGCATGAAATTGGTCTTGACCATAGGTGATTATGATCTCTTAATTCTAATTTGTCTATTTTTAATATAATTTAAATTAAATGACATGTCATATTCCTATTGGCTGTGTTGATACCTCGCGGTCGTCGACCACCTAGAAATAGCGACGCGCACGCCCCTCCCTAGAGGGTGGTGTGCGGGCTTGGGTGTGTGATCTCATATTACTAATGATTCATTTTTAAATTGTCACGAGTTTGTGAAGTCACCACCAATTATTAGGTTTTTGCTAAGGTATGATTGGTCATCTAACTCTGTTTGATTTTATTACCAATCTTAGGTTATGAAAAATTGGTTTTTACCTAATCTTACTGGATCATAAAAAAATCTTGATTCTCGGTTCGAAAGTCTGGTAACGGGTGGGGAAGATGTTAGGCAATCCACAACACCTGTCATGAGACAGTCCTTTGTTTTGATAAACTCTTAATGTTTGGTCATAGGCAAATAAAAGCGAGCTACTAGCATTAGTTTTCATGGTTTTAAAGAAATGGCCTTTGAGGAATAAATTGGCCAATATAAAAGTTAAAGGGATGTTTTGGCCAATGGTTGAAAGTTCAGTGGGTATATGGACATTTTTCCCTAGTGTACAGAGGAACATTACTTACTCGGAGGATAACTGGGAAGAAGATAATTTTTAGAAGCAGATTTTAAGTGTTGAGTGTCACCCCAAGGATGTTGCTGATGAATTGATGTGCAAAAGGCTTGAAGCGATTGGCAAAAAAAGCCACAAAGAAAAACAATAGTATTCTGTTTTTGGCCCACAAAAATCCGTGTTACTATACTTTCCAATATCATTCTTTTTTTGAGAAGTGTTACGTATAGAACATTTTCACAACAAAACACTTTCATAATAAATCATATGTGGTTAGTTGTTTTTGGTTATAATTTGAACCAACTACTGAAACTACTTTTTTGTCTCACCAATAACAGCTCGTAATAAACTACCACTTAAGTTTATTGGTAGTCAGTTGTTATTGGATTTTTAAGTATTTTGAAAATATTATGGATATAGCATTTCTCTTCGTTTTTTTAGCATTTATGAGCTCTTTGTATTTTTTTAGTATTTTTTACACAATTCTATTTTTTGGGGTTTAAGTTACTTGTTGTAATGCTTATCTCTCTTTGTTGCTTGCACGTATACATGGTAACCTTAGTTATCACGGTTCAATATATTCTTCTGTGCCACATTCTCACATTCTTTCTTTGTCTTAAGAATGAGCGCTACAAGAGTTAATGCTCTATGCATACATGTCTATTAGATTCAAAATCTGTTTGCCAACTTGTCAAATAGCTAATGGATACTTTTTTTAAAAAAAAATTAAAATTTCATTTAGAGTATTATTGTTGATGCTCTAAATTGGGTTAGATCGACTTGGGAAAACAATCTTCCTATGACTTGACCATTGACACCTAGTTGGAACACTTCTGCTTAAATTTGGAAATATGTAGGATTATATATGATACGACAATCTAGGAGGCTTTGGTGGATTCAGTCTTAAAAAATAGAACTTGGTTTAGTTATACTCCAAAGCCAATAAGTCTTGGAGATCCAAAGTAAAGGATAAGGCTACATGGACCAAAACTAAGTCAGGTTGCTTCTCTTGTGTAGCCACATATACAGAGCTTTATTTGCTTTAGGGAGGTCCTAAATTGTTTGTTGTGTGTCATATCTGATTCATCAAATACTGGGCAGTGATGGGTGATTCGTCTTCTATTCGTTTAAAGTCTTATATAATAAATTGAAACTTAGACTGATTGTTGTATTCTCTACAGCTGCAAGCTACTATAATCTAAAACTTTGAGTTTAAATGGAAACTAGTCACTCACCCGTGCAATGCACGGGAAAGCTATTGTGTATGAAGATGTAAACTATTTTTTTTCTCTTCCTCTTTGATTGTACATTAGGATTAAATTCTTATAGTTTCCTATCCTTGATTTGAAACATTAAATTACGTAATGAAAAATAGAAATCAAATTTAAGTTTAAAATAAAATGAAGAACTAAATCTTTAACATCCTCAACTATCCATAAAATGTATGAAACACAAATTTAAAGAATTACTTAATCAATATTTCAAATAAATTGAATTTTTTTTTTAAAGTGTTTTTGGTATCTTCTTCCTTTGTTGCTTCGTAATAGTCATTGAATATGTTCTTTTGTTTTCCTTGAGTACAGATGTTGGTGTAAGCTGCACATTGCTTTGAACATCAACTTTTGAAAATTCGTAGAATCACAACCTTGTTCACTTGATAAGTTGCTACAACATTCATTTGAAGTATCACTGATGTAAGCTTGGCAATAGAACAGGTTGATAAATGTATTACAACATATACAAGTTAAATATCTAATTTGTAATTTTGCTATATCAAAGAATATGCACTTTGTCAGTTTCTTCAAAAGATTCAAAACTTTCTTGACGGTGTAGAATTCCCACCCATACTTGAGATTATAGTCATTTAGTTGTATTTGGAAAACAAATTCTATTCCATTCAGATTTTCTATTTGTACAGGAAGGACGACTTCTTTGAGAACCTAACAAAAGTAATATTTTTCAAATTGTACACTCAAGTAAAACTTGGACAAAGATGTTCTACTGAAAAAATATTTGTTCATAGCAATAAACAGGAGTTTTATTGATCCATGTTTCATATGGATGTCTTATAATGAGGTATGTACGAACTTTTTTGTTCATTGGAAGTAAGCTTAATAATGCATGCTGACTAATTTGAAGGATAAAATGTTATACATAATGGACAGAAGCAGAATTGATTCAGTGATTGTGAAAATTTCGCAGATATTTGACAAATTCACCAATAAAGTATAAATCATTCCTTGGAATTTGACTATATTAGTAGTATGTGTGCTCAGTCCTTTGTTGCAACAATATTTAAAGAGAAGGCCAATAATATTTGATTGAAAATTTTCATCTTTTTTCAATAGTTTTGACAGAGATTCATTGACTCAATACTCAATAGTGAAACCCTTTTTGGACAACCTTCCAGAGGGTTTCGTGATGGTCAACTATCATATATTTTATACATAAGTAGGCTATAAAAAATTTTAAAAAAAAAAAATCAGAGGAAAGTAGCAAACCTTGGTGGTGGCGTCGATAAAAGGCAAAGATTGAGGGGGCAGACCATAGCGCACGATTGAGAGAGAATGAGCAGCGATCAATTTGACAATCTGTATGAATTTCAAGCAATATATTTATTCAAAAATCTAACAATAAGAATCCAATTTTTGGCCGACATTCAAGAAACATTAATAGAAGAGATAAGAGACGGAGCTATTCTTGGACTTGGGGGGGCAGTGGCCCCCCCCAGATTTTCAAAATTTTTTTTTTAGTATATATATGTATATAATATTATTTTTGCAATTTGTTTCAATGAAATTGCAGTTTGCCCCCTTTAACAATATTATTGATATTTTTAAATGCTATAAAAAAAATATTAGCCCAACAATAAAAATTAAGCCCAAACAACACCCCCCCCCCCCCCAAAAAAAAGAAAAAAAGAAAAAAAAGAGAAGGAAAACCTAACTTACGGCTGAACACAGAGGAGAGGAATTCGGCAGAGAGCACAAAGCAACTAAGCAACTAGTGCAGGGAGTCAGCCAGTCAGGGACACTGTCAGCCTGTCACGCTGGGGCCTGGGAGCCTGGGGCTGGGATTGAGAGACCTGAGACTTAATATACTAGAGAGAAAGAGTTAAAAGAGGTAAAAATATGATCCAAGACCCATCTTTGTCTTTAGCATTCTTTTATAAATGAAAAAGTTGCATCTGACATTGACAAACACAACACCGCACGCAACAGTCCATTGATGTTTTGTAATTTTATTTTTTTTGTAGTTTTGTCTTTAGCAATAGTGAATACTAAATAGCTGTGATGTTTTGTGATATATATATATATATATATATATATATATATATTTAAAGTTTTGTCTTTGGTGTTTTTGTCTATTAGTTAGTGTCTTTTAAAACATTAAAGTTGGATAAATAATTAAAGATATTATTTGTAACTTTAAAATTTATTGGTTAGCTGTTGAATGTTTGTGTGCATAGTATTTGTCTATCGTGTGTAATGATTATAGATTATTGACCATATAATAACATAATAATTTCAAATTATATTTTATTTGTAGATTATGAAAAAGTCAACTACCATATTTGATTTTTTCAAAAGAAAAATTTCAAATGATTTAGAAGCTAATACTAGTAGTGCAACATTGCCAACCACTAATGTTGAGAAAAATCCCGATGTCCTAATTGAGGAAAATCTGAACGTACCAATTGAGGAAAATCCTGATGAACTTGTTGAGGAAAATCTTGATGTCCCTATTGAGCAAAATTCTCAAACAAAATTTCAAAAGGTTGATATGAGTTCGTTGCAATTAGAACTTGATCCTGGATTGCGTAGACAAATATATACTTATCATGTTGATCAACGAGATGAGATTCGGCGACGTTACATTAAGTTGGGTCCATACCAGCCTCGTTTTAAAAAATTTTAAAAATCTGAGAAGGGTCGAAGCTTTTAGGGTTCTTGGTATGAAGATGATCACTTTAAGTCATGGCTTGAATATTCTCCTAAAAAAGATGCTACTTTTTGTGTACCATACTTTCTTTTTCATAAGCCAACTGGGCATGACGGACAAAATGCATTCACAGTTAACAGATTTAAGAGTTGGAAGAAAGTTAGAAATGGTGAAAGTTGTTCTTTAGGTCTTCATATGGGGAAAGATCTTAACTCCACTCATAGAATTGCCCATAAAGCATGTCTAGATTTGATGAACCAGTCTTAACACATAGACAGGGTAGTGAGCAATTTCACTTCAGAACAAATTGCAAATAATCAAGTACGATTGAAGGCTTCAATTGATGTTGTTCGACATCTTGCCTTGCAAGCTATTGCTTTTAGAGGTCGAGATGAAAGCTCTACTTCAATCAATCGTGGAAACTTTCTTATGACATTGGATTTGATGGTGGGCTATAATAATAATATTGTTGAAATAATGGCAAAAGCTCCAAAAAATGCCACCTACACATCACCTCAGATTCAAAAAGAAATTCTATATGTTATTTCAACCAAAGTGAAGAAGGCAATTAGGGAAGAAATTGGTGATGCAAAGTTTTGCATATTGGTTGATGAAGCTCGTGATGAGTCCATGAAAGAACAAATGGCTGTGGTTTTAAGATATGTTGATACAAATGGCTTTGTGCGAGAATGATTTTATGGGATTGTTCATGTTGTTGAAACTGCAGCAGTCACCTTTAAAAAGGAGATATATTATTTGTTCTCTAATTATTTCTTAGATATCCTAAACATTCGGGGGCAAGGATATGATGGTGCAAGCAACATGCGAGGTGAGTAGAATGGATTACAAGCTTTGATTTTGAATGATTGTCAATATGCTTACTACATTCATTGTTTTGCACATCGCTTACAATTGGCATTAGTAGGAGCATCAAAAGCAGTTGTCCCTCTTAATAGATTTTTCACTAAATTGATTTTGGTTATCAATAATATCCGTGCTTCATGCAAACATATTGAGCAATTAAAAATTGCTAGAGCTTCTGACATTACATATTTGATTGATATTGAAGAGCTTGAGACTAGGAAAGGACTTAATTAAATGGTCACTTTACAGCGACCTGGAGACACTCGTTGGGGTTTGCATTATAAATCGGTTTCTAACTTGATAAAGTTGTTTAGTCCAACATGTGAAGTTCTACTAAAAATTATGGATGAAGGAAATTCTTCACAAAAAGTAGAAGCAGAGTCCGCTTACGAGGTATTAATTTTATTTGAATTTGTCTTCATCTTGCATTTTGTTAATGAAACTATGGGGATCACGGATAAACTTTGTCAAGCTTTGCAAAACTAATCGCAAGACATTTTAAATGCTATGCATTTAGTTTCATCCACTAAAAAACTTATTCAACAGTTTAGAGATGAGAAATGGGATGACTTACTAGCTACTGTGATATCATTTTGTAAGGAACGTGGTTTAGATGTCCCTAATATGAATGCTCGTTATGTTGCAAGATTTGGTCGATCTCGTCATCAACAAGAAGACTTTAAAAATGAGCATTATTATAAAGTAGATATTTTTAATGCGGGAATAGATTCTCAATTACAGGAACTAAATCATCGGTTTAGTGAGCATGCCATGGAGTTACTTACGCTTAGCTTAGCTCTAGACCCTCGAGAGGCATATGAATCTTTTCGAGTCAGTGATATTTGTCCATTGGTAGATAATTTTTATCCAATAGACTTCACAGATGATGAAAAGAATGATTTGAAAAAGGAACTTGATCTTTATAAGTATGATGTAGTTCAGCATTTAGGATTCAAGAATTTGAAAAATATTTTTGAATTGTGCCAATGGATGGTGAGAACTAGAAAATCAAAATACTATCCGCTTATTTATAGAGTGGTCAAGCTTGTGCTTACTCTTCCTGTTTCTACTACAACTACAGAGCGAGCATTTTCAGCTATGAATGTCATCAAAACTGACATTTGCAACAAAATGGAAGATGAGTTTTTGTCAGAAGCTATGATGTTATTCATTGAAAGGGACATTGCTACGACAATTAGTACGGATTCAATCATAGATGATTTCGAAGATTTAAAAAGACTGCGAGTTCCATTTTCATAAATAACTGCATTGTAATATCTTAAAAAACAATAATTTTGTGTATTTTTCTTTGTTGATGGTTTATTAAATGAATGTTTATTTGGAGTTTAAATTTTTTTTTTTTATGTAATTGACTAATCCTTTGACAAAACGCACTTTACTTATAATTGGGTAGATCTAGGATATGTTAAAATACTTCAAGAAACCATGTTTCAAGATCAAGTGTTGAAGCCTTCAAGTCTGTCCAAGAAAACAAGCTGAAAGTGTAAGGTTACTAAAGCTCGACAGCTAGCATGTGTCGAGGTTTAAGGAAGCTGTTTTGCCCGTGGCTTGACAGTTAACTCGACAGATACTCGACAGCTTCTATCTGTCGAGGTTTATAAAAATCAGAATTTCTAATCTGATTTCTAGGGATCCGTGTTTATGTGTTTGGGCCTTCTTTTCTCCTAACCCTAGACATATAAAATGATTGTTTTAAGGGCCGTCAAAGAGGACAAAAGTTGTATAAGCATTGAGCAAAGTTTGTTCAAGCAATTTGTGACCGGAGACAAAGTTTTGCTCTAGTTCATCTCTTATGAAGAAGTTGTTGTGTATGTGCACCTTTGGGTTTTGTGATCAAGTATCTTCTTGATCTTCATCGTGGATGAACTGAAGAACTTTGTAGCTAACAACTCTTTCTAGTTGGTGTTTGAAGTCGCTCTGGGATCTGCGCATTGGTTAGTCATGTACTTGGGAGTCGTGCATCAAAAGGGGAAATTGTCACTACAGACCAAGTCCAATTAGGTATTGGGGTAAGGATTCAATTGTAGGTTAGTAAGGTATTTGGGATTCCTTTACTTGTAAACGCTTGTTGTGATAATAGTGAAATTTCGGGAGTGGTGGCCTGAAAATCATCCAGTGGGGTTTTTGTCGTCAGGTTTTCCCCATTCGTAAACAAATCACCGTGTTATTTATTTTCCGCTGCATAATTAGTTTATTGGTGATTTGTTTGTGCTACCACGCGTTTGTATGTTAATTAACTTATTTAATTCACTTGGCTAAATTAATTGGTTAATTTATCACAAGGGGTCAATTCATTTTTGGACTATCAATACCAATCTCAATTTCTAACATATGAATCATAAAAATTCAAACTCATAGCTCAGTTTCCACAAAAAAAATTCAAATTGATTAAAGCTTTTCTTTCATGAGACAACAAATGATAACCAAAACAACAATAAATGAAATTTTCTGGTATTTAGAGGCACCAACAACAAACAGGCAAAAAAATTTCAAAATTTCAAAGTTTCAATTTCATACTCTTATTCAAAAGAATTATAAGAATTGCAGCAACAACATAATTACTTTGACTCTAATTATCTCTCTGCAAAAGATTCTTTCCTAATCTGAGAAGCTTTAATCTATATTTTATGCAAAGAAGTGACTCAAGTGAACAGAGCGTGCAAGTCCAAAGTGAGAGATTTTCCTTCACAATAAGATACAATTAAGGACCAAAATGGGTAATGTATGAACTCCATATGCAAATCTGGGAATATGTCTCGTCATGCTTGTTTCCTAACGATATTGATTTAGTTTAGAAGATATTTGCTGAGTATGTTCACTCAAAATTAATAAAATTTTCTACAATGACATTCGTGGCTTCATTAGAATAATCATTATTGATCTCCATCACATGAAATAGTATCTACAAAGGGATAGATCAGAAGCACTGCAACTTAAGTAAGCAATGCCTCCCCCATGTGACCTAAGCTGTCAACAGCAAAACCTGTTTGTCTCAGCCTGATTGCATCCATCAAGTAATACAAACCAAATTGATGTAAAATAATTACTCTTTTTGTATCTTTTTTGTGCTACACACAATTCAAACTGCAAACCTAAAAGTCAACCAGATGAAGAATCAGATATGTTGTTTACTACTGAGAAGGAAGACTTCCCACTGGTTGATGAGAAAGATCAACTTAGGGAGCAACAAATCAAAGGGTGTACATGATGTGAAAATTGAGCTTGACACATCTACTATCAATTAACCTTCCAAGATGCTTGAAGTGACAAAGATTAATTATGTGATAAGTAAGAACTGTTCCAAATCCAAAGACTCATCTAACTACAATTCAATCAAATATAGAATACAAAACAGACACAAGAACACCCCCAATATCAGCATAAATTTCAAAATCAAAACTGAATTCAAACAATGGCAGCCATACATGAACCCAGATAAGAATTTACAAAATTAAATCCAAAAAAATTGAATAGAAAATCCTTACCTGCAAAACAATAAGAATCCTGATAACAAACTGACTGTCCTCGTCTTGTAGTTGTATTACCAAATAACCTAGATAACAAAACGCCAAATCCCTACCTGCAAAACAGTAATAATTCAATTTTCAACCAACATTCAAGAAACATTAATAGAAGATAAATAGTGCAATGCAGAAAGTTTGAAACAGTGCAGTGTAGTGCATATTTTTATGAAACTCATGGAATCAATTAGTTGACTAACCACCTGGGGCTTTGAACCACAAAGCTCTCCTCAGCAATGGGTTTGAAATTATGACCATGATACCCAGGAGTCTTCACACACATATTAAAAGGACAGTTTTATTTATGATCCCAATTAACCTTTTTAATATACATGATGCACAAATTATTATGGATAGTGACAATAATAAGTACCCTCTAATATAATTATTTACATAAAAAGAATTGGTTCCAAAAATAATCACCACAATCTATTAAACAATATATTTTCAATATAATCTTTGGAAAATTTCTCTCCCATTGTCACCTCCATTGTTGTACATTGTCATAATACCTATAGCTACATGGGGTTTGTGATTTGCATTGAATCGTAATAAAAAGGCTAACCTTATAAATGGTGCATATCATTTTCAAGAGAGAGAGAGAGAGAGAGAGAGAGAGAGAGAGAGAGAGAGAGAGAGAGAGAGAGAGAGAGAGAGAGAGAGATTACTCCACAAAAAGCAAATTCTATAAATTAGATCCAATTTTATATCTCACTTGGGAAAAGTTAGGGATCCCAATATGACTATGTGCTACACTACAGGGGTAGCATTCCCCCTGCGTAATGAAGCAGTCTTAGAGACCTTCACAACAGGCTAGGGCAGCATAGCATCCTCAACATATTAAATTTAGATTTTGTCGTAACGCACAATCTGAACAATGTAATGAATGTCTAACCTCAACGTACTCCACACCAATTTCGCTGAGAATATCAAGAATGTTGTGTGATGAAAGCAAGCTAATAACTCCACTAGAATTTTTTCTCATATGCTGAAATTTTTTCAAAATTAGCACTCTTCTTCTCACTAAATTCTGAGATCTCTTAGTTAATCCACTCAAGCATTGTTTTATTTTAATACTCTTCACATGTAAGCAATCACTCAAACTTGTTTTCATAACTCATGTTTGTGTCCATAACTCATATCTTTCTTAGCCCTACAACCTGTACAAACAATTTGCATTAAACAATTGCAACAGAAAATCTTATATTATTAGTAAATTTTTTCCCATAATTTCTATCTAAAAAAAGCTTCCAAGTTCCACCATTACGATGTGTTTCCAAATAAGTTTTTATGCAACTTGTAGGCTTACTAATCAGCAATTAGCATGTAAATCCTACCTAATTAGAGCTTTGCACCCAATGTCAATATTATTATTAACAAAATTGGAGGACTCTGTTCAGCCTTGCATTAATATTGTCACCAATTTTAATTAAATCATCACCCTGCCATAAATCAAAATAAGGAGCACAAAAAAAGAAAAAGAAATAAGAAAAACCAAATTGAAATTAAAAGGGAAAGTTTCATGTACCTAGCATATATATCTTAGTTGCGTAATTTCAAGTCGTCTTTCCAAATTGCCTTTTGCGTTTGCACATCCTTGTCCTTCTCAAAACTCATTCTAACTTGGAACACCTAAGTAACCAACTAAAACAAATATATATATATATATATATATATATTCTTGAAATAATCAGTAATATTATTAACAAAATTGAGTACAAACACAAATCCAAAAGCAACCATTAACTACAAAAGACTAAATATGTACAAACACCAAGGCAGCTACAGAAACTATATGCAAAACAATAGCTATAGCCCAACTAAAAATTGAAAATTAAAACCTACATATCACAATCGAAAACAAGACAAATAACTTAAGATTAACTACTTTGGTTCTATTAGAAAGAACTGCCGCCGCCCGGGGGGGGGGGGGGGGGTGGTGGTGGGGAAGCGACCTAACAATAATAGGGTAAAAGTATTGATTGATTGATGTGCGCCTAATCATACCCAACATTTAAAATGGAAATTTACCAAATAGAGAAGTAGATCTGCAGGACCAAAGTGATTGTAAAAGTATTTTAAAAACATAGCCAAGTTAGGGATAGAGACTTTAGAGATAAAAGCTATTTAAAAATCAAATAGATGAACCACAATACAATGAAAAGTCAAATTCCCAAATTTTGACGGTAATTTTACCAACGCAGATTGAATTCAAACTTTGTAATTCAATAATAATATCAATACAAATTAATTGAATTTCAAATTCATATTCACGTCTTTGTACTGTTTATTTATAACTGCCAAAAATGTTAAAAGGTTTTCCCAAATTGCTCAAGTCTGTCAGAGTCAACAAATTTTATATACCTTAGGGAAAACCTTACTCGGTTCTTATTATCAAACACTTATAGGAATCTAATTCTTTTAAATTGAATCAAAGAATTAGACAAACAAACAAAAAGAAAAGGAAGATATAATACCTGTTTCCAAAGTTTTCAAGGGCTTTAGCTAATTCCTCATACTTATACTCCATCTCCACCTCTATATCTACTTTGTCCACCACACCTGTACTTTCTAAAATGCCAAAATAACCCAACAACAAGTAAACATAATAATGAACGAAGATAGATTCCATAAACAAAACTATATGCATCAGACAAATAGTGCAATACATGTATTAGTAGTAAAGTATACACGCCTTTATGGCAAACACCATTTAGAATTTAAATATACACATAACACCAACTATTCCTTCATCGCTTATTTTGTAAGGTTAGTTATGTATTCTCAACAGAAAACAAAACACCTTCTAATGGTGATTACATTATTGTAAGAAAAGTTAAAATAATTTGTAACATAAGCTTCAATAGATTAAAGGACTCTTTGTCGATCTGCAATAGGTGTGAGCTGTACATCACTTGCATCATCTAGTCTTTGTAATTTAATAGGATTATCAACTTCTTCACTTGGTAAATTGTTGACAAAATCATTTGTAGCATCAATCATATAAAATTGTTAAAAGAATATGGTGTAAATTGTATTATGATATGAATAAGTAACATTAAAAATATTTAATTTTATTATTTAAATTTAATATAAAAGTACTCACATCAGTTATTTTATCAAGTTTAACTGAATTGTTAGTCTCTAAAACAGGATCAAAAAGTTTCTTAACAGTGTAGATGTCCCATCCTTGTTTGAGGTTATTGTCATTGAGTTCCAATTGGAAGATAAATGTTTTCCCAATAAGGTTTGCTATTTGCATAGGCAGGTCAAACTCTTCAGGTACCTTGTAGAAATGGTAGTTTATAAATTGTAAGTTCAATTATACTAAATGTTAGGTTCTAAGGTCTTAGGATTTTATGTATTTAGAACTCTAATTTGTAATGTTGGCAAACCATGATCAAAACATTGTATTTAGTCTTGTTTAGGCTTGCTCAAAGTTGGTTTATTATTGTACAGTTGGAATCGAGTGGCTGCAGAAGTACTTGAGACTTTTGGCCTGGCTCGATCGATCGAAGAATAGACTCGATCGATCGAAAATCGCACAGGTTGATTATTCTGCAGAATTTCCAACTCAGCCCTACTTCGTTAAACGTTTAGGATTTTATGTTTTTACCCTAGGTATATAAACAAAACCCTAGCCACGTTTTTGAAGGTTGTCCATATTGTTATGTTGCTCATATTTTCTGTTTGTGTGAATCTCTTGTGAGATCTTCGAGGAGCTTTCCTTCACATAAACTTAGGGTTGTCAATATCTTGATGATCAACATAGTTGCAACCATTGGAACTTAAAAGAAAAGCAAGCGGGGAGCTTGTAGCTGATTGAAGAATTCAAGAAAGAAGTAGTCCGTGGATTCGGAGCCTGCGCGTGGTCGTGTCAGGAAGTTCGTACTGGTGGGTAGCATTAGGAAGTCGAGCGGGGAGCTTGTAGTCCTTCTGTAAGAACTTCAATTCTTTCATAGTGAATTCTGTTATGCCTTGAGGATCGGTGGGTCAAATCCTCCCCAGGTTTTTACCGTGTGGTTTCCTGGGTGATCATATCTTGTGTTATTTATTTTCCGCTGCATTATTATTCTTGATATGATTGTTGAATTGCTTTAACCTAGAATTGCTTAATTTGACTAAGTAACAACTTGGCTAATTAATCTAGGCTACACAATTTGGTTGTTTTAGGGGTCTAAATAACCTATCACTAAAGAATATATTAAGTACTATTTGTGAATTTCAAATTGTCACCTATGAACATTTATTTATAAGTTCCTTTGCTGATATGTGGAGTAATTTTTCAGCCGTAGAATCAAATAAAATTAATGTTGCCAATCCTGTGTCATCTTCAACTTTCTGTTCAATTCTATACCTGAAAGAAGGCATGGTAGATATAATTTTAATCTTAAATTTTTTTCCCTTTTCTTTATCTATACTACTATTTAAAGGGCTTCCCCTATTTGGACCGGATATTGTTGTTCCAAAATACCCCTACATTCCTAGCTTTAAGTAGAGACAAAACTATAGGATAGTCCAGTAAAAATACATGTCTAACTTGCACTAAAACATTGCCTACAATATAGGAACACTCTTCCACTAATTCACTTCATCAAAGTAACTATACATTTTTTTTTTAAATAGAAAAATAAGTTAAACAACCCACGTTTGCTGTTGTTTTTTCCATAAAAAAAAACCTTATGTTTATCCAAAAACAAAACAAAATAGTTATCAAAAAAAAAAAAAAAAACTACTAAATAGATATATATACACTTATAAATTAGATTCTCAATATAAAAATTATATATACAAAACAAAAAAACACAGATTTTTTTTTTTTTTGGCTCAACCACTAAAAAAAAAAGAAAGCTTTCGTGTGTGCGATGAGGCTAGTATATATTATACTTATATATTATACATTCCTTGGGATTGGGAAGCTTGCCAGTTTGTTACAACAATCACACCACAAATATTCATCTCTTGGTTTAACCTTTCTTCGACATATTTCGCATGACATAAAGTACTAACCAAAAGTTGTTTCAATTTTTGTAATCTTTGCATGGCAGGTGAAGATACAAAATTCATGCATGTTTGATCTTTTAACCATAATTGATCAGCCCTCACAAACCATGATAGTCCTTATTGACTAACAATGGCAGTTCTGTATCTCTTCTCTTGAGCATCTTACACATGTTTTATGGAGACATATTGTCAACTTCAAGCTTAATGAGTCTCTCTCTCTGTTAGATGAATGTATTTCATTACACAACAAATACTTAAAACACCTAATATACACTACTAAGTTCGATTTTTTGCCTTAAAAAAATCAACTTTTTTTCCTTTCGTATTAACTAAGATGATGATAGTAACAAAACTTTTTCAAAAAAAAAAAAAAAAAGAGTAAAGAACTAAGTATTAATAATATTAGTATGAATACCCGACTACTGCATTATTTGAAAAAAGAAAAGAAGAAAAAAGACCGTTCAGTGCATTAAATTAAATACCTTAGAAACAAAGATCTACCAAGCAGATATCTAAATTTGAATGCTTGAAACAATTGAAACATTTTATCCAATTCTAAAATAGATAAAGTCACAGACACATCTGACTGAGATTTTTAGAACTTGGACCGTACAAATGCTTGAAAGTTGAAAGTAATGATGACAAACTGTGCTTTGACCATTAGTCTTTTAAAAAAAAAATTTGTAAAACAATCCATCCTTGCATTATTTCTATATCAATTGAAAATCTGGCAATAGAAATCAAATCTACTGATTAAGTACATTGGCTATTTTGCAGAACTGACATCTGACAGTCTCTTCATTCTTCAATATAGACAGCAAAGACTTGGCCAAACGTATTTTTTTTCCGGTCGTTGGGTACAAACATAATATTTTTCATATCATCATGACTTATGATTGATACATAACAAAAAGTAGTCAATGACCAATAGCAACTAAAACCAAGAGGCACAAACAATAAAGTGGCTATAAACTAATGCAAGAGTGAGTAAGGCATTTTGTCAAACACATGGTGTGCACAAAATTTCAATGTCCTATTTATTAATGTTTGTTATTATAAAAATAAATAAAAAAAGAATTAAAACAGAAATACACAACCTATTGACAAATTGAACAGTTCCTGTAATGCAACACATAACATAACAAACAGGCAGAACAAACAAATTGAAGAGTATTAAATATATGGAACTACATAACTAATTAAATTCTGCCATGAATAATATAAAGCCAGAAACCCAACTCTTTCATGGCTTTTATATTTCTCACCAACATGTCTAACATTTGTTTTTATATCACCAAAGCAAACGTGGTGTAATTTGGAAAATTGACTAAAGTTGTCTAAATCAAAACATACAATGGAAAAACAATATTTCTATCAAATTAGTGGAAGGAACTAAAAAGATAGTAGCGTGACAGTGAAGAAGAGATTGAGCAATAACAGTAGTGTGACAATAAACAATGAAAGAAATCAGTTTACCATAGTGATTTGCTGGCAGACCGGTGGTGCAAGGCTACTCTGTTCTTTCTCCTCAACCTTTGTTGGGTTTCTTCTCACAGAGGGAAAAGAGAAAACAGAAAACGGAAAACCGAAAAGAAGAAACAAAAAGTCAACAATGTATATAAACAATAATAAGTAGTTACCCACTGAAACGGTGTGGGTTTAAAAGAATTAGACCAAGTTTTTGGTGAACGTGTGTGGATGAGGGTTTAAAAAAATTATTGGGCCTAATTGTTTTTTTTTATTTTTATTTTTTTTAATTTTTCCTAAAAAGGCCTACTTGGTAATTTATCACGATTTTTAATTTTTTTTTTAATCCTGTAACTACAACCCAAGAGCGATACAATTGAACACCAAGCCTAAAAGTCACAACTGTTCGGTTTTTAAATATAGGTGTGTGGCAGAAATTTGTGTTCCCACTTGGCACAATGATGCGTGATCAACAAAAAGTCAAATGTTTCAGCTATTAGTTATTATATAAATATATAGATTATATAGATTAAATGAAACATCCATTTTTATTTGTATACTAAAATAATGTTGCATAAAGCATCTAAATTTCTAAACTAACATGGCATCTTTAATACATTCCCTTCCTGTAAAGACTTTTAGGAATTGAATTGATTATTAGTACAAACACATAATCACACATTATAGTAGTAGAATCCAGCACAGTATATGAAGACGACTCCTACATATGAAGAGAAAGAAAATCATGATTCCTACACTAGAAGAGAAAGAAGATCTTCCATTGATCATTTCAACAAGGGATAATAAACTAGCTTGAAATTAAGATCACGACTCCTAATCCCTTGCACAATCCAAGCATTATTAAGGACATTTAATCTCTTCTACTTGTTCCAGGCCTCTGCAATTCACAAAAAAGTTCGTTAGCTCACCATTCTATACCTTGATAACATAAAAAACAATAACTATTACATGGTTACAATGTCGTGGGTATTAATAAGATGACAATTTCTGTTTAGCAATATGACCACGAGTGAGAAATGAAAATCTAATTTTAAAATTAGCTATGACAATCTACTCAAGATAAATAAAAGGGTAAACATAAAATCTCCATGCTTTTTTAAAAGAAGTATTTGGGAATTGAATGAAATCAAAGTAAGTGACTAGGACACACTACTTAGAGTAGTCTTATAATCAAAACGAAAAATTTCTTACTTGAGCTTTACTTGGTCTACCTCTGTGGATCCCCAAACCAACAAATGTACTTTTTATCAATTGTAGTTCCTTAATGACTTCCTTCATACTGATTCTCTCTTTTGGAGATTCCAATGAACATAAGATTCCAGTATTAAGGATTGAGAGTAAGCATTTTTGCATGTCAACATCAATATGCCTAGAGTCCTCAATATTATTAGCTTCTTCTACAATTTCATTGTCATTGTCATCTTCTTTTGTTGCCATCATTGTTGCAGTTGCTACTCCCATTTCTTCAACTTCTCTTGGCAAAAGCAGTGGGTCAACAACTTGAATGAGCCTTTTTGGTAAGTTCATCTTAACAAAGTTATGCAGATCAAGACCATCTTTAAACATATCATCAGTGGGTCTCCTTCTTGTAAACATTTCCAATACAAGAATCCCATAACTATATACATCCCCCTCAGTTGATGCCTCACCACCCATGCCATACTCTACAACTTGTGAAATGGAGGGAAATTAAGCAATATTCTATCTATTACAAAAATATGAATTTAGGGTCTACAGAATGCAAAGTCAAGAAAATTAAACAAATCTATATTAAAAAAATAATAACATATGCTATTACTTTTGAAATTAAAAGGAAACAGTAATGACTTTATCTAGAGGGTCCAAATCACTTTTTCCCCCTCTTGTTGATTTTTTTTTATTAAGAAAATATATCTGTACAAAGAAGGTACAAATTTTAGTCAAAGAATATCAAATTTAACATTTCTCAAAGTTTAAATCATATTTGAATGTTATTTTTGAATTAAAATTTGCAGTTTTACTAAAAAAAAAAAAAGATTAATTACGTGCTTGCGTGGTACAAACATAAATGTGTTTTAACTTCTAAAAGAAAAACAAATACTAAGCGAGAGTTACTTAGCAAATGAATAAATAAAAATTACTAAGTGAGAGTTTATGTTAATATGCTAATTATGTGTACACCCATGTGAATATGTTGATGATATGAAAATTAAAAAGCATATATGACAAGAAAATCAAGGAGTTAAAAATCCTATCATTTGATAAAGTGACAAAAAGAAAATAAATACATTAGAATACTTAAGGATTTAAAACAAAAGAAGAAAGATAATACCTGGAGCAACATAACCAATAGATCCCTTTAATCCAATCGTGCTAGTACACTTTTGGGAAGAGTCATTCGAAGTTGTGAGGAGCCTTGATAAGCCAAAATCACTTACATGAGCAATCATATCACTATCAAGAAGAATATTGCTTGGCTTTAAATCACAATGAATGATTTTTTGCTCACAATGATTGTGAAGATAATTTAAAGCAAATGCCACATCAATTGCAATAATTAGTCTTTGAAGAACGCTCAAATTTTTTGATTGATTTTCGCTATTTTCCACCGGATGCAGCCACATGTCCAAGCTCCCATTTGTCATGAATTCAAAAACTAGAGCTTTGAAATCATCGCCATTATAATTTATATTGGAGAAACATGTTAAGATCTTTATAAGATTTCGATGTCGAATGTTTCTTAATACATTGCATTCTGCCATAAAACTCTTCGAAGCATCTTTGTTTTGAAGGTTAAGAACCTTTACAGCAACTAACCTTTCTTCTTGATCAAGAACTCCTTTATATACTGATCCAAAACTACCAGATCCAATCAAATTGCTGGGAGAAAATCCATTAGTTGCTTGATGGAGCATTTTGTATGAAATTGTTGGAAGGAGTTCAATATTTGAGTCTATTGAAGATGGTTTCTTTTTTGATCTTTTCCTCCAATAAAGTGCAAGAAAGGATGCAACTAGAAGGATACATACAACCACACAAATAATTGTGATTGTTACTCCAAAAGTAAAGGACTTTCTTGATTTTGTAATGGTGTGACATGTTGTCAATTGCAATTGTGGAATGCCCCCGCAAAGCTTATTGTTTCCAACAACTGATATTGCATTTACATTTCTAAAAACTCCTTTTGTTGGTAGCTCACCCTCAATATCATTGAATGAAAGGTTCAAATATTTCAAAAATAAAAGTTTCTCTAGGCCTTTTGGAATTAACCCTGACAAGTTGTTTTGTGAAAGATCTAAATGTTCAAGGCCTTTTAAGGAAGCTATGGATGAAGGTATGACCCCTTCAAAGGAATTACCTTGCAAGTATAAGTGATCTAATTTGAAGCAACTTCCAATTGTCTCAGGAATTTTACCAGATAAATGGTTTTCAGAGACATCAAGTGAATATATATTTTTCAAATTCCCTACTTGAACTGGTAATTTGCCATTGAATAAGTTGTGTGACAAATTGAGTAATAGTGACAAGGAATGAAGATCAAAAACTTGCCAGGGTATGACTCCACTGAGGTAATTTTGTGAAACATCTAAACTTTGCAAATTTTGGCAATTACCAATGCTTGAAGGTATGCTTCCCTCCAATTTGTTTTGAGACAAATAGAGTTGAAACAATAGAGTGAGATTCCCTAAGTTGTTTGGGATTTGTCCTGAAAAATTGTTTTCTGATAAAGAAAATATTTGCATCATCGGAAACTTCCCAATATAACTAGGTATCACACCTGTGAAAAGATTCATATCCATATACAAGACAATTAAGTTCATAAGATTCTCAAATGTTTCAGGGATAGTTCCAGATAATTGATTGTCTTCAACATATAACGAATTGAGTTGTGTTGACAAGTTTCCTATAGAATTGGGCAAAACACCTTCAAATTGGTTTCCACCTAAAACCAACTCTTCCAATTTGCTACAATTTCTTAGAGATGTTAAAAAGTCTAAATCCCTTCCTAGGTGATTTTCACCTAGAGATAGAAATACAAGATCTAGTAGATTTCCCAGATTAGTTGGAACTGATCCCATGAAGTTGTTATATGCGATTTCAAATATTTGAAGTTGAGATGCATTGCATATAGAAATAGGAATTGGCCCAAAAAATTTATTAATACTTATTTCAAAAAATTGGAGATTAGGGAGAGTGAGGCCTATGTTTGTTGGAAGAGTACCACTAAGTTGGTTGTCTGCAATTAGCAATCTGCTGATAGATGATATATTGTAGAGAGGAGAAGGGATTGTACCGTTCAATTTATTGGCTCCAATGCCGAAAGTTGATAAGCTTTTCAAACGGCCAAAGCTCTCTGGAATATTTCCCTCTAAATTATTATAAGTTGCAGAAAAAAATTCGAGAAACGAAAGATTTCCCAAGAAAGGTGGGATTTCTCCTGTCAAATTGTTAGACGTGACCCAAAGAACTGAAAGCTTGGTTAAAGAGCCAAGCTCCATGGGGATTTTCCCAATAAGTTTGTTCCACCTTATATTCATTATCCTGAGTTCAGAGATGTTGCTCAAGCTGGCTGGAATTTCTCCTCCCAACGTGTTATTTGAAAGATTGAGATGTCGCAGTCGGAGCAAATGACCAACTTCTTTTGGAATTTCACCATAAAAGCTGTTGTTTTGGAGGTTGATAGCTCTAAGAAAGGTGAGGTTTCCAATGTAAGGTGTAATGGTTCCATGCAATTTTTGCCCTTCTAGTTCTAGGGCTGTGACTCTTTGATGGCGATGGCCACATGTAATTCCATGCCAGTTGCAGAACTGGATAGAATCATTCCATGAGGTCAAGATTCTATATGGGTCGTTAGCAATGGATTCTTTAAATTTGAGCAAAGCCAAACGATCAGTCTCGTTTGTTGGAGTGGCAGAAGGAGTGGCAGTTTGCAAGCATAGTAGGGTTATAGTAAAGAGTAGAATCATATGAAGGGGTGTAGAGCTTAATAATTCAGGAAAATTGGGGTTGTGATAGTGAAGCTTCATTGGTTTGGACAAGCAGGAAAGAAAGCTGGTTTGAAATTTGAGTACGAGGCAGAGCTGGATACGCAAGTTTGTATTATATATAGGCTCCTTTAGTAATGTTGTAGTAAATTGCAAAGAAAGTTTTCAATTAAAGAAAACAAACCTGAGTTGACGTGGGTGGAGCCGAAGTCTTTTCGCTATATTTTTGTTACTTTAATTTATCTTTTATTTAAACTTTTATTATTGTTGTATTTAAATAAAATCGTCGAGGATTATATATATAAATTTACTTTCACATTATTCATAGATAGACATGAACTCCTCCATTCCGTGGACATAATATTTTGAATAAATGAAGCTTATGTTAAGTCTCAATGCAGTATCCAACTTTGAAAGTTGCAATTGTAATAATCCGTATCAATTATAATAAAACACCATATTTTTACACATAGAGTAGAGGTGCACTGTGCACATACTAGCTACGAGCCACTAAATTTATATGTGTGAACTGATTGCAAGCATTATGTTAAATTTAGAAGAAAATAGAATTTACTACAGACCATTTTACTGATGGCCACACTAATATTGCGTACTTTTTTTTTTTTAATACAAACTAGTAAGTTACCCGTACTAAGCACGGATAATGTTGTAATATTTTATGTAAGATAGTTTTGGAGAATATTGTATATTTATTATAGCATAATTTTTATAGAACTTTATTAGTAATGAGTTCATCATAAAATGCAAAAATTATAAATTGCACATACATATTCATTATAATTATTCAATTGAAATAATGAGAAATAATTAAAAAAACCAAAAAAACAAAAAAAACAAAAACTTTGGAAGACTATTATAGAATAAAAGTTTATATAGAATGTGTCTTTCTCTTTCTCCTTAATTCTCAAACAAAATACACATCTCAAACACACACAATCAATTACATCATTTACAAAATTCACATCCACAATGTTCAACCTTAACTTCAAAATTGTAATTGTCATTGTCACTCAATATAAAATGCAAGCCCCCCCTTCTTTGGTTGTAGCCAAATCTGTTAGGTTAAAAATGAATTGACCCCTTTGCAAATTAATTAATTACCCAAGTTAATTAATTAGTCAAAATATATACAATAGCATGGTAGCACAAACAAATCACCAAATAACTAAATGAGTGGAAAATAAATTTGACACAGGTGATTTGTTTATGAATGTGAAAAACCACCGAGGCAAAACCTCACCGGGTGAATTTAAGGTCACTACTTCCGAGAATCCACTATTATCAATCACAAACGGTTACAAGTATAAGGAATCTTACCAAACCCTTTGATCTATCCCGAAATACCAACCTACAATTGAACCCTTACTCCAATACTCAATTGGACTTGTATTGTAGCGGTAATCTCTCTGTTCATTGCATGAATCCCAGTATGTGACTAACCAATGATGCACAGATCCCAATATGTGACTAATTCCACCAACTTGAAGAAGATGTTGGTTGCAAAGTTTTTCAGTTCATCAACAATGAAGATCAAAAAGCTCCTTGGTCACAAAATCTTTGGCGCAAAGACGCAGTAGCTTCTACAGAGGGAATGATGAACTAGAGCAATTTCTACCTCCAGTCACACAAAACATTCAGGGATATAATTCCATGTGCGATGACTTTTAAAATAATCTTTATATATGTCTAGGGTTGTGAGAAAAGAAACCTTACACAAATACATAAGAATATGCGTGTAATCAGATTTGGAATTTCTGATTTCGTAATTCTCGACAAATACAGATTGTGTTGAGCTTCAACATTTAATCTCGATAGAAATGATTCTATCGAGCTTTAATGAACAACACTTCTTCACTTGTTTCTTGATCAGATTTGCATGACTTCAATACTTAATTTGAACACTTGTTTTTTGAAATACTAAACCCATCCTAAATCTACCAAATTACAAATAAAGTGTGTTTTGTCAAAGGATTAGCCAATCTACATCAAATATGTTCCTAACAATCTCCCCCTTTGACAATCCATAACAAAACCACGACAAACAAATGAACCATGAGAGAAGTCTTAAATCACTAAACTCATAATCACTTGTTGGATTACAAAACAAATCTAACCCTAACATAAACTCTTGAAAAACTTTGCAAGAAGAGAGTTCATGGCAAGATAGACTTTCACAACTAGTCTTTCTGAAACACTTAAATGAAACTCATCAAGGCATCATGTGTGAAACAGAAATAAAGATTGTGTACATAAAGAAACATGTGTATAAAGAGAGAAAAGAAACAACACATGTAGAGATAGGTGAAAAAGAAACATACATCATCATCATATTTGTATCAAGAAAAGTACAATGTATGTAAAGAAATGGTCACAAGACCGGTGTACAAGAGGCTAATATAAAGAAGAAAAGAAAAGTACATATAAAGCTCACTACATCCCTTAAAATCTATATACACTCCCCCTATAAAAAAAATGTCCTATACTGACTTTCCCCCTAAGTACAAGACTACTTTCAATCCCAAAACTACACCCATTTTTTTTCACAAATGACAAAGGGCAAGTCTTTTCTTAGAGGTTGGCATCTTGTCATCACCGGAAGAGCTAGCATCATCCTCATCATCACCACCATCATCATCCTCATCAGCTGAGGCCTCTGGAGAAGGGGAGGGAGAAAGAACAACGCTAGCCATGTGAGCCTGTCTGCAGGCAATGTGACCAACTCGGGTGTTCATCTTACACATCTCATCTGTGAGATAGTCAAGACAAGCACCAAAGTTAGCCTCCATTTGCTAAAGCTGCACCATGATGGCCTCCAAGGTCACGCCACCAGCAACAAAGGTAAAAGGAGCCAAGGAAGACAGTGGAATAGCAAAAGCTGTAGGATCTATTGTCTCCACTTGTAGCCACTTTGGTCAAAGTTGGGCCTTGCTTGCTCACTCCCAAGTGCAGGAGATCATAGCAATATAATTCTCGGAGTACTGAGGTCGAACCACAAGGAGCAGAGTAAATTCAAAGACAATATAATTAAATAACAATTTGGGTGAAGAAGAAAAATACTTTTGCTTGGTGATTGTTAACAAGAATAATAATAAAAACTGATTAAATCAATAATATAAATACTAGGACATCGAGGTGTTTCCCTATATCGATATGAAATTCTTTGTAATCTTAGAAAATATATATTTCATAATTGATTGTTCTTATACAATTAAAAACTTATGATTTGGTTGAACTGAGACAATTCAAGAACGCATGATAACCTCGATTAATAATGCGGTTAGAATAGTTTTCAGAAAAACCCATTCACTTTAAAACATGATTTCTATTTGAAACTATTAGAAATTCCTCTAAACAATAAGAAAAACATGATTGAACTTATTGAAAGTATGGAAGAATTAATACATCAAAAGAAATCTAATTGAACAATCAAATATGTCATTGATAAAATCCTAGAAAGAATCACATTGAATATTCATACCGTATGGAAGAAACATAACCCCTAGCCCTAGCAAAGAGTTTAGACTGCCATTAGAGAAAGAAAAATACAAGGCTTTCTCTGCCAAAATTCGTTCTCACAACCTCCCTTCTAAAACCCTAATGTCTAAGTGTCAAAAGAAAATAAAACTTTTCCTATTTTAATTTCCGTCCAGGTTTACAGCGGTAACTTGTGAGTTAATTTCGGCCTTCAAAAATGGAGAATTTCCAAAAATTTAAAACTGGAAAGTTGTAGATATTTAAGTCACGGTTTCAACCCATCTGGTCTTGTGTCAATTGGATTTTTGATAAGAGAGATACGCCCAAAATACTGATCAGTACTCAAATCAAATTTTTCCTTTTCAGATTCTGCCTCTTTGATTTTTTTCCTTATTTGAAGCTTCCAATCACGTTAGATGATCCAAGCACTCCAGCTGCACCTCCTTAGACATTTAGGCACGGTCCTTTAGCTCCACTTTAATTCTAGTTTGGCCTCCATTCTCTCACAAATTCCTGTAAACTCATCTTTCTCACATGATTTCTTGAAAGTAGAAAATTACACAATGAATAGCATCTTATTCAAGAAATTATGTAAAGATAAATAATAGGGACTAATACAAATCATGACTTAATTATACAAATTAAGTATAGTAATAAGGAGATAACGCCCACATAAATATATAACAAGTATACATTTTAAGGCGTTATCAGGCCTTGCTCCGCCGAACAGAACCGGCGCTAATGGCACCCATGGTGGTGAAGAAGGGAGAGGAAAGAATGGGGATAGAGAAGTGCATAAGGATCCACGTGATAGCTAAAGGGAAGATGATCTTATCACGGGTGGCAGTATCCAAGTACACATCTAGAATAGATGTGATGAAGTGAGAAGGAAAGTCTATAGAGAGGCCCTCAAGAAGAGACAAAAGAAAACGAGCACGAGGCTCAGTAATGGAGTTATAGTGAGACAAAGGAGTAAGAGTAAATTTCATCACCATGTTAAGGAGGCGTAGGCCTTTTGTAAAGCTTGTGCATAGGGTGTTTAGCTTACCACCCTATATGGAAGGTGTCTTATAGAAGTGAGAAAGAAGCTTTTCTCAGGATACGGTCTGAAGACACTCACAGTCAGGGTAGTCAGGATGTGCTACCCTAGGAACATGTAGTACCTCGGATATAAGATTCGGGGTAATTACGTTACGTGTACCTTTGAATGTAGTAACAAACTAAGGTACATCAATATCGATGCTGTGTATATTGGAGTAAAACTCCTGTATAAACACGATGGGACACCTCAAAGGACTCTCAAGAAGAGATGCCCAACCTCGAGTCCGAATGACATCAGGGAGATGAGTTTCGACAAAGTCCAATAAGATAACCTAGTGTTCTGGATGAATGCCATAGTACTGGAAGTTCTCCATGAAGTCCTTTCAAGCCTTCCCATCACGGAACCGAAAGTGGAGGGGGACGTGAGAATCAAAAGAAGAAGAGTCGAAACCTTGAAGAGGATTCCGAGTAGGAGTGGATTTATGCACTTTAGGTGCCATAGCGTAGTCTATTTGAGAGAGAGAGAGAGAGAGAGAGAGACATAACACATCACAACCAGAAAAGGAAAGAAAGGATAAACGTATGCATGAAAAATGCATGAGCATGTGACATGCAAAATTTAAAAACATCATGGGAGAACCCAATCCAAACCTACCAACACACAATCCACAAGAATCAATCACACATCTAAAATGCATGAAACATTGTTATAATGCAATGAGAATACAATGCATGAGCATATAATATCATATCAACACAACCCAACCCAAAAATTTCACAAAAACCTCAAAAACCCCAAAAAATTTTCAAAAACCCAACCTTGGTCTAAAAATGCATGAATGCATGAAAAAGAAGGGATTAAGAACGCTTACCAAGTGATTGAGGCTTGATCTAGGCCAAGAAAGGAGTGGGTAGAGTGATTTGAGGGCGGGAGAGAGGATTTAAGCGAGAGAGAGCATTTTCTATCGAGAGAGAAGTTAAAAAGTGGAGTCTGAATTGCGCCTGTCCTTTAAATATAAAATGCAGCTTGATGGATTGAAGATGCTATAGAAGATCTGTCGAGCACTAAATCTCGACAAAAATGAATCTGTCGAGGATCTACCGATGGCAAAAGTGAGTCTCGATGGATTGAGGATCTGTCAAGAATTTATTGAGTAGACAGAGAGCAAAGAAATTTGACTTGATGGATCGAGAAGCTGTCGAGAATGTGTCGAGCAGAAACCCAGAAATCTCAATGGATCAAGAATCTGTCGAGATGCTATTGAGAAAAGAGTAAGAAGGGCCTGATAGAAAAGAATTTGTTGAGGATCTGTCGAGAAGCTGTCGAGCTTGAAGAAAGAAGGTTTTTCAAGAAGGGGAAAAACACATAAAGATGAATGCAACAGATGATAAGTCGAGTCATCAATATGAGCAAAGCTGCTGCAACTGCAAATTTTAGGAGAACTCACTACCATAGTATCTCTCTTGATATCTCTTTTTTTTAGGAAAAATAAAATTATATATTATTTGTATAGAATGAGTTGAATGGGTTACAAATTTGAATGATTAGGGTTTTTCTATATTATTTTGTTGAATGAGCTTTTTATTGAATATTTTGTTCATTTGTTCTATTTAGTCTTATCTTGTTGTTGTTTGAACTAATATTTTATGTCCAGGTATATTATCAATATATTGATAGCCTTGATTCAAAACATAAAAATTAAAACAATAATAAAAATTTGATAGCGTGCATGCTTCCAAGAAAGACCCATTACCTTGTACAAAGACCCTTGGGTCAACTCAATCGTGTGATTTGTGTCATAAATAATGGTCCTCCTTCTTGAAAACAATGGGCTTAAGATTTGTATTGGTGAAGATTGCAAAGCACGTGAGTTTGAACGTTGAACAATCTTCATTCTATGCGGAGCGAAGACAAATGTGTGATTTCAAGTCATCTAAATTGGGCCCCACTAGCAGGTCCTGGAATATTGCAACCCAAAGTTCAAAATAGGAGTTCTCTTTAAACCCCTTCCCAAGTGGTCTTATCTTGGAAATTGAAAATTACTTCTACCTCCGTCCCAATTTGTTTATTCTGTTTGAAAAGTTAAATTTTTTAAGGAAATATCATTTATTGTTTTGTCTGTTTTATAAAAATGTATAAGTTTACAAAACTATCCTTAAATAAATTTATCAGTTTTTTTTTATAAAAGAGTTATTCTTAATGAGGCAACTAAAAAAGAGCCCCAATTAGATTGATTTTTTTTTAAAAAAATAAAGTAAGAGTATAATAGGAACATTAGTAAACTAATAACTTTTATTTTTAGAAACAGGACAATATTTTGGGACATCCCAAAATGGAATAGAGGACAAACAAACTGGGACGAAGGTAGTATTGAATATTTTGAAAATACCATAAATGCGTATTCTCTCTTTTCACATGAATTATGGGTCCCATTATAAATTTAATTAGTGAAACCTACAGTTATGTGAGAGGAGGGAGTATGCATTTATAGTACTTTGGGAGTACTCAATAATTACCTATTGGAAATGGTCATTTCCAAAATGAGATATGAATGGAAAGTCAAGTCTAGAACAAGATTGGTATTATGGCTCTGTCAAGTGTCATCTTCTCTCTTGCAAAATAACAAATGTTGAATTATATCAACTAATAAAACATTGTTTATCTCAAAAAAATTTCCTCAAGTAGAATTTGGTTTCGTAACTAAAATTTTCATATTCGAATTAACATTGAGCACCTATATAAGCGATTTTCACATCCACACCTGTGTATGCAATATTTAACCAAAAAAAAAAAAACAATTAAAATGGGATAAATTTCATATTAAACAAAAAGACCCCAATTTATGTTAACACTACCTTCCAATATCATTCACTTTTCATGATTTGTAAGAGACTAAGAGTTTTGCTGAAAACACACTTTGATTTTATTCATTTCAGTCAAATATCTTCACATAGAAGCTTAGAATCGTTAGCCCACTAAGCATAGGAGAACGAAAATATCATTTAAGATATTACATTTTCAATATGAAAGTCAATTTAACCATGGCCGGCTTAACTAATTTTGGTGCCTAAGGCGAAAATTTTAAGTGGAGCTTTAATTTAATTTAATTAAATAATATTCTTGTATAATTTTATTACTTTCTAACTCTTTCCAGTGGATTTTTTGTTACTTTTTTATATTTTCAGCCAAATTTTCTGTTGTTCTTAGTTTAATATTAGTAACAAATTTATCCATAGATGCCTTTTGAGATTTAATTTGTTTTTCTAGTTTTCTCTTCATCTATTTTTAAGTTTTTCATATTTAGATGGATATTTTCTAGTAGAAATTTATAATTAAAAAAATATTTGAAAATATATGAAAAATAATTTATAATTGAAAAATATATTATATTTAAAATATATTTAAAGTATAGAAAAATAAACCTAATAATTTATCAAAAGTAAGATTCCAACTTTAGTAAATGATGTCCTCATACCTTGTAGTGCGTTAATGCTATTCGTCAAATACCTCCAAAAATATGTGTGTGTTTCTCAAAAAAAAAAAAAAGAAAAAAAAAAAAAGAATGGGTAATTGTCTTACATTACTTAAGAGAGTGTGTTGTGTGTAATATAACTTGCTCTACCTTTCCTTAAAAGTTACCATGACTTTTGAGTGGAGTTGTGGTGTGCCTTTGTGTTAAAACTCATTTCCCTCTCCCTTGTGTGTGTGTGTGTGTGTGTGTGTGTGTTTGTTTCTAAATTAAAAAAAAAAAAAAATATATATATATATATATGGGTAATTGTCCCACATTACGTAAGAGAGTGTGTTGTGTGTAGTATAACTTGCCCCACCCTCCCTTAAAAGTTACTATGGCTTTTGAGTAGAGTTATGATGTGCCTTTATGTTAAAACCCCTTTCCCTCTCTCTTGTGTGTGTGTGTGTGTGTTTGTTTCTTAAAAAAAAAAAAAGAAGGTAATTGTCCCACATTGCTTAAGAGAGTACGTTGTGTATAGTATAACTTGTCCCACCCTTCCTTAAAAGTTACTATGACTTTTGAGTAGAGTTGTGGTATGCTTTTATGGCAGAATCTCTTTCCCTCTTCCTTGTGTATGTGTGTTTGTTTCTTTAAAAAAAATAATAAAAAATAATAAAAAAAACCTCCAAAAATATAAAATCTGTGGGATATTTAATTGATCAAATTTTCTATGATTTAGTATTAATAAACTGATAATGCGCTTCCAAAAGCAGTCCTATCTAAAAAATATAAAAAGTGAAAGCGAACAAACAAAGAAATTACTTTGTTGAAGTGCATAGGCCGTTGAGCAGACACCACCGACAACAAAGAATTCATCTGATTTGGGTCATTGTCCTGCTTTTCTGATTAATACGAGGACACAACTTTTTGTTATGATATGATTTGTTGAAGTGGTTGTTGGAGAGTGATAGCCAATTACTTATACGTGAATTTGCCACCATTTTTTATTTCCATATCACAAAAGTGATAAAACCATTCATTTTAGCATAGCGTGAAAAGAATTGTAGAAAAATCGGTTTAGTTGATTATGTAACTTAAAATGAATTAAATCTATAGGTAACCAATCACACTTAATACAAAACTAATAGTTGGTACTTGGTAGCAACTCCTAAAATTTTTTTTTTAAAAAAAAAAAAAAAGAAAAAAAGAAAAAAGAAAGGACTCATATACACACACCTCACCTTAAAAATACATGCACACAAAAAGGCACATCGCTAAGGACCCAATGTATAAACCCCTAAAAATCCGATTTTTGGGGGGCATCCACACTAATATGTGATTACATAGCCCACGGGACCCCATGATCATCTTTACAACATCAATAATTCACCTTTTCGTGGAAGTAGTGGAAGGGTGTCATTGACAAATTCAACTGTTCTAAAGGGGCCCCAATATCTATAATTAAGATGATCCTAGTACATGATTACATAGCCCACGGGACCCTCCATGATCATCTTTACAGCACCAATAATTCACCTTTTCGTTGAACGATTGCTCGAGATTGGTATTATGGATAAAGAGAATTAGTTCATTCTAACAACCAAGTAAAATTATTGATAATTATGAAAATTATGTAAAATTAAAAAAATTTAACTTTTAGTTGACTTCTTAATATTTGTTTGCATAAGATTTTGTGAGCTGTTTTAGGTCATTATATATATGTGTGTGTATTATTTGAGTTTAAAGTCACTAAGAGTCTGTATAAAACTTCATATATTTAAACCATTTATTACAATCTTGTCAACTTATATTTTTTTTAAGGTCACATGTGACGTTGGTATTGCTCAATGTAAGTATAGAACCATCAAATGTGATGTTAGCAGACTACCTACTTGTAAGTATGGTGTCTCAAAAAAAGTGCACCATAGAATTACCTTTTAAATTCTCATTTATTAGAGCATCCACATTGGTGATGCTAAATAACTATATTGCTATTTTTAGCACCACCAAATTCCAAAATGTGCCCTACAATGGTGGAGCCAAAGCTATATTTTTTGGCTCCTCAACTACAATGCACTGCTACTTTTGGCTATGCACTATTAAAAAAAATAAATAAATATTTGTGCGTTCATACTACTTTTGATTATTTTACTCATTTTTATTTTTTCTTCTGTCCTTATTTATCTTTTTCTACGTTCACACTGCTATTGTTTGTGCCTTCACACTTCTTTACTCATTTTTTATTTTTTTTTTATTTTTTTATATAGCATTCACACTGCTATATATTGTTTGGGCATTCACATTGCTATTGTTCTTTTATTCTTATATATTGTTTTTAGTAGATATATTATTTTGTTGTGATGTTTATATTATTTTATTGTGTTGAAAGCTAAAATAGATCCACTGATGCTGGATGTTTTGTAGAGTGAGTAGGTAAAATAGATAAAGTAGCTTTTTATAGTGCCAAATAGCTAAAAAAATAGCTCCATCAATGTGGATGCTCTTATCTTGTTAAAACCAATCTCATCCATTATCACAGTAATTTGTTTGTTTTTGTCATAAAATTTGTAATAATTTTAACAATCTTTATGAAAACCATATTGGATGAATAGAAATCAACCCATCACTATTAGGTAAATTAGTCCTCTTGAAAAGGTAAGAATAGTATATTTTAAATAAAAAAAACTTATAAACTAAATATTATGTAAATAATATTTAATATAAAAATCTCATTTAATGTAATTACATTAAGCATTAACTAGAGTGATCATAAGTTCTTTTAGCTTAGTCATGGGCTCACTTGCATTATCTTTTTAGCCATTGATGAATTATATGAACTTGATTACAAGGCACCTCTTGAAATGGACTCTCGTGTACACTTACATGTAGGCTGGTAGATGGATTTTGAAAACAAATTGTGTTATGGGCTTATAGGTGGACTTATGTTTGGGTTTGCACATTGTTGTGGTCAAGACCCAGTTCCGCATCCTAATCTACGCACCACAGTGTTTGCTCTAGTTTTCAAGAGCCCGTTTGGTATGGTATTTTAAGTAGCAGTTTTCAGTTTTTAAACAACATTACACGTATTTTCACACACTTTTTCGCCCACATGTATTTCCAAAAAATACAAATAGCATTATTAGAATAGCGTTACCAAACGAGCAAACATTTAGAATTCATGAAACCTATTTAACGAAAAGTCTAAACCAAGTCGAAGAGGTTTTAATCCATCCAAAGAACTCTATCGAAGTTGTAAGGAAATGGGGTTGTAGTGATACTGAAATTTTGAAATTATTTGTAGGCAGGCCTTCTTTATGCAAGGTTTTAAGGAAATGACTAACATTACATGGTTTCTTAGAATCAATCATAGTTTTGATGATAGGATTGAGTTCTTCAGGACATTGTTTGTGTCAAGGGATGTTCTTGCCAAAGCCATTGTTAAAAACCTTTCACTACATAACTTTCACAATGCCATTGAAGAGGTAAAATTTGGGCTGGGGATGGGCCTGACGGTCATCAACAATGGGCCGATAGAGGACGGGCCCATTATCTGCTACACCTGTCGTAAATGGATCCAGTATAGAATATCAGCAGGTCCGAAGCCCATGAAGAGGGCAGAAAGGCCCTTGGTATGGGATACTTGCGGAACACTTCATAGAGTCCGAAGACAAATAGAATTCTAGCACAAAAGAGATTCTATAAGATGTTTCCTATAAGGAAAAGACTTCGGCACCAAGGGTTAGACATCAACGCTCTACTACTATAAAAGCTCCAATACCCTCATAAATCAAGGTCCGCATAATTTACCCTCTCTAGCACTCTAGAGTTGTGAGAAGATTTCTGACTTAACCATCGGGGGGTATTCGGCTGGCACCACACCGGTGCTCTCTGATAGGTTTTTCTTCTTTGTCTTGTGCAGGTTCACGTTCAAGCACGCTCACTGGTGAATTTCTCGGCTTCATCAACCATCGAGCCAGCTATTGCACTGTATGAAGATATAATGCGTGTTTGTAGAAAGGACTTAATTCATGTGCTCATGTACTCTAATCTGGGGGCTGTTTTGAGGCCACGAGTAATTCTTACTCAGAAGATGAGGGCATTGAGGAGAGGCATATGCCCACCAGGTGCTCTTTTATTTTTTGGGCTCTGAAATCTAATATCATATATTTATATTGGGGTGAAGACGGTGATTCGTGGCTAAAAGTGAACACGTATTATTATTGTAATACTCCAATGAAATTAAACATCTGAATTCAAGTTTTGTCCTATAAAACAATTTAGATTTTAATAAAGTTAATTATTGTGAAATCATATTTCCAAAATACAATTTTACTACTTTAACATTGCGTGTAACTAATTATTGTTTCTTTTTAACACTTAAATGCCTCCGGTAGCAGGTAATATGTCGTACTCGTATGTAGCTAAATCATTGTGATTAAAATGGTAGTGAAATAGAAGCACTCGGTAGTAAATACAGCAACAGTAGCTTCTTTTTACAGTGACAGAATAATACGAAAATATACAAATAAGCGTCAGGTCCACCTAGCGTGAGAATAACTGCACAGCTCATAGACATATTGCAAATGCAAAACCATCTGGCAATATTAACTGTTACCATAGTTTCTAATTTTTTACTAAAATAAAAATTTACCTTTTTATTTTTTTATGCATTTTAACTTGACCTAGACTTAAAAAAAAATACCAATAAAAATCAAACGAAAGCTCAATATTGTATTATTATGGTTACTACTTACTAAAACTAAACATTAATACGTACTGTTATTAATTTTGTTCCATTCTAGTAATATTTTGTGTTAGTAAGCAAATTACAATGTTTAGCTCTCATTTCATTCTTGCTAAAATTTTCAATACGTATCAGTCTATTCTACTTGCTTGGATCCTTGTTGTCCAATATGGTTTTTTATATGATTATGTCAGTCAAAGTTAATGATGAATTTTGTCAAATTTCAACTGAAACTTATTTCCATGATTTTATTTTGTATTTGAGGTGTCCTAAAATGTTTAGAACCCCATGGCATTCAAAAGTCCCCTAGCCCAATCAATTGAACTAATCAAAACACCATACCCTCCACTCTCAGATGGGTTTCTCCCTTTGAGAAAGAAAGAAGAGTGTGAGTGGCTAAGAACAAGAGCCTCATAAGGGCATCCTATCGACACCAATAGAGTGGCTAAGAACTTTGTAATTCTGCTAGTGCTCACACTTTTTTGTATTTTTAACATTCATATAAAAAAAAAAAAAAAAAAATTAATATTCAAATCTCTTATCTTCTAATTGTTGAATTATCAAAAAATAAAAAATAAAAGGAAATGGCTGTCTTTAAAATTAAAATAATTGAATAAAGAATGTAAAACAAAACCACAAAACTTAAAACAGAAAGAAGGCTCCTTGGACCACCCTGACTTAAATTCCCCAAGAACTTTATTTTATTTTAAGCATATAGCACAGGCCACCTCTATTTTCTATTCATTTTTAATGTTAATTTGGATTACGGGTGATAAGAAAGTGTTTGTAGTAATTTACTCTAGGATGTAGCAAATATGTTCCCAATGTTCAAGATAAATGGTCAGCTGCAAGAATTAATGTTGCTTGTGTGGTATCATTCGATGACTTATTAAGACTGTAAGATGTTTATTAGAGTTGGAGATATTTAATAGAAAGATATTTGCAATATTCTGCAAAATTTGTAAATGGTGTAACCTTAATAACTTTAGAAATTGGCTTTGTGCTTTACCCAAAAAGAGAAAAAGAAATTGGCTTTGAAGTTTCTGATCAATTTTCTGTCAATTCTTTGCTTTTGAATGTTAATGTATGATCTGCAGTTAGAACATATTGAAGTATTTAGGGCATAGATACTTTGTTTTATGTGTATTTTGTGTTTCCATATGATTTCCTTGTACCCGCTCAAACTTGTGAGCTTACAGCCACAAATCTTCAAGAGGTTCCTTAGACTAAAGAGTACCGAAGTTCTAGTGTTGGTGATGGGGTTCTTTCAAAAAGAAAGTTCTATAAAATAATTCTAGAGTTATAAGACCTCTACACTGGGAAGGCAAAATGGGACGTTTTCAGATGTTACAATTGAGAGTCTACATTTGCAATGATTTTGTAAGTAGAATATTTTTAATTCTTTTTTTGTAGTGAATATTCTACGGAGTTAAATCCCTCAGAGTAGTTTTCTACTTTGTCATCAAATCTGTGTGGGTGTTTATTGTTTTATGGTGCTTATTGTTACTGTCAGATTTGGTGTTATTTATTGTGTTTGAATTGCCTATTTGTACTATTTATTGGAATAAATCACAACCTACTCATTCAATCCGCAGCCAAAGTAATTCATATAAATATATGATATGGTGGGATATTACTGGTGTACATCAAGAGGATTTGAGATCTTATATACCAAAATATATGATGCTGACAGTAAATAAAAGGTTTTCATCATACTAAATTGGTTATGTATTTTTCAAGAAAGTCAAAAGATGAGCCAAAAAAAAATCGGAAAACAAATTTAAGTAATTGGCATTATACAGTGTGTTGATTTTAATGTATTTAAATTGAAGAAAAAATTCGAATCATGACCCTAAGTTGAATTAAACTACACCATAAGATGAATTGATTTCCTTGAATTTTTGTTAAGCCACTCTCTAATTTCGTTTGTGTTTAAGGCTTTAAGTTTAAATGAAAATAAAACACAAGATCCACTTTTATTTGAACACTAGAATAATGTAGCATAAAAACATCTAAAGTTCTAAACTTACACTGCATTTTTGATACATTCCCTTCCCATAAAGGCTTTTTATTTATTTTTTTTTTTTGGATAGGGAATGCATAAACTTTTCATTACTAAGAAAACATAAAATTTACATCATGGATGAGGGCTTGCTTAGCAAAGCAAGGATCCTCTTCAACCCATACAATGTCATTAAAAATGCTGTAAGCATTTTTTGCTACTAAGTGAGCAGGCATATTCCCTTGCCTCTTGACATGGGAAAATTGAATTTGTGTAAACCCCATACATAACTCTCGAACACCCTGAATAACAGAAGCCACAGTTGAGGGAGGAGATGAAGAACCCGCCAAAGCATTTACCAATACCTGTGAATCTCCCTCCAGCACCACATCAGTAAAACCACGGCACAGGGCAAACTGAATTTTTGCTTCAAATGCCTTTGATTCAGCCTCAAGTGGACTGAGAGGAGCTTCCAATTTTCTGCATAAAATTGCTGCAACCTGCCCCAAATTGTCACGAATTACAACCCCAATACCCGTTGATCTTATATCCTTGAAAGTGGCAACATCAACATTTACTTTGCATAATCTAGGTGGAGGAGGAGACCAATACAACTTCTGGACTGCAGTGCTGGAAAGCTCATCACCCTCATTAGCCGCAAGAAACTCAGCTCAGTGCTACATTGCGCCAAACACCCAGCTGCTTCCCAGATTTCATCACACCATTAAGATGCCATTCATTTCAACTATGCCATAACTTCCATGCTACCATAACCAACTGAGAAACACAATCCAAATTCACATTTTCAGCCAACAGCAACTACCACAAGATGTCCATAAAAGAGATACCATCCCTTCTATCTAAGCTTAGGACCAACTTAGAACACTCCCACACCTCTTGAGCTTTCGGACAACCCCACAAAACGTGACCAGGAGTTTCAGGCTTCACTTTACATCATTCACATGAATGATCCGTCAACACCATCCTTCTCTTTAGGTTTACTTTTGTAGGTAACGCTTCTCTACATGCTCTCCATGCAAAATGCATAACCTTATGGGGAATAGGAAGCCTCCAAAGACTTCTCCAAAATCTTCTCATCAAGCTACAATCCAAACACTTCCTCTATTTTCCAAGGATGATATTCTCATAGCCAAATGATAAGCACTTTTGATAGTAAACTTACCATTAGCCGTTTCAGCCCACACCAATTTATCTGGAGGGAAGCGGACACTTAAAAGGATACTTTTGATTGCTTCAGCCTCATGTGGCAGAAAAATAGAGTCCACCACCGAAGATTTCCAACACATGGCCTCAGTATCTATCAGCTCTCCAACCCGAGTATCCTCATGCAAGAACAACCGAGGAGAAATTACCCCATGAGAGGAAGAACAAGGCAGCCATCTATCTCCCCATACATTCACATCCCTCCCATTACCCACACTCCACATAACTCCTTCCTTCACCAATTCTTGCACTGCCATGATGATCCCCCATGTATAAGACGAATTATGGCCTAGAGAAGCATGAAAAAAGTCACATCTAGGAAAATATTTAGCTTTCAAAACCCAGAATACCAATGAATCTTGGGCTAATTGCAATCTCCACCTTTGTTTGGCAAGTAAAGCCAAGTTAAAACATTTCAAATTCTTAAACCCCATACCACTACAAGCTTTGGGCTCACACATCTTTTTCCACGACACCATGAAATTTTCTTCCCGGATTTTTGGCTCCACCAAAAATTCCTAATCATACTTGTTAAATCATTGCATAGTGATTCTAGGATTTTGAAGTAACTCATTGTGTATGTTGGGATTGCCAAAGCAACAGCTTTAATGAGGATTTCTTTGCCCGCTTTAGATAACAACTTCTCCTTCCATCCCGCTAGTTTTTTACCAAGCTTCTCCTTGATGTCATTAAAAGTATTCCGCTTGTTTTTCCCCATAAGTGATGGGAAGACAATATACTTCTCACGTTGTTTTATGACTGAAGCTCCAAACCTTTGTGAGAGACGGCGACCCCGACCCCTTTTTAGGTGTCGGGCCAAACCCACGTGGATGGGTGGAGTCGTGTTATTGCCCCTCAAAATGGAGGTTCGACTAGTTATTTTTTCCCTTTTAGATTAAGGGTTTTACAATGTAATCGCCACTTATTTACTTATTGGGATAAATAAGAAAACCAAAATTGAAAATTTTCTCATTTTATTAATTTTCAATTGAATTACATTGATCATAGAAAAATTACATGGCTTTGGTCCTATGTACAATCTAAGATAAAGTACATAGCTTTGTTTCCTAGTTATAATCTAGAAATTGAAAATTACAAGGATAAGCATTGGTCTATCAACCCTTGATCTAAGTTCAGAGGCTATATTACAAGGTGGAAAGGTGTTAGGAACCCAACTTGCCTAATGAAACCGGTCTTCTAGACTATGGTGACCAACATTCATATCACATCATCCAATATGTTATCCATCAATTTGCATGTTGAATTCATTGTGTGTGCGTGTGATAAACCCTAATTCCATTTATTATGCATTTCATTTGGATTGAAAAATAAATTCTAGTGAATGTGTGTGGATGGTGATATCCTAGATTCAAGGATTGGAAAGAATTATTAAACAAACATGTTTTTCATATTTTTGATGTGGATTTAAGATTAAAATTAGTGTTATACATGAACATGTGATGAACAACCAAGAACATGTGAAGAACATATAAGAACAATTAAGAACATTCAAACATATTCAAGGGAATTTAAATAATTACTATCATGCTTTAATCTTAAACTCTTATCATGGCAACACAAAAAACAATTAGGAAATGGATTATACATTCATGCAAGATCCATATGGTGGAGGAGGAGACTCTTGAGGGAAGTCCTAAGGGTGGAGGAAAAGAAGAGCTAGGAGAGGGAGAGTGAGTCTCACTCAATACCTTGAGTCTCAGGAAGACCAAGATATGACAAGACTACTCAACTTCACTAGAACTCAAGAGAGTAGAAGAGAGGGAGGTTTTTTGTGTGCTTTGGAATGGAGGAGAGGGGGGGTTTATATAGTAGTGGTTGAGGAAATATGAATGGAAGACTATTTAATGAGGGTTGATAAAGAATCATGAACCTAGACCTCATTTTAGCCTTTGGGGAAATCTGGTGTATTAAATGTAGATATTGTGGGAGTGAGGAGCAAACAAAATTCGGTTTTCCCGTAGCTACTATAATAGCCTATAATGCCAACTTCAAAAAATCATATCTTACTCAATTCTGAACGGAATTGTCTCATTCTTATGCTCAAATTGAAGCCCCGAATGTCTAGGTTCTGGGAAAATTAACCTCAGTTGCAGATTCAAAATATTCTGAAAGATATCAATGAAATGGTGAGTAGAGGTCATTTGTTAGAAAACAATTTCAGCACAATTAGTATTAATAGGTTCCAAATTAGTTTCCAATTAACATTAATAGGCTCCAATCACTCTTATTTTAGACCTAATTAGTTCCAAATTTACCCTAATTAAAAGATAATTGCACAAATTACTCATTGAATGATTAATGTTTAATTATTTATTTAATTAAGTGTATGCAACCCTACCATAAAATGTAATCCTAACCAATCAAATTATGGCACATTATTGATCTCAAATTGATTATACTTATAACCAATTGAAATCAATTTTTCATAATCACATATAGTCGGACTCAATTTGTAATAGTGCATCTCAGCTATTAAAACTTGATTTGATGATAACTTTCAATTTGGTGGTCCGATTAGAGCTTATGACCAGTCGATTTGATCGTTACAACATCAAGATCATTTTGATGAAATGAGATTAAGGATCTAATGACCAAAATCAAGACGAATATTTCTAAGGCAAAATTACCATTTTACCCTTCAGGTGAGGTTAAATGCGGGTTGCAAAATGAGGTGTCAACAGAATGCCCTTCATTGACAGAGCTTGAAGAGCGAATGTCAATGTATGAAAAAGACACCTAACTTTGCAACTGCGGTGAATGCAGATAAGAATGCAAACCGTCATCTAGTGGATTAAAATGTGGATCGAATCTTAGGAGAGATTGCCTACGTACCTCTTGGTGAGAGGATCAGGTCCAAACATAGTTAACACATGCAACCTTTTTTTTTTTTTTTTTGGGGAAAAAATGAGTACAAGACATGCTTACCAGTGGTCGTGATAGAATGAGGATTTCAGTTGTAATCTTAAATTTTGGACATGCTTCCCAAAGGTCTGATGGATTTGAAATTTGGACGTGCTTCCCAGAGGTCTGATGGAATTGGATTTTGGATGTGCTTCCAAGAGGTCCGACGGATTTGAAGTTTGGATGTGCTTCCCAGAGTTCCGATAGAATTGGATTTTGGATGTGCTTCCTAGAGGTCCGATGGTTTGAAGTTTGAACGTGCTTCCTAAGGGTCTGATGGAATTGGATTTTGGATGTGCTTTCTAGAGGTCCGATAGTTTGAAGTTTGGACGTGCTTTTCAGAGGTCTGATGGAATTGGATTTTGGACATGCTTCCCAGAGGTCCCATGGATTTGAAATTTGGACGTGCTTCCCAAAGGTCCATTGAAATTAAATTTTGGATGTGCTTCCCAGAGGTCTGATGGGTTGAAGTTTGGACATGCTTTCTAGAGGTCCAATGGAATTGAATTTCAGACATGCTTCCCCAGAGGTCCATTGAAATTGAATATTGACGTGCTTCCTAGAGGTTTGATGGATTGGAAATTTTAGACATGCTTCCTAGAGGTCTGATGGTTTGAAGTTTGGACGTGCTTCCCAGAAGTCTGATGGATTTGAAATTTGGACGTGCTTCCCAAAGGTCCATTGAAATTGAATTTTGAATGTGCTTCCCAGAGGTCCATTGAAATTGAATTTGGACGTGCTTCCAGAAAGTCTGATGGATTTGAAGTTTGGACGTGCTTCCCAGAGGTTCGGTAGAATTGAAGTTTGGATGTGCTTCCCAGAGGTCCGATGGTTTGAAGTTTGGACGTACTTCCCAGAGGTCCGACGGATTTGAATTTAGACGTGCTTCCCAGAGGTCTGGTAGATTTGAAAGGTGTGAAGTTGTGATTTACAACTATTTTGTGTTGACTTTAATTCCATGCCAAATTTTATTGTAATTTTGTTCAATCTTATGTACCCTGTATTTTATGTGAGATTTCTTTGTAAGCGTTGTGTGAGAGAGAGAGTGTGAAGACTTAAGGCAACATTGAAGATTGAAGAAGTTTTCATGGGTAGCTCACGAGTAGCCTTCCCGTGAAGTGAAGCCATGTGCTCAGCACATGAGTAGAATGCGAACAGTCATGACCGATGGTAACAGCTAGTTTTCGCGAGTATCTCGCGGGTAAGGCCTTCCCGCGAGATACTCGCGAAATATTTTGTTTTACTATTTTGTCATATCTAATACACCCTATCTCTACCCATATTATATATACTCACATTACTCACATATGTTGAGGAGTGCTTTCAGAGAGAAAACCCTAGCCATAAACCCTTAAGAGTGAGAGATTGTCATATCTAGAATTTTCTACATAATCCATTGTGGTTTCCCTTAACTCCTACCTCTCCATTTCCAAATCCTTGAGAGGTTGATAGCCTAAACACTTATCACACCCATTCTGAGTGTAAAGTGAGGATTTGGTGCTATTGGGAAGCATTGTAAGTAGCCATTTGTTTGGTGGATGCAATCGAGTTAAATTACATGATCCAGAGAGCTAGAGAAGACAAGGCTTGGCGAAGTCAGTTGGTAGCAGGAGCTTGGAGGGCTCGAGTACATGGGGTAGACTAAGCTTGGAGGGTCTTTTGTTATTTGTGTACTACAACTTATTCTCTAGTGGAAAGATTTATCACTTGGAGGGCGGCGGAGAGGTTTTTCGCCGAGTACTTCAGTTTTCTCTTCGATAACACATCTGCGTGTTATCTTGTGTTTGCATTCTTCTTCCCTACTCTTTTAGCTTTCATTTTACTGTTGTGATTTGTAAATATGGCTTAGAGTAGTTTTATTGTTTGTTCGCTCGCATTTACTCTATTTCGCATTTAGTTTATGTTAGAGTAAAATCAACCAAGACATAAGTTTTAATTTGGGGGTCTAAATAGCTCTTATGTTTTCACACAATTTCGAGCTTTCAAAAGGTATTATTCCTACATATGTGTGTGGGCCCTTTACCCTTGTACTTGCAAAATAAATATTTTCAATTAGTAACAGAGTTATTCATTGAGAAGAATTTGGCATACTTGACGAATGCCCCTAGTTTGGGACATATTCCTTGCTTCAATGAATGTTAAGGGTGGATTGTTGTCTTGATGTTGTACCACTAGAGAATATGGAAGATGATCATATCTTTTTGTTCTTGGTTTATGAGGAAGAATTTAATGAAGATTTTTCTTGGGACTTCTTGATTTTTTTTTTTTCCAAGATTTGGAAATCTTGAAAAAAAAATTGAAAGAATTGAAAATCTTGATTGAATTTTTTATTTTCATTTTTTTGAAAGCAAGCTAAGAAGCACGAGCCCAATGCCCCTAGTCCCAAGGCTTTTTGAAAATTCTCTCTTTTTTGAAAAACCTATCATTTGAATGAGAATAACTTTGGTTGGAAGTTGATGCGGGTTGCTGGATAAGTCCTTACTTAATTCCTAGAAAAAGATAATTTCAATTAGCAATGGGTTTATTCATTGAAATGAATTGGAAGTACTTACCCAACACCCTTAGTTTGGGGCATATTCATGCTTAGATTGAACCTGAATTCATTTGATGTTGTGACCATTGGGGAACATGAAAGAAGATCATGGTCCACCATCCTTGGCTCTTGCAAAAAGGCTTTCTTTCTCTAGCTTGTTAGAAACCAATTATTGTGAAAAAAGTTTGGCCAGTGCCCCTAATGTGGACATGCTTACAAAAAAAATGGATTGATGTCTTAAATGAAAACATGCTTTCATGCAAGGACATATCCGCATACAATATAAATAGGCCAATGCCCCAAGTTTAAGCTTGCTTCATGCAAAACAAATGGGCTTAGCCTAACTTGCACCCAAATAATTTTGTCACATTGTTTTGACTTTGCTCCCTAAGGTTGGTTGGATGATTGGGACTGGGCCTTTAAAAGGCTGCCTACTTACCTCTTTCGTAGAGGATCAGGTCAAGACGTAGTTCAAGAGAACTGGATTTTGGAAAAGAATGATTTTTTTTTTTTTTTTTGAAAAAAACAAATTACAATTTTTTTTTTTAACAAGATGTGATCCTTTGAACAACCATTTTGGAAAATCATAGTGTTTAAGAACCAAACAAATCTCTTTGATTATGAAAGATCAAGATCATTAAACTCATGTAATCAAAATTTGCCTCTTTCTTTTGAACATTGTCAGATTAAGTCTCCAAAGGCAATCATGAATTGAAATGTGATAATATTTAGGAATCACATTATTTGGTGCAAACAAGGAGAGTGCTCCAAGTTTGAAAGTTCTTTTGAGCCATTTGGGGATTTGAGAATTTGAGAAGTTTTGTCCTTCAACATATCATCCAGTGGGGTTTGAAAATCTTAAGCAATTTTCCTTTTTAATTCAAGAGAGAATATTATTAGAGTTTAAGATGTGCCTACAATTAGCAAGACTTCAAGGAGGTCTTATTCATGGGTTGTAATATAAGCTGGGTTTAGGTTAAGAAATGAATGATATAAAAAGGCTCAAAATTCCCTATGATGTTCCCCCTAAAGTATGCATTACTTAGAAATCAAGTATTGGAGGAGTTTTCCCATTTCTTTATTGTCATCTTCTCACTAGTCTTCATTGTCACTTGTATCAACATTTATTTCATGCTTATTCCTCTTGAATTATATCTCTAGACTTGCATCTTATAAAATCCTTTTCTTTTTAGGTTACATCCTCAAGTTTCAATTTGCTAGGATTTTCCCATTTTTTTTTCTTTTCTTTGGCCCTAACTTTTGCCTAGATCGCCCTTTTGGGTTTTCAGCCTAGCGGGCTTTCCTTCTTCTTCTTCTTCTTCTTTTTTTTTTTTTTCTTTTTTTTGTATTTCATCTCTTAATCAAATGAACTTTTGGGGATCTTTTACCTTCCTTGTTTCTCTTAGCTAAAGTCATTTTGATGCACTTTCTAGACTTCTTTCTTGCCTTGATGCACTTACACTTTTGTGTGCTTGATGAATCTTTTCCTTTTTTGATGAACACTCTTTTAGATGAATCTTGTATTCCTCTTGGCATAATGAATTTTGGGCTATTCAAACTTAATGCACACCTTTTTTTTCTCTCACATTAATGGAATTTCATTTATCTTTCCTTGATTGAGTGAGATCTCTTATCTTTAGCATAATGAATTCTCTACTTGTCTTTCATGTCTTCTAGGAGAGTTTTATCAATTAGCTTCAAAGTTACAAGGTTGACTCCTCCTCAACATGAGATTTAAGCACGCATACTTTGATTTTTCTCACCCCAACTTTAGATTTTAGTTGGTTCATGGAAAAAAAATAAAAATAAATAAAAGGCTAAATGTTTGAAGGCTCAAATGAGCTAGCAATGGATGATGAACATTGTAGGTAATAGGAAATAATTTGGTTTAACCAAAGATGACCTCCTATCCCTAGTAATGCTTTCTTGTAGGCACAGTGATTCAAGCTCTTTTAATAAATTCATCTTAAAAGAAGAAGTATGAATGCTCTAATGATGTGAAACAAAAGTCTTTTAAAAATTGGATCAAGTGCATGGATTCTTGGGATTTTCCAATGGACGGATTCTTTTTGATTGCCTTTTAAGACCATTTCTTCTTATATTCTTATATTCCAAATCAAGTAGCAAAAGTCTTTACATGGATCAAATGAAATTAATCATTCCTTGGTACAAGTTGATTGCTCAAGCCTTTAAACATCAAGATTTAGAAATTGTTTTGTCCAAGGGATCCTCATGTACCATTTTGAAAAGGAGACTTCTTCTTCTTCTTCTTCTTCTTCTTCTTCTTCTTCTTTTTTGAAAGACTTGGGAATCTTGATTTTTTATGGAAAAAAATATATATATACATGAACAAAGTACATCAAATGTTACATAGATTTTTAGAATTCAAAGAAACATAGAAACATAGAAACATGGAATAAAAAAAATAAACTTTAAACTTAACCATGATGTTGCAAACCTAATGTGAAGTGAGGCAAAGTTGGGCCGCTTGCTTCTTCTTGGTCCATTTAGGATGCTTGACTTGGTATGCTTGAACCTTGATTATGATGAAATGGCTTAGGCTTGCACTTGGAAGGCTTGAATTTTGATTATGATCTTTCGGTATTTGCTTGAAATGGCTTGACCTTACACTTGGAAGGCATGCATCTAGTGAGCTTTTAGCCTTTGATGTTGATCATGTGTATACACCTTTGATGGGCTTAAGTGTTGGGCTTAGACTCATTCAAGAAACAAATTGGGCTTCCATTTCAAGTAGAGTTCAATCATAGGCTTTTGAGTTTGAGTTCATTCACAACATACAAGGCTCAAACAATCATGATGGGCTCAAGCGTTGGACTTGAGTCATCATGGGTCAAACAATGGCCAAACAAATGCATAATGAAATGCAATTTACATGGACCAACCTAAAGGTAGGTTCTATGGGTCATTACAACATGGGTAGAAGGTAGGTTAAAGGTCCCCACAAGCTAGGACGTTGTACCTCCCAACTTGTGACGCCAAGAGCGCTGCGTTGGTCTCAATAGTACAGTTTTTCCCTATGAACCACCATGGTATAACCATGATGATCCTTGTCACGGTGGTAGGTTCACCGCTGGGTATGTGAGTCTCAAGAAGACCACAATCCACGACTAATATTACTGGGCTTCTGGGCTAACACACAAATAAAAAAAATTTCATTCAAGCAAATGATGCATGACATGCAACATAATGACATATTAGACACATTATATACAAAAAACAATAAATAAAAAATGACATGGTTGGCCACCATAACCTAATTGAAGTTTAGCCTTCAATATCCCAGTGAAGTCGCCACTGTGACAGACCACGCCCTTGGCTTGTTTTTAGGTGTTGGGCCAAACTCACGTGAATGGGTGGAGTCGTGTTATTGCCTCTCAAAATGGAGGTTCAACTAGTTATATTTTCCTCTTTAGATTAAGGGTTTTACAATGGAATCGTCACTTATTTAATTATTGAGATAAAAAAGAAAACCAAAATTGAAAAATTCCTCATTTTATTAATTTTCAATTGAATTTACATTGATCATAGGAAAATTACATGGCTTTGGTCCTAGATACAATCTAAAATAAAGTACATAACTTTATTTCCTAGTTACAATCTAGAAATTGAAAATTACAAGGATAAGCATTGGTCTATCAACCCTTGATCTAAGTTCGGAGGCTATGTTACAAGGTGGGAAAGTGTTAGGCACCTAACTTGCCGGGTGAAACCGGTCTTCTAGACTATGGTGGCCAACATTTATATCACATCATCCAATATGTTATCCATCAATTTGCATGTTGAATTCATTGTGTGTACGTGTGATAAACCCTAATTCCATTTATTAAGCATTTCATTTGGATTGAAAAATAAATTCTAATGAATGTGTGTGGATGGTCAATTCAAAAATTTGAAAGAATTATTACACAAACATGTTTTTCATACTTTTTATGTGGATTTAAGATTAAAATTAGTGTTATACATGAACATGTGATGAACAACCAAGAACATGTGATGAACAACCAAGAAAAATTAAGAACATTCAAACATATTCAAGGGAATGTAAATGATTACTATCTTACTTTAATCTTAAACTCTCATCATGGCAACACAAAAACAATTAGGAAAGGGATTATACCTTCATGCAAGATCCATATTGTGGAGGAAGAGACTCTTCAAGAAGGTCCTAGGGGTGGAGGAAAAGAAGAGCTAGGAAAGGGAGAGTGAGTCTCACTCAATACCTTGAGTCTCAAGAACATCAAGATATGACAAGTCTACTTAACTTCACTAGAACCCAAGAGAGGAGAACAAATGAGGGTTTTTTGTGTGCTTTGGAATGGAGGAGATGAAGGGTATATATCTTAGTGGTTAAGGAAATATGAATGGAAGACCATTTAATAAGGGTTGACAAAGAATCATGAACCTAGACCTCATTTTAGCCTTTGGAAAAATCTGGTGCATTAAATGTAGAGATTGATGGGAGTGAGAAGCAAGAAAATTTTGGTTTTCCCGTAGCTACTGTAACAGCCTATAGAGAAAATTTCAAAAAATCATATCTTATTCAATTCGGGTCGAAATTGTCTTGTTCTTGTGCTCAAATTGAAGCCTCGGATATCTAGTTTCTAGAAAAGTTAATCTCATTCATAGATTCAAAATATTCTAAGAGATATCAATGAAATGGTGAGCAGAGGTCATTTATTAGAAAATAATTTCAGCACAATTAATATTAATAGGTCCCAAATTAGTTTCCAATTAATATTAATAGACTCCAATCACTCCCATTTCAGACCTAATTAGTTCAAAATTTACCCTAATTAAAAGATAATTGCACAAATTACTCATTGAATGATTAATGTTTAAATATCTAGTTAATTAAATGTGTGCAACCCTACCATAAAACGTAGTTTTAACCAATCAAATTATGACACATCATTAATCTCAAATTGATTATACTTATAATCAATTGAAATCAATTGTTCATAATCACATATAGTTAGACTTAATTTGTGATAATGCATCTCAGCCATTAAAACTTGATTTGATGATGACTTTCAATCTGGTGGTCCGATTAGGGCTTATGACCAGTCGATTTAATTGTTACAACATCAAGATCATTTTGGTGAAATGCAATTAATGATCTAATGACTAGAATCAAAATGCATATTTTCAAGGCAAAATTACCCTTTTACCCTCTAGGTGAGAGATATCAACGAAATGGTGAGCAGAAGTCATTTGTTAGAAAACAATTTCAGCACAATTAGTATTAATAGGTCCCAAATTAGTTTCCAATTAACATTAATAGACTCCAATCACTCCCATTTCAGACCTAATTAGTTCCAAATTTACCCTAATTAAAAGATAATTGTACAAATTACTCGTTGAATGATTAATGTTTAACTATCTAGTTAATTAGGTGTGTGCAATCCTACCATAAAATGTAGTCTTAACCAATCAAATTATGACACATCATTGATCTCAAATTGATTATACTTATAATTAATTGAAATCAATTGTTCATAATCACATATAGTCAGACTCAATTTGTGATAATGCATCTCAGCCATTAAAACTTGATTTGATGATTACTTTCAATCTGGTGATCTGATTAGGGCTTATGACCAGTCGATTTGATCGTTACAATATCAAGATCATTTTGGTGAAATGCAATTAATGATCTAATGACTAGAATCAAAATGCATATCTTCAAGGCAAAATTACCCTTTTACCCTCTAGGTGAGTTTAAATGCGGGTTGCAAAATGAGGTGTCAACAACCTTCTTTGGATTTCCCCTTGAATTTCCCTTAGTGTGTTTTTGCTAAAGAAGAGAGAAGTTTTTGCCTAGTTTAGCATTTGACCTGAGGCTCTCTCATAGACTCCCAACATTCTTTGAAGCTAATCACAATCCTCCAATGAAGCTCTACAAAAGATTAGGTTATCATCTGCAAAAAATAGATGGGATAGTTTGGGTCCCACTTTGCAAACTGAAATCCCTTTCATAACACCATTAGCCACAGATGCCTTAATAAAAGATGATAAACCCTCTGCACATAGGAGAAATAAATAAGGCGATAAGGGTTCCCCTTGGCGAATACCCCTAGTAGGAGTAATGCTTCCCATGGGGCACCTATTGACCTTAATTGCATAGTTTACAGAGGTAACACACTTCATAACAAGACATCTCCACCTTTTAGCAAAACCTAACTTCTCCGCAATTTTTTCCAACCAAACTCACTCCACCCTATCATATGCTTTACTCATGTCAAGTTTAAAGCCATGTCTCTCACTTTACCCCTTCTTTTTACTAATATGATGCATAGTTTCAAATGCTACCAACACATTATCAGTAATAAGTCTACCATGCATAAAAGCACTTTGAGAATCACTAATAATAGATGGCAATATTCTTTTAAATCTATTAGCAATAGCCTTTGAAGCAATCTTATAGATTACATTGCATAAACTAATAGGTCTAAAATCAGTCACATATTTTGGCTCTTTAACTTTAGGAACAAGCACTACATGAGTTTGATTAAATTTAGGAGGAGAGATACCATGGTTCAGGAAATCCAAGACCGTTTTGCACACTACACGCCCGCATGTACTCCAAAAATGTTGATAGAATAAAGGGGGCATACTATTCGAGCCCAGTGCCTTCAGAGTATACATTTGCTTTAGAGCTTAATGGACCTCACCCTCATGAAACTCACGAGCCAAATCAGCATTCATCTCCCCTGAAACTTTCGGCCCAACTGCATGGAGAATCTCCTTAAAGTCCTCAGGTAGGGAAAAAGAGAATAGACCCAGGTAGTACTCCACAAAAATTCCAGCTATCTCAGCCTCTTCCTCATGCCACACCCCATTCCCATCAAAAATACCATTAATATGGTTCTTTCTTTGACAATCTGAAGCTTTTGCATGAAAAAACTTTGTGTTCCTATCACCACCTTAATACCAATTTTGCCTAGCCCTTTGCCTCCACATCTCATCCTTTATATCTAACCAACAGTTAAGTTCAATCCTTGTTTTTCTCAAAGCATGAATTTGGTTAGAAGAAGTAGGTTGGTTCTCTAACAAAGCCAGCCTTGCTTGTAGTTTGGCCACCATAGCCCCCACATTATCAAACTCCTCTTTGTTCCATCTCAATAATTCAGCTTTGCACTTTTCCAAGCAGTTCAAGATAGCCCAATTCGATCCCACCAATTCCTCTTCCTTCCAAGCCTCCTTTACAACCTCCTCACAACGAGCATCTTTGAGCCACATGGATTCAAATCGAAACAACCTTCTTTTTCTTCTCTTACTAGGCCGATTTTTAAAGTGTAAGGATAGAGGTGAATGGTCTGATACCAAGGAGGATAGATGATGTAGCATTGCCCCTGGGAAAAGATTCATCCAATCCGTACTCCCCAAGGCTCTATCCAATCTCTCTCTAATATGAAAACCATCTCTTTGTTGAAATAACCAAGTAAATTTAGGCCCCATAAACCCCAAATCTCTAAGAGCACAAAAATTAATCACCTCCAAAAACAGCTCCATTTGTCTTTTTGGCCTTATACATCCCCCTTCCTTTTCCGATAACCCAATAATTTCGTTGAAATTCTCAATCACCAACCATGGGAGAGAAGAAGAGTTCTTCAAGAACTTCAATTTAGCCCAAGACTCCGGTCTCCTTTCCATTTATGGGCTACCATAGAACCCCGTAAGATGCCACCAACCAATACCCGAACCACCATCAATCCAAGCATCAATATGATCATAAGCATAAGATTGCACATCAAGAGTCACCCCATCTTTCCAAAATAATACCAGGCCATCACTATTACCATTGCTCAGAACGAACACCCCATGCTTTAAATTACACCTTTCTTTAACTTTATCAATCCACTCCTTTTTATCTACCTTAGTCTCCATAAGAAAAACTATGTTGGGCTCTTCTTTATTCACCACCTTTTCCAAGGCACGAACTGTCCGGAGGTTCCCAAGGCCCAGATAGTTCCAACTTATAATACTCATTGTGCTCAGTGTGGTTGCCTAGCAACCTCCGTCGTTGGTAAGTTCAAACATCTCAATAGTCTTACCTTTCTTTGGACCCGATTTAGTACCACTAGGCCCCTCAAAGATTTTTTTACGTTTTTGCCCAACATCAATGTCCATGGTAGAGCTCAATGTCTCCTCTACGGGTCTCCCATCCTTTCTTTTCCAACTACCCTATTTAAGTTTGCCCATGCTTGGACTACTATCCTCCCTCACGTTAGAAACCTTAGTAGTTAACTTACCACTCTTGTTTCCTTTGCATGAAATTCTATTGGTCCTCTTTGGTTTACTAACATCAGTTGGATCACCCCCTAATTTAAAGCCCAACTTAGAAGAGTCCACCTCAAGCCCGGCCTTTACATCTTGCAAGGAATGCTCTATATTTTAATTAGGAGTAACCTCAGCTTCCTGAACAGCCATGTCTATCAGTCTCTTCCCACAGAATACTCCCTGAAATTTTGCCTTACTTGTGTCAGGGATAATAATTCCTGCCCCCTCAATTGCTGCATCAAACTTCTCCAAAACTTCCTCAAATCAGCCTCACCCCACACCCCATGGCTAACCCTCTGATCTCTTTCCTTATCCCTAGATCCTGTATCCCCTCTAATTGGGATATTCTCCAAAAAGACAGGGTGCATGACACGAAATCCGGAGTTGTTCTCCACAGCCAGCTCACTTGTACCACCTGCTTCTCTCTGCACTGTCCTGTTCTGCGTAACCAACTCACTCGTACCACCTGCTTCTCTTTGCACCACCCCGTTCTGGGAATCCATCATCGTCTCTACCTCAGCCTTTGATGTTGATCTCTATCGACCATCCACTGCCTTTAACCAGTCTCCATACTGGAGTTCCATTGTTGCACCATTCTTTTTCACAACAAAGAAACCCGCACAGTGCTTCAAGTCGTGCCCAAATCCACAAAAGTAGCAGAACATCGCCAATCTCTCATACTTAAATTTTAACCATGTACAGTTACCTTCGGAGTCTGAGACAACGCACCCCCTTCTTAATGGTTTAGAAACAAAGACAGATACTCTCACTCGCATGAACAAGCTTTGTGAATCATTTGACCTTTGTTTTTCCGCTTCCTCCACCGTACCAATCTGACCACCAATATCTGTTGCTACTTGTGGAGAAACCATATCAAAGGGTCCTCCCCAAATTTGCACCTACATAGAAGCATGATCAAGAACAACATTGGCTGCAGATATACCTCTTTGCCATCTCTTGAGCAACAGCATTTAATTATCAAAAGACCAAGGACCTTCTTTAAGAATCTGAGCCATTTGAAATTTAGTCTTAAACTTAAACTGAAACAAGTTTGCACCAACTTCCACAATCTGCAACTTAGAATCCAACCCCCAAACCCTCCTTAAGGTACTCAAAGCAGCTATCTTATTATATGATTTACATGTTAAAAACTTGCCTACCAAACTAAGCACACAGCTTTCAATCTCACTGATCCTCCTTTCATCAGTAATCTCAATGACTTCCTCCTCCTTGGATGTGAGTTTTAAATTTTCTAAAATTTCATAAACACCCTCAGCCATGATGCACCAAGACACTATTAGAGGCAATAAGAGAGAGAGAGAGAGAGAGAGAGAGAGAGAGAGAGAGAGAGAGAGAGGGAAAAAAAAAACCTTAGCCCCTTAGGGAAACCTAAAGGAGATAAGGACTCGTTTTGAAAACGAGAGGGAGTGACTCCTACTAGAGAGGACCCATAAAGGCTTTTATTTGCACATAAACACACATTAAAATAATAGAACCAATCAATGTACATGAGGACAACTCCTTCACCAGAAGAGAAAGGAAACAATCCATTGATAATTTCAGCAACGGATATTAACCTAGCATTATCAAAGAGATTTAATCTCTTTCAATAGTTTCATGCTCTTGCAGTTCACAAAAACGTTCGTTAGTTCACCATTACATATTGTGATAAAATCAAAAACAATAACAATTGCATGGATCATTGGAAAAAGAGAATGGGAAAAAAAAAAATTACAAGAAGGTGATAGATTCTATCTTGCTTTTGATTATGAATGAGAAATGAAAATCTAATTCTGCAATTAGCTAGGATCATGTAATCAAAATTAATACAAATGTAAACATAAAATTTGCATGTTATATGTTTTAAAGAAGTTTTTGCAAACTAACTGAAGAAAATAAACAAAAGGAAAAGTTAATGGATGTCCTAGGAGTATTAGTTTAGTAAATATTTTTAGAAACATTTTATGGAAAAAGAAAAAAACAACTGACTTTTTTTTAGAGATTTTTATATTTCCCATAAAAGTGGTATTAAAAGTTTCTTATGAACAAATACTCTAAGGGCATCCGTTAACAAGACCCATAAACAAAATCACTAGGATACACTACTTAGGATAGTCTTGTAATTAAAATTAAATACCTTTGACTTGAGATCTACTTGGTCTACCTTTGAAGTTCCGCAGACCAACAAAAGTATTTTTTATCAATTGTAGTTCCTTAAGGACTTCTTCCAAACTCATTCTCTCTTTTGGGGATTCCATTAAACATAAATTTCAATGCTAAAGATTGAGACTAAGAACTTTTGCATGTTAGCATCAATTTGCTTAGACTCCTCATTGTTATCAACTTCTTCTACTTCAATTTCATTGGCATTGTCATCATTGTTATCAGCTTTTCTTTTGCCATTATTGTCGCAATTTCTGCTTCCATTTATGTAGCTTCTCTTGGTAAAAGCAATGGGTCAACAATTTGAACAAGTCTTTTTGGTAGTGCCATCTTAACAAAGTTATGGAGATTCAAACCATCTCTAAACATATCATTAGTGGGCCTCCATCCAGTGAACATTTCCAACACAAGCAGGGACGTAGCTAGCTTTGGACTAGGGGGGGCAATGCCCCCCTCCCCCCCCCCCCCCCCCCTCAAATGTTTTAAAAAAATATTATTATATAAAATTACATTTTTTATTCTCTTAAACAATATCATTGATTCTTTTAAGAGTAATGCGATCCTCACAAACTTTTTTACAATATTTTTACAAACTGTTTTCGTAGCAAATTCTTATTGATTTGCAAATTATCGACGCCTGGCCTCAATCGAAACGGAAAACTACTGTCGAGCCTTCGTTCGACCACCCGCTGTGGCGACGCTCCCGAGCTTTACCTTTGGAGGTGTGGCAGGAATCTTGGCCAAATTTTTGGTAATTACCAAAGGTAAGTGAAATTGCCACCAATCATTGGGTTTTTCTAAGGTGTGATTGGTCACCTATTTCTAGTTGATTTTATTACCAATCCTAGGCTAAGAAAAAGGGCATTTTTCCTAATCTAATTTGGATGGCAAAAAATCTTGATTCTTGAGTTTGGAAGTTTGGTTACGTGTGGGGAAGGTGTTAGGCACCCCATAACGCCTGTCTAAGGATAGTCCTTTGTTTTGATAAAACCTTAATTTTTGGAGATTAGCAGTAAAAACATGATTTTGGCATTGACTTTCGGGGCTTTGCATCATGGAGACTTTGAGATTTGGCTTTTGAATAGGTGTGGTCCCAATCTATGCTTTCCTAAGGCATACGGGCAAAGTACTAGATTTTCGCAGCGAAAATCCGGCGACATGTCACCTTACTTTCACAGTGAAAATTAGGCATTGCTTTGCCTTAAGTGACATGGACTGTGACAATCACACTGGAAGGGGTGAGCAGGTATATATATGCATATATCGTACACAATGCAAGCACATAGAGCGAGAAAGTAAATGCCTACATCCCTAGAGCATGGCCCAAAATATAGGTGCAGGAAAGTAAACAGGGGTTGTCATACTCTAGAGATGAAGACGAATGGTACACGGCCTGATATACCTAATACAACCCATCTAAGAGAGAAAGGAGGGAGGAAGAAAGGGGGTTTAAAAGAGTACATAACCAAATAGGAGAGGCTTGACCCCTAAATCTACTGAACACAGCCACTTGGCTCATATCGATATGCTCGCATCCGCACCCTTTTTGCTTGCGCCTGGGAGGCCATGCCCTACCTCCATGCGTCCTCACTCTGTATGTGTACATTGAAAGGCAAAGACAAGAAACTAGCAGACAAGCAATGGAAAGAAAGAGAAGCGTAGATAATGCTCAATGGGTATAAAGCAAACAAGCATACAAGCGAAGCAAGCATAGTAGATGGCTGGAGATACGACAAGCAACAAGATAAGCAAGCAAACTAGAAGGCAAACAAACAAGGAAGCAAGCAAACAAGTAAACAAGAAAGAAGGCAAACAAAGGATGGTGTTCGTGGGGGGATAAATGTAGGTTTGGATCAGATGTCCATGACTTCATTGTGTTGAGGTATGGACGACACACTAGCAAGCAAGACTCAAACATGAACATGTAAGCAAGCGTGTAAAGATGCATAGAAAGCCAACGGGTGGCACAAACAAGCATGGTAAGCATAGCATCGCGCGGAGGAAAAGGGAAGGGTACGCACGGAGCAACTCAGCATTCGGAGATGCCTCCCAAATGGTTACATCTGAATAAGACCTCATGAGCGTTGGACGTAACTACACACACACACACACACACACATATATATATATATATGATTTATAATTTAATTGATTTTAGACTCTTCGGTTTTTGCACTCAATAATTCACTTGCCAAAAAAATAAAAAACTTAGAAGGACATGTAGCGAAAAATTGGTTTCCAATTAAAATCTAATGTAGAATCTAATTGGATTTGGACTCTTTGACTTTTACACTCAATAATTCACTTGACACAAAATTTAATCTATTTTTTTCAAATATAATATGTTTATAACTACTTTAATCAAATTTATAAATTTAAAAATAACATTTAATATGAATCATAAATCAAATAGATATATAGGTACTCAAATATTTGTTGGGGGTTTTTATAAAAATAAATAAAAGAAAAATGACAAGTGGCAAAATTCTAGACATTTTAACATAGTTGCATGGTAGAATTGAGACCATTCTAGAGTTTTTAATGTTAAGTTAAACTTTCCAAAGGTCTTGTAGCTTTATTGGCACTTTCCCATGCATAAAGTGCTTGGGGGTCTAAGGGGGAAAGGATTTGATCTACGGGTTAACAGAATGTTGTAATTATCTCTTAAAAAAAAATGTTAAGTTAAACTTTCTCAAAGCTTTAGTTTTTATCTATTAAATCTTCTCCAAAAAAAAATATATCTATTAAATGTAGAAATATATATATATATATATATATATTTATTTATTTATATATATGCGGATAATATCATAATATGTATAGACATGAAAAAGAAAAATCCTCAATTTGAATATGATGAGTTTTGGATTATTATTTTTTTTTAAAGATAGATAGTAATATTTATTAATTCGAAATATTTATATCATTGATGAATTGGTGGGTCACACAGATTATAATCTCCAATGATTATAATATATGTGACCAATAATTTCAGCAAATTTGGCAAGAAACTCTTTTCTCTTGTTGGCAAAACCCAAAAAGCCCAATAAATACATTATGCCCAAACCCATTTACCTTGTTGGCGAAACCCAAATGCCCAACATTGAGATGAGGTATTGATCAAGATTATTGTTTCCAATCATAAATATTGCACCAACATTTATGAAAACTCCTATTGGTAGCTCACCCTCAATATCATTGAATGAAAGGTTTAATTAATTTTTAAATTAATTTTTTCTAGACCCTTAAGAATCAATCTAGTGAAGCTATTTCATGAAACATCTAAATATTCAAGACATTTCAAGGTAGCTATGTCTGAATTGTTCTAAAGTGAGATCTTCCGACATATGCAGAAGCTTCTTCCTAAAATTATTCCAACTTGGTGGGAGTTTCGCAATGATTGCACCCACTTGGAATGATTCAGGAATATTGATTGACGAATGACGGAGTTTATTGACCAAAATCTATAACTCATGTGCTTGATCCAAAAACTGAGATATCATCAAGAATTTTATAATCAAAATACTTTTCAATAATAAACTTATTCGTACCTATTTTCTTAGTTTTGTACTTCGCTTCCAAAGCATTCCAAATCTCCTTCATTGATGTGTAGAGATCATAGAGATGATCTAGAAAAGTATGGAGAATGTGCCCTCTGCAAATCAGTTCGTCTTCCTCCCGTTTCTTTCTTTGTGCCTTTATCTCATTAGTGTCTTCATCACTCACAGTAGGAAAAGGCATCCAATTCGGGTCCAAGACATAGAAGAGTTTGAGTGTAGTAAGTAGGAATTTCATCTTGTCTTTCCATCAAGAGAAATTGGTTCCATCAAAGCGATCCAATTTCACCAACTCATGATTCAACATCTTCAACGCTAAAACATCACTTGTTCCTTCCATTGTAGGAAATATTGTTTAAGATTGTTAAGTTCTACATTATACAAAGTAATAATGGAAGAATAAGGTTAACACAAAAGACAAACAGAAATTTAGATAACTTGGAGGCACAATATCATTTCTCTTAGACAATATTTGCCCCCCACACTAGTGTTGCTAAAGGGTTATCGCAGATTTGTCCCTAAAATACAACCAAGAAGTTGGGTTATCACAAATTTGTCCCCAGGATGCAAGTATAGGAACTTTAAACTAAATTGGTTTCCAATTTTTGCTAAAATCTCACCATACAAATAATTTTCAAAGACAGATAATTAATATTCTTCAATCTGCCTACTTCAACATGTAATTTTCCACTAAATGAGTTGTATGATAAATTGTGTAACAGTGACAAGAAAAAAAAGATCCAAAACCTATCAGGGTATGCGTTCACTAAGGTAATTTTGTGAACTTTGTATAATATTTTCGTAATATGCTTATAATGTTAATTATTTCCTATAAGATAATATTATATTTTCTTTACAAATCCTTTTCATTTATTTAATTTTTTTTAATGTAAACATGAACCTGCGGATTTGGCCCATATACTCAGTCTAGTCCTACCCCGCTTTTCCTTCCCCCACCCCCAAAAAAAAAAAAAAAAAAAAAAAAAAAAAAAAAAAAAGCCCTACCCCGCTCTCACTTTTTTGAGGATAAAGAGACACATTATTATTATATTTATTAAAACTAGGAGACATTTGTTTAAAAAAATTAAAAAAAAAAAAAGTAAATTTATATTTTTATTAAACCCCCAAAATAAACTTGAGATAACTCGTTCAGAATATATTTAGAGTCCTACCAAAATTTTTCTTCATTCTTGTTCCTCCCTTGCCTCTAATTTCTATATCATTCCGAAAATCTACTATTTCTTACCTCTTTTTCTATATGATTGTTCCAATTTCAAAATTTCCTTGAGTGTTAATTTGTGATTGGATTTTAGTACTTACACATGAGACCACCACGAGAATTTAATGACTAAAAATTTAAGTATAAGATGATTGTAGATTTAGATGTAGAATTAGGCGTACCATAGCATTTTTTTTCCTTTTATCTCTCTCTCTCAAAATCTACTTTTCCTATCTTTCTCTACTTTTTGACCTGTATAACCTCACTTTTTGCTCTTTCTTATACTTTTTTTTTTCTCTTTTTTTTTTTTTTTCTTATTCTTCTTTAGTTTACTCACCCGCATGACCTTTTCTCTCTCCTAAATTCTAACTTTTCTTCTCCACTTTTTATCTTTTTTGCTAGGCCCCAAAAAGAAGGGGGAAAATCAGGGCCATATTTGGTAAAGAAGAACCTAAAAGAAAAAGAAGGTCGAGATTGCTCCGTTGAATAAGGAAAGGGAAAACTTGTATCACTTGTCGCCACAATTATAGAATAATGTATTTTTTAAACATATTTGACCAAATAAGCTCCTTTCTAATTTATTTGGGATATAACCTTTAAGTTTAAAGTTTTTGTTTTTTGTTTTTTTATCTCAATTTTTTAACAAATAAATTGACTTTTAACTTTTTTTTTTTTTAAATGTTAATTTTTAGCTTCTTGTGACACATTAAGTATAAAAGTTGTAAAAAATTATATATACCTTTTATAAATACCATGCAAATACTATTGAAAAACTACAAAGTTTTCAAACAAACACTTATTCCTTAGCCACTATCACTTAAAATTTCAATCATCCTTGCAATAGATTCTGTGGTTATTCAGATAAAAAATCCCCAAAGATCTTCTAATATTTAAAGACTATCTGTCAAATACCTTGTAGTGCGTAAATGCTATCTGTCAAATCCCTCCAAAAATATAAAATTCGTGGGGAACTTTAATTGATAAAATTTTCTATGATTTAGCATTAATAAATTGATAATGCGCTTCCAAAAGTAGTCCTGTCTAAAAATAAAAAATAAGAAGTGAAAGCAAACAAACAAAGAAATTACTTTGTTAAAGTGCATAGGCCGTTGAGCAGACGCCACCGACAACAAAGAAATCATCTGATTTGGGTCATTGACTTCATTGTCCTGCTTTTCTGAATGATACGAGGACACAACTTTTTGTTATGATTTGTGGAAGTGGTTGTTAGAGAGTAATAGCCAATTACTTATACATGAATTTGCCACCATTTTTCATTTCCATATAACAAAACCATTCAATTTAGCCCGGCGTGAAAAGAATTGTAGAAAAATCAGTTTAGTAAATTATGTTACTTAAAATGAATTAGATCCATAGGTAACCAATCACACTTAATACAAAACTAATGGTTGGTAACAACTCCTAAAATAAAAATAAAAATAAAAAATAAAAAAGAGACTCACATACACACACCTCACTTTAAAAATACACGCACACAAAGAGGCACATTGCTAAGGACCCAATGTATGACCTGACCTAAAAATCTGATTTTTTGGGAGGCGTCCACACTAGTATGTGATTACATAGCCCACGGAACCCCCCATGATCATCTTTATAACATCAATAATTCACCTTTTCGTGGAATTAGTGGAAGGGTGTCACTGACAAATTCAACTGTTCTAAAAGGGGCCTCAATATCAATAATTAAGATGATCCTAGTACGTGATTACATGGCCCACGGGACCCTCCATGATCATCTTTACAACATCAATAATTCACCTTTTCGTTGAACAATTGCTCGAGATTGGTATTATGGATAAAGAGAATTAGTTCATTCCAGCAACCAAGTGAAATGATTGATAATTATGAAATATCTATAATATATGTAAAATTGAAAAAATTTAACTTTTAGTTGAGCTCTTAATATTTGTTTGCATAAGGTGTTGTGAGCCGTTGTAGGTCATTATATATATATATATATATATATATGTGTGTGTGTATATAATCTAAGTTTACAATCTATAAGAGTTTCTATAAAACTTCCTATATTTAAACCATTTATTACAATCTTGTCAACTTATATTTTTTTTAAGGTCACATGTGATGTTGGTATTGTTCAATGCACGTATAGAACCGTCAAATATGACGTTAGTAGGCTACCTACTTGTGAGTATGGTGTCCCAAAAAAAGTGCAGCATAGAATTACCTTTTAAATTCTCATTTATTAGAGCATCCACATTGGTGGTGCTAAATAGCTATATTGCTATTTTTAGCATCATTAAATACCAAAATGTGCCCTACAATGGTGGAGCCAAAATTATATTTTTTTGGCTCCATAGCACTGTAGCTAAAAGGTTTAAAAAAAAAAAAACTTTTTTATTTATGCGTTCACAATGCTTTTGATTATTTCACTCATTTTTATTCTTTCTTCTATTCTTATTTCTCTTCTTCTGCGTTCACAATGCTTTTGATTATTTTACTCATTTTATTCTTTCTTCTATTCTTATTTCTCTTCTTCTGCATTCACACTGCTATTGTTTATGCATTCACACTTCTTTTACTCATTTTTTTTTTCTTTTTTTATATAGCATACACACTGCTTTTGATTATTTTACTCATTTTTATTCTTTCTTCTATTCTTATTTCTCTTCTCTGCATTCACACTGCTATTGTTTATGCATTCACACTTCTTTTACTCATTTTTTTTCTTTTTTTATATAGCATACACACTGCTTTTGATTATTTTAAAAGATTTTATTATTTGTTTTTTTATCTCAATTTTTTAACAAATAAATTGACTTTTAACTTTAAAAAAAAATATATGTTAGTTTTTAGCTTTTTGTCACACATTAAGTATAAAAGTTATAAAAAATTATATATACCTTTTATAAATACCATACAAATAAGCTATCGAAAAACTACAAAGTTCTCAAACAAACACTTATTCCTCAGCCACTATCACTTAAAATTTCAATCACCCTTGCAATAGATTTTGTGGTTATTCAGATAAAAAATTCCCAGAGATCTTCTAATATTTAAAGACTAGCAAGTCCAATCGGGCCAAAAAAACGTGTGTACATACCTTGTAGTGCGTAAATGCTATCTGTCAAATACCTCCAAAAATATAAAATCCGTGGGATCTTTAATTGATAAAATTTTCTATGATTTAGTATTAATAAATTGATAATGCGCTTCCAAAAGCAGTCCTGTCTAAAAAAAAATAAAAAGTGAAAGCGAACAAACAAAGAAATTACTATGTTAACGTGCATAGGCCGTTGAGCAGAGGCCACCGACAACAAAGAAATCATCTGATTTGGGTCATTGACTTCATTGTCCTGCTTTTCTTATTAATACGAGGACACAACTTTTTGTTATGATTTGTGGAAGTGGTTGTTAGAGAGTAATAGCCAATTACTTTTTTTTTTTTTTTTTGAATAGTAATAGCCAATTACTTATACGTGAATTTGCCACCATTTTTTATTTCCATATCACAAAACCATTCATTTTAGCCTGGCGTGAAAAGAATTATAGAAAAATCGGTTTAGTTAATTATATAACTTAAAATGAATTAGATCTATAGGTAACCAATCACACTTAATGCAAAATTAATGGTTGGTAGTAACTCCCAAAATAAAAATAAAAAAGGGACTCACATACACATACCTCACCTTAAAAATACATGCACACAAAGAGACACATCGCTAAGGACCCAATGTATGACCCGACCTAAAAATCCGATTTTTTGGGGGGGCATCCACACTGGTATGTGATTACAGAGCCCACGAAACCCCCCATGATCATCTTTACAACGCCAATACTTCACCTTTTCGTGGAAGTATTGGAAGGGTGTCATTGACAAATTCAACTTTTCTAAATGGGGCCTCAATAGCAATAATTAAGATGATCCTAGTACGGGATTACATAGCCCACGGGACCCTCTATGATCATCTTTACAACACCAATAATTCAACCTTTTCGTTGAACGATTGCTCGATATTGGTATTATGGATAAAGAGAATTAGTTCATTCCAACAACCAAGTGAAATTATTGATAATTATGAAATATCTATAATATATGTAAAATTGAAAAATTTTAACTTTTAGTTGAGCTCTTAATATTTGTTTGCATAAGATTTTGTGAGCCGTTGTAGGTCATTATATATATATATATATATGTGTGTGTGTGTGTGTGTGTATTATCTGAGTTAAAGTCAATAAGAGTTTCTATAAAACTTCTTATAGTTAAACCATTTATTACAATCTTGTCAACTTATATATATTTTTTAAGGTCACATATGATGTTGGCATTGTTCAATGTAAATATAGAACTATCAAATGTGATGCTAGCAGACTACCTACTTGTAAGTATGGTGTACCAAAAAAAGTGCACCATAGAATTACCTTTTAAATTCTCATTTATTAGAGCATCCACATTGGTGGTGCTAAATAGCTATATTGCTATTTTTAGCACCACCAAATACCAAAATGTGCTCTACAATGGTGGAACCAAAGCTATATTTTTTGGCTCCACAGCTACCGTGCATAGCTACTTTTGGCTGTGTGCACTGTAGCTAAAAGGTTAAAAATAAAAAAATAAAAAAACTTTTTTATTTGTACGTTCATATTGCTTTTGATTATTTTACTCATTTTTATTATTTCTTTTATTCTTATTTCTCTTCTTCTGTGTTCACACTAATATTGTTTGTGCGTTCACACTTCTTTTACTCATTTTTTTTCTTTTTTCTTTTTTATATAGCATTCACACTGCTATATATTATTTGTGCGTTCACACTATTATTTTTTTTTTATTCTTATATTTTTTCTTTTCTTATATATTGTTTTTTTTTTTTTTTTGCATTCACACTGCTATTGTAGTAGATATATTATTTTATTGTGATGTTTATATTATTTTATTTTGTTGAAAGTTAAAATAGATCCACTGATGCTGGATGTTTCGTAAAGTGAGTAGGTAAAATAGATAAAGTAGCTTTTTGTGGTGCCAAATAGCTAAAAAAATAGCTCCACCAATGTGGATGCTCTTATCTTGTTAAAAACAATCTCATCCATTATCACAGTAATTTGTTTGCTTTTGTCATAAAATTTGTAATAATTTAAACTATCTTTTTAAAAAATATAATGGATGAATAGAAGTCAACCCATCACTATTAGGTAAATTAGTCCTATTAAAAAGGTATGAATAATACATTTTAAATAAAAAAAATTATAAACTAAATATTATGTAAATAATATTTAATATAAAAAGCTCATTTATTGTAATTACATTAAGCATTAACTAGAGTGATCATAAGTTCTTTTAGCTCAGTCGTGGGCTCACTTGCATTATCTTTTTAGGTATGCATTATCAAATTTTATATTCTTTTTAATAATTCACAAAATGTTATAAATAATTTTTAATAAAAAATGAATATTTTCATTAACTTGCCTTTTGAATTTCTAAGAAAAATTGTATTGTTTTCATTTTGGTATGACAAAATTCATAGTTATGATTTATGATTGTTCCTATATTGCATTTATGATTATTCCTATAATAAATGAAATATGATTACTTAATACATTTCTTTTTATTAAATTAGTTTAAATTGTAATTTTTTTTTAAAATAAAACTACTATAAAGATAATTATCACACGCAACACGTGAGTTCGCAGCTAGTTCCAATAATTTCACATGAATGAAAACTCGCCAACAATGATAGTATTCATCCTGTAATCCATATATTGGACCATGTTACATTTTGAAATGAAATGCATGAAGTTCTTAATTTGCTTCCAGTAAATCATTTATTCGACATCGAAGGAGAATGACAGTCTCCAATTAAAGAATGAAGTTGTTGTCTACTGTGAAAGACTGAAGAAGAGCATTTTGAGCCAAAACCAGAGCTCGCTAGAGCGAAAAATGAAAATCACACAAAAATTTTCGCCAATCCTTTGTTTGTCACTCACTCTAGTGGAACCATTTATAAACAGCTATGAGCATACCTAAATCTAGGCAAATTTTGTGGCCAACCCTAATCTCTTCACATTTACTTATTAGTCATTTGAAAATTTTTAGATTATTTGAAATAAAGGTGAAATGAAAAATAGTGTGAGACAATATATAATTTAAGTTTAAGCAGAAAACTAGCTTTCAATTGGTTGCCAAACTCTTAAAAGCCATAACATAACCCTGACTTTGAAAGAGAAAAACAACTGCAAAAGCAGAGAGAAAACCTTGAGAGAGATTCCAATTGTCTTCAAACTTCTCCATTGAGAATCCTGGGAAGGTTCTTTGATCCAACAACCATTGATCACCCACATATGTGTAGGTTGAACCTTAATGAAGTAATTTCATGCTCAGCCGCCACTTCCACAAAATCAATGGTTTGTCTGTAATGTGCCAGACTCAAGATTCAAGAAGAACATCTCTGTTGTGATAAAGAAATTTGAAAAAAAAAAAAAATTTCTATTTGTCAATCGAGAAGAGTTCCATGTGGACCAAATTGACTCCATAGCCCCTCCATAAATCTCAAAATCACCAGGAAAGAAGGGGGTCTCCCACTTCATAATTTCCCTTGGTTGCTTCACCAAAACTTTTCCACTGACATTCAAAGGTCCACGGTACTCAAGCATGGTGCACTCTTTCTGCTTAGGCTGTGTTTGTTTCGTGTAAAATGTTTTCCGGAAAATACATATTTTCCGGAAATGTTATTTTTCGGAAAAGGAAAATATTTTTAAGTGTTTGGGTGAATTATGAAAATTGTTGTGAAAAATATTTTCATGTGTTTGGATGTGTTAGGAAAATGCTATTTCCGGAAAATTTTTCACATTTTCCGGCAACAACAACAACACCAACAACAACAACAACCGGCGGCAGCAACAACAACAACAACAACGCAAATTCCGGCAACAACAACACAAATTCCGGCAACAATAACACAAATTCCGGCAATAATAACAACAACAACAATTTTCATTCCTCAGCTCCCAAACAAACATTAACATCATTCCTCAGTCCACAGCCACAAAAATACAAAACCCAAAGACAAAAAATCATCAAATCCGATCAAAAGGCGAAGGGGTGTGGGTCGGGTGTGGGTTCGATGGCGAGTGGGTTCGAAGCGACGGCGAAGGCGTGTCGGGTGTGGGTTCGATGGCGAGTGGGTTCGAAGCAACGGCGACGGCGTGTGGGTCGGGTGTGGGTTCGAAGGCGACGGCGACGGCGTGTGGGTTCGAAGGCGAAGGCGATGGCGATGGCGAAGGCGCTTGAGGCAACCGTTGGAGTCAATCTGGAGCTCGGAGCGATCTGGAGCTTGAGGCGACCGTTGGTGTTTGGAGTCGATCGTTGCTTGATCGGCGCGGTGCTGCGATCTGGAGCTCGGAGTTCGCCGGCGGTGGGTGGATCGGAGCTTGCTTGGAGGTCGTCGGTGTGTGGATCGGAGCTTGCTCGTCGGTGTGTGGATCGGAGCTTGGAGCTTGGAGCTTGGAGACTTGCTCGTCGGTGAGAGAGAGTTGCTGTGTGAGAGAGCTTGGAGAGTTGAGAGAGTTGTGTTTTCCGGAAATTGGTTTAAGGGAAAATAAAAGGGGAAATTGATTTACGCCTGGGGAGGGTTAATTTTCGGTCAAAGCTGAAATGGTTTTCAGTTGACCATATTTTACTAACCAGCCAAACACCCAAATTTTCCGGAAATGGTTTTCCGGAAGTAGTTTGAAGTCAAAACAAACACACCCTTAGATTGAAATAGAGATTTCCAGACATGAATAATCAGCCCATTGGGCCGCATCTCATTAGGCAAAACTACTCCAGACCCAAACACACTAAGCTGAGCTCCATTACACCTAAACCCAGGAGATTCAGCGTGATTTTCTCAGATTTTTCTAAAGAAATTTTGCCAATAAGCAAGAACCGTCGACACAGTTATTCTCACGTTAGTCAACTTAGGCCTGGCTAATGCTCAGTTTCCTTAAATGACTTTTAGACCCCAGAGTTTACACAAAGACAAGTTAAATGGGACAGAAATCTCACGAAAAAAGTGAGGAACATTTGTAATTCTCATATTAGAGTAACATGTTTGTTTAGACCCCAGAGTTATCTCCAATCTCATACTAGAGTAACAAAGATGGCGAATTAGGAAAAGTTTGGTTTATCATGATGATGAAATCTTTGGCCTTTTTGGGAGGATTCCACTTATGTTGACACTCTCGGTTGATAAATTTAAGGTACAAAGTAACATGACTTTCATTTTGGGCATGATGAAGCTTCCTGATAATGTGGTCCTTCAGTACCCATTTCCTATTGTATTATAATTTGGAGGCTGTTTTGAAGATAACAGGACATGGGTCTTGATTTTCAGATTAAGGGATCCAAAAAGAGGTCTATAGAAGCGTTTGTTTAGTGTCACCCCAAGGATGTTGCCGATGAATTAATGATTTGTGAGTTTTTAACCATTATGAAGAAAATGTCAATCTCTAGGAATTGTCTAAAAAATATATTTGAAATGATTTGTGTGTTTTATTTTGTTCTTTTAACTATTCGCTTAAGATCTTATAAAGCAAATTTAACAAAAGAACCACTTTTACTTGAAGTTTTGAATACAAGAATAACGCTGCACATAAGCATACACAGTTCTAAATTAACATGGCATCTTTAATACATTCCCTTCGCATAAAGGCTTTTAGGATTTGAATTGATTAAAAAGTACAGACCAAAACACACATTACATAGTTGAACGGACCAAGCACAGTCCACTAAGACAACCCATACACTAGAAGAGAAAACAAATCATCTATTGATCATTTCAACAAGGGATATTAAACAAGCATGAAATTATGACACATCGAGTAGGAATGCCAAATCCCTTGCTTAATCCAGGCATTATTATCTTTCAGTAGTTTCTTGCCCCTGTAATTCACAAAAAAAGTTCGTTAGCTCAACATTTTATACATGGGTAATTGGAAAACAATAATAGGGAAGGTCATGGGTTTATATAAGAAGAAAATTTTCGCTTAGCATTTTGATCAGGAATAAGAAATGAAAATGTAATTGCACAATTTGTTAGGATAATCTACTCAAAATTAAAAAATAAGAAGTGTTATGGTCATATTTTCTATGTAATTGGCTTATCCATTGACAAAGCACACTTTACTTGTAAATTGAGTAGGTCTAACTTCGGTTTGATATATATCAAGTGGTTGTATTAAAGATATAAAGATTGATCCAAGAAACAGGTGAAGAAAAACTATTTTGCTAAAGCTCGACAGATAGCTCGACAGAAACTTTTATTGAGATTTACTGGGTAGCTCGACGCCAACTCGACACTAGCTTGATCTATCAAGCTTTACGAATTTAGAAATTCCAGATTTGAATTTCAGCCCATGTTGATGTATTTATTTAGGATTTCTTCTCTCATAACCTTAGACATATATATATATATATATGGCTTATTTTAAGAGCCGTCACACACGAATACAAAGACCAAGAGTTTATTTTTCTCTGTGAGAAGCTACTGGGCTTGTACGCCATAGGGTTTTATAACCAAGTGCTTCTTGGCCTTCATTGTTGATGAAGTGAAGAACTTTGTAGCTAACAACAACCATTTAAGTTGCTGGAGTTAGTCACGTACTAGGATCTATGCAAAGGAGTCAGTCACAGATTGGAGATTTGTGCATCAAAGGAAAGAAGGCTATTACAAGATCAAGTCCAATTGGATATTAGAGCAAAGATTCAACTGTAAGTTGGTATTTTAGGATAGGTCGGGGTAGTGGTAAGATTACTCATACTTGTAACCATTTGATTATTGATTAGTGGATTCTTAGGAGTACTGACCTTAAAATCACCCGATTGAGTTTTTGCCTTGTAAGAGGTTTTCCCCATTTGTCAACAAATCATCGTGTTAGTTTAATTTCCACTGCATTTAATTTATTTGGTAATTTGTTGGTGCCTTCGCAATTTGAATGTAATTTGACATAATTAATCAACTTGGGTAATTGAATTAATTAACCGGGGTCAAGCTATCTTAACCCAAAAAGTGGTATCAGAATAGACACTATCTGATTAGGTTTTAATCTTTGCTTTATGATCCATTGACCCCTGTTGTTATGGATCGTGGAAAATCTTTGATTATACCTCATCTTTTTTATGGTACTAACTATGTATACTGGAAAGTACGTATGAAAGCTTTTTTGCAATCTTTGGATGAAAAGGTATGGCTCGTTGTCAAGGTTGGATAGACCAAACCTACTAATCCGCCTGCATCTTGGGATGATGACATGATCAAAGCTGCAAATTTCAACAATAGGGCATTGAATGCCTTGTTTAGTGCTAGGACTAACTAGGAGTTTAAGAAAATCTCATCTACAAAGAGTGCAAATGAAGCATGGACAGTTCTTCAAAACACTTATGAAGGCACTAAAGCTGTGAAAGATTCCAAACTTCAAAGGCTTACCACTAGCTTTGAAGAAATCAGAATGGATGAAGAGGAAGTGTTCTATGAATTCTAAGCCAAGCTTAAGGACATAGTGAATTCTGCTTTCAATTTAGGTGAAAAGATTCCAGAGCCTAAAATTGTGAGGGAAATCCTTAGATCTGTCCTAGAGCAATTTCATGCTAAGATCATCGCCATGCTAAGATCATCGCCATTAAAGAGTCCAAGGACATTGACACTATTCCTTTGATGCAATTGATTGGGAATCTGCAAACTTATGAATTAGGTTTAGTTAGGATTGGCAAAGGGAGCAAGAACAAGAATATAGCTCTCAAAGCCAAGAATGATGAAGAAGATGAGTCGTCTGAAGATGAGAACTCAAGGCTTAAATTTTACATTACCAGACAATTCAAGAAGTTCATCAAGAATACGAATGTCAAAGCAAATGACAGGGATCGCAAGTAGCCTAGATTCTCTCAATCTAAAACTCATGAGAAATTCAAAAGAGAATCCAAAGAAGGAGGACAAAGCAGCAACATTCCAACTGGTCCAAAATGCTATGGGTGTTAAGGGTATAGACACATGAATCTAGAATGTCCTACCTATCTCAAGTCAATTGGCAAGAGTAAAGCCCTAGCTACCACCTTGAGTGATACCGAACCAGATGTAGACTCAGAGGATAGTGATTAAGAAGGGATAGTCAACGCCTTCACAACCACTGTTGTTTTGTCCAAAGAGTCCGAAGAACTAGTTGATGAGGAAGAGGAATTGATGGAGTCCAAATTTGAAGAGATGGATGAAAAAGATGATATCCATACTACCTACTCAAAGCTTTACAAGATTTCCAAGAAGGATGAAAAGATTTATAGGCTAGCCACAAGGAAGTTGAGTGAAGTGGAATTGGAATGAGAAGAACTCTCCACTAAAGTTGATGAAGCAAATCAAACCATTAGAGCATTGCAGTTTGAAAACAACTTCCTAGTTGAAAAGGCCAAGAAACTAGATGCTGAGCTGTTTCAAGTGAAAGCTCAATTGGAAAGGACTTCAAGTGCTAAGCTAGATGAAATGCTGAATTTCCAAAAGGCTGCATCCGATAAAACTGGCCTTGGGTATGATCACTCCCTCTCTTCTTGTAGGACTTCCTCTATTGCTTTGAATAATGTTGTGTTTGTTTCTCCTGCTTCTAATGTTGAACTTGAGATAATTGAACCCAAAAGTGAGGTTAAAAATGATAAGGGAAAATCCATTCTAGGAGTGCCCCCATAAGGTTGTTAAAGAAGTTAAGCAGAACAATCATCGTTTCATCATCACTGTGGAGCTTCAGGACACACTCGTCCAAATTGTTATAAATGGTTTGCCACACAACAAAGCAACAATGTGTTATCTTTTTGAGGCCAAAATCATCTTCAAAACTCTTTAGCTCATTTTGGGGAACTCTTAAAGGCTGTGATGTTCTTACCTAATTTCAGTGGGTTTAATCCTCCTTCTTATTCACCTATGCAAAGGTCTCAGAATAGGAAAACTTCATCTTCCTCCAAGTCTACCGTTTGGAATGAAAAAGACTCCTTCAATTGATTCCATCCCTTTCTTGCATTTCTTGTTTGTTTGTTTGTTTTTGAGTCAGTCTAGTTTTTATTGCTTCTTAATATGTTTTTTTGCTTGTTTTGTTTATTGCTTTCAATAAAAAAGGGGAAAAATCCGAAAAATACAAAAACAGTGTGTGTTTGTGTACACTAGATTTGTGTAAATTTTTAATGGATCAAAACTACAAAATATGGATCTATCACATTGAAGAGTGGTATGAGTCGTCACCTAGATTAGGTTTAGCTAGGGTTTTGATTGGAGAAATAAGATGAGTATTTATAAGTTAAAATTAGGGGTTTTGGGGCTTTCTAATTGTCTTTGGACGTTAAAAGGGTCTATGGGCTGGCCCACATCAAAACATGATGTTTTTGGCCATTAAAAAGAAGTTTTAAAACCCATAAAATCGGACTGTCCAGTTGGCCCAACTTAAAATGGTCTTAACTTACTCAATATAAGTCCAAATTAGGCAAAATTTGTATTTAAATTGAAGTCCAGGATGTCTATTTTTCAATAAAATAAACTTCACTAAAAAAGTCTTTGTGGATCAAAAGTTATGGTCAAAAAAGTGAGCAAATGTCATTTTTCAGTATTGATTTCAAAGCGATTTGAACACTTTTGGGTTGTGATTACTTCCAAACTATTCTGAACTTTTTAATTACCCTTGGTTGACATATTTCAAGTTCATCATTGGTTAACAAGTATAAAATGCGGTGTCTACAGTAATGAAATTACGTTTTTACCTCACCAATAACAGCTCGTAATAAACTACCACTTAAGTTTATTGGTGGCTAGTGGTTATTAGTTTTTTAAGTGTTTTGAAAATATTATAGATATAACATTTCTCTTTGTTTTTTTTAGCATTTATGAGCTCTTTGTATTTTGTACTATTTTTTTACACAATTCTATTTTTTGGGGTTTAAGTTACTAGTTGTAATGCTTTTCTCTCTCTGTTGCTTGCACGTATACATGGTAACCTTAGTTATCACGGTTCAATATATTCTTTTGTGCCACATTCTCACATTCTCTCTTTGTCTTAAGAATGAGTGCTACAAGCCTATAAGAGTTAATCCTCTATGCATATATATATGTCTATTAGATTCAAAATCTGTTTGCCAACTTGCCAAATAGCTAATGGATACTCTTTTTTTTAATTAAAATTTCATTAAAATATTATTGTTGATGCTCTAAATTGGGTTAGATCACCTTGGGAAAACAATCTTCCTATGGCTTGACCATTGACACCCAATTGGAACACTTCTTCTTTAATTTGGAAATATATAGGATTATATATGATGCAACAATCTATGAGGCTTTGGTGGATTCAGTCTGAAAAAATAGAACTTGGTTTAGTCATACTCCAAAGCCAATAATTCTTGTAGATCCAAAGTAAAGGATAAGGCTACATGGACCAAAACTAAGTTAGGTTGCTTCTCTTGTGTAGCCACATATACAGAGCTTTATTTTCTTTAGGGAGGTCCTAGACTGTTCGCTATGTGTCATATCTAATTCATCAAATATTGGGCAGTGATGGGTGATTGGTCTTCCGTCGGTTTAAAGTCTTATATAATAAATTGAAACTTAGATTAATTGTTTAATTTTCTATAGCCAGAAGCTACTATAATCTAAAACTTTGAGTTTAAATGGAAATTAAACGAAACATCCATTTTTATTTGTATACTAAAATAATGTTGCATAAAGCATCTAAATTTTGAAACTAACATGGCATCTTTGATACATTCCTTCCTATAAAGACTTTTAGGAATTGAATTGATTATTAGTACTAACACATAATCACACAATAAATGAAGATGACTCCTACACTTGAAGAGAAAGAAAATCATGATTCCTACACTAGAAGAGAAAGAAAATCATCCATTGATCATTTCAACAAGGGATATTAAACTAGCTAGAAATTAAGATCACGACTCATAATCCCTTGCATAATCCAAGCATTATTAAAGATATTTAATCTCTTCTAGTTGTTCCAGGCCTCTGCAATTCACAAAAAAGTTCATTAGCTCACCATTTTATACCTTGATAATATAAAAAAAATAATAACCATTACAAGGTTACAAGGTCATGGGTATTAAGAAGATGACAATTTCTGTTTAGCAATTTGACCACGAGTGAAAAATGAAAATCTAATTTTAAAATCAGCTATGACAATCTACTCAAGATGAATAAAAAGGTAAACATGAAGTTTCCATGCTTTTTGAAAAGAAGTATTTGGGAACTGAATGAAATCAACGTAAATGACTAGGACACACTACTTAGAGTAGTCTTATAGTAATTAAAATGAAATGCCTCTTACTTGAGCTCTACTTGGTCTACCTCTACGAATCCCCAAACCAACAAAAGTACTTTTTATCAATTGTAGCTCCTTAATGACTTCCTCCATATTGATTCTCTCTTTTGGAGATTTCAGTGAACATAAGATTCCAATATTAAGGATTGAGAGTAAGCACTTTTGCATATCCACATCAATATGCCAGAAGTCCTCAGTATTATTAGCTTCTTCTACAATTTCATTGTCATTGTCATCTTCTGTTGTTGCCATCATTGTTGCAGTTGCTACTTCCATTTCTTCAACTTCTTTTGGCAAAAGCATTGGGTTGACAACTTGAATCAGCCTTTTTGGCAAGGACATCTTAACAAAGTTATGGAGATTGAGACCATCTTTAAACATATCATCAGTGGGTCTCCTTCCTGTGAACATTTCCAACACAAGGACTCCATAACTATATACATCCCCCTCAGTTGATGCTTCACCGCCCATGCCATACTCTACAACTCATGGAATGGAGGGAAATTAAGCAATATTCTATCTATTACAAAAATATGGATTTAGGGTTTACAGAATGCAAAGTCAAGAAAATAAAACAAATCTATATTAAAAAAATAATGACATATGCTATTACTTTTGAAATTGAAGGAAACAGTAATAACTTTATCCCGAGGGTCCAAATCACTTTTGCCCCCTCTTGTAGATTTATTTTGATTAAGAAAATATACCTGTTCAAAGAAGGTACAAATTTTAGTCAAAGAATATCAAATTTAACATTTCTCAAAGTTTGAATCATATTTGAATGTTATTTTTGAATTAAAATTTGCAGTTTTTTTTTTTAAATTAAATTAATTACGTGCTTGTGTGGTACAAACGTGAACATGTTTTAACTTCTAAAAGAAAAACAAATACTAAGCAAGAGTTACTTAGCAAATAAATAAATAAAAATTACTAACTGAGGGTTTATGTTAATATGCTAATTATGTGTACACCCATGTGAATATGTTGATGATAAGAAAATTAAAAAGTATATATGACAAGAAAATCAAGGAGTTAAAAATCCTATCATTTGATAAAGTGACAAAAAGAAAATAAATACATTAGAATATTTAAGGATTTAAAACAAAAGAAGAAAGATCATACCTGGAGCAGCATAACCGATAGATCCCTTTAATCCAACTGTGCTAGTACACTTTTGGGAAAAATCATTCAAAGTTGTGAGGAGCCTTGATAAGCCAAAATCACTTACATGAGCAATCATATCACTATCAAGAAGAATATTGCTTGGCTTTAAATCTCAATGAATGATTTTTTGCTCACAATGATTGTGAAGATAGTTTAAAGCAAAAGCCACATCAATTGCAATAATTAGTCTTTGAAGAGCGCTCAAATTTTTTGATTGATTGTCGCTATTTGTCATCGGATGCAACCACATTTCCAAGCTCCCATTTGTCATGAATTCAAAAACTAGAGCTTTGAAATCATCACTGTTGATGCCCATTTTTGCAAATCTGTACCAGTCTGCCGCAATCCATATGCTCAAGGCTTATGAGGAAGAAAGCCCAATGAAGAGCAAGGCCCAAAGGCCCACGAAGAAGACCAAAGAACAAGAAGGGTTCAAAGAAGGAAATACAAGTCTGCTGCAGAATACAAGTCTGCCGCAGGATACAAGTCTGCCGCAGAATACAAGTCTACCGCAGGATACAGTTCTTTGGTAGGATGGCTTCGGCAGATGAAGATAAATTGGGTCCAACGCCCTTTTGATCCAGTTAACATTATTTGGCCCACAAAGGCCCAAATCCTTTTGTATGAAAAAGGTAGGCGTGAGAACTGATATGAAAAGGAACGATGAAAGGAAACAAGGAGCAGCAGGAATTGCGTGAAGGAAGAGTCAAACTAAAGGAAATGACAAATGCAGCAGGAAACGCATGAAGAAACAAGACAAAAACACGCAGCAGACGAAACAGAGCTAATCTGCTGCGGCAGGAATGGCGTGGGAGACAAAAACAAAAGACAGTGGAGCAAGAACAAAAGGGCTGGGGCACCACCAACCTGTACCCAGCCAATACAAGGGAGGTGGGCCTACGGTCAAAGAGATTCAGAGGGTGTGGTTTGGTGGTGGGGGGGAAAAGGGGGTCTATATTTGGTTTCCTGCCATGACTTTGTTGGGAACATATCCTGCTGGGATGATATCTTATCCAAAAGAAGTAATAAATGGTTGGGACCACTGATGCATGCCATAGAGCTAGGTAGTGAGGTAGAGGTATACGGCAGGAACAAACAAAATGGAATTTTGTCGTGGAATAAGTAATGGTGCAGCTGATGTATTCTGAGCAATGACAGGGGCAACCAATGGGTGGATGGGTAATCTTGAAAGGATGCCCACAACAAACCAAAAACAGTTGGTGAAGCCCTAGGGGTAAAAGGGAGAAATCCCATTGAATTAGCTCACTATAAAAGAGAGGTAGCCACGGCAGAAAAAGGAGAGACCGAAGAGGGGAGGAAGGTAGAGGAAAAAACAGGGGAATGAGTGAAAAACAGGGGAAGAAGAAAAACACCCAGAGGGGAGAAAAAGAAAGAAAGAAAAAGAAGAGAGAAAACGCGGCAAGAATAGGGGCATGCATCAATAGACCATCTTTTCCCTTCCTCTTAGCAAACTCACTCTTTGAAATCTCCAAAAGTAATAGCTAGTAGCCATTTAAGCCTATTCTCCAAAATGAACAACTTTTACGGCAGGAGCCCATGATAAGGTTGTTGAAGTTGGAGTTTGGGTTCCTTCTTGGTTTACTTATCTTTTGGGCAGATTTAATACTTAATTTTGATTGCAAATATATTTGATTTTCAACTTATATCTGCCGTATTTAGTCATCCTGCCGTAGCACGTTTTTATCACGTCTGCCGCAGCAGTTGTCCTACTGTGGTGTTTTACTTGCTATATTAGTTATCCTGCCGTAGCACATTTTCATTATATTTACCGTGTTAATTATTATACAAGCTAACCTTTCCTGCCGAAGCTTTCCTTTTTATTTGTTATTACGTATTTTGCTTTTGACACAAACTAACCATTATCCTGCCGTAAGTATATATATATATATATATATATATACCCTGTTTCTCATGTTCTGGAAAATATATTTTATATATGTATATGTGAATACGTATAAGTATATATACTCATATATGTATGTATATATTTGAGAATATACTAACCCATTTAAACTAACACTTGTTTGATGGGTATTTTCTTTGGGTTTTTTAGATTTGTTTATGCGCAGGAAGTAGAAAAGTGTTTCTGCAGTAAAAATGGTAGTTATTCACATTGCCGAAGGCTTTACTACACGGCAGACAGCTTTAAAGCACGGCAGGCAGCTTCACTGCATAGCAGAAACTTTTATTGCACGGCAGACGGCTTCATTGCACGGCAGAAGGCCTTACGGTAGAGAGCTTTAATGCACGGCAGGAAGTTTTGTTGCACAGCAAAAGGCTTTACGGTAGGAAGCTTTACGGCAGACAGCTTTAAAGCACGGCAGACAGCTCTATTGCACAAGGCTTTATGGCAGGAAGCTTTAAAGCACGGCAGACAGACTTGCTGCATAGCAGAAAAGTCAATCCTGCGGCAGAAACTGGAGAAAAGTTCCTGCGGCAGGAATAAAGGATAAGCCCATTTCACAGCGTCTTCCCTTGGGCTTGGACTCAACGTTTGCGCACAAGCCGGCCCAAGTTGAGTTCCAGTTGGACCGGTCTCAACTTCCTTACTCAGAATACTCGGGCCTACTACCGCGGCAGGCAGCCCAGCCCAACGCACAACAAAAAAGGCCCCCACAATCACCAATATAATTTATACTGGAGCAACATGTTAAGACCTTTATAAGATTTCGGTGCCGAACATTTCTTAATACATTGCATTCTACCATAAAACTCTTCGAAGCATCTTTGTTTTGAAGGTTAAGAACCTTTACAGCCACTAATCTTTCATCTTGCTCAAGAACTCCTTTATAAACTACTCCAAAACTACCGGATCCAATTAAATTGTTGAGAGAAAATCCATTAGTCGCTTGATGGAGCATTTTGTACGAAATTGTTGGAAGGAGATCAATATTTGAGACTATAGACGATGGTTTCTTTTTTGATTTTTTCCTCCAATAAAGAACAAGAAAGGTTGAAACTAGAAGAATACATGTAATGACACAAACAATTGTGATTGTCAATCTAGAAGCAAGGGACTTTCTTGATTTCGTAACTTTGTGGCATGTTGGTAATTGCAACTGTGGAATACCCCCACAAAGCTTATTGTTTCCAATAACAGATATCATATTTACATTTCTGAAAACTCCTTTTGTTGGTACCTCACCCTCAATATTATTGAACGAAATGTTCAAATATTTTAAAAATGAAAGCTTCTCTAGACCTTTTGGAATTAATCTTGATAAGTTGTTTTGTGAAACATCTAAATGTTCAAGGCTTTTCAAGGAATCCATTGATGAAGGTATGGTCCCGTTAAAGGAATTCTCTTGCAAGTCTAGGTACACTAAGTACAAGCAATTTCCAATTGTTGTAGGAATTTCACCAAAAAAATTGTTTTTAGAGACATAAAGTGAATTAATATTCTTCAAACTGTCTACTTCAACAGGTAATTTGCCACCAAATGAGTTGTGGGATAAATTGAGTAAAAGTGACAAAGAAAAAATTTGAAAAACCTGTTGGGGTATGACTCCACTAAGGTAGTTTTGTGAAACATCCAACTTTTGTAAACTTTGACAAGTTCCAATACTTGGAGGAATGCTTCCTTCTAAATTGTTTTGAGACAAAAACAATTCAACCAATTGAGTGAGGTTGCCAATAGAACTTGGGATCTTCCCTGACAATTTGTTTCCAGTTAAATACAATCCTTGCATCTTTTGAAACTTCCCAAAACAGGTGGGTATCATACCTGTGAAAAGATTCTCTTCCATGCCCAAGATAATTAAATTGATGAGATTTTGCAATGCTACAGGAATAGTTCCAGATATTTTATTACCTCCCAAATAGATCCTATGAGTTGTGTTGACAAGTTGCCAATAGAACTGGGCAAAGCACCTTCAAATCGGTTTTGTGCAAGTGCTAGCTTGTTCATTTTGCTACAGTTTCTTAGAGACGTTAAAAAGTCCAAATCCTTTCCTAATTTATTCTCACTTAGTTGCAGTCTTTTAAGATCTTGTAGATAACCCAAATTAGTTGGAACTGATCCCACAAAGCTATTACCGCCAAGGGAAAGTATTTGAAGTTTAGATGCATTGCATAAAGAACTAGGGATTGACCCAAAGAATTTGTTAAGACTTATTGTAAACCATTGCAGATTAGGGAGAGTATGGCCTATATTTTCTGGAAGGGTACCACTAAGTTGGTTTTTTGCAAATGACAAGATGTTAATAGATGATATATTGTAGAGAGAGGAGGGGACCATACCGTTCAGTTTATTGTCTCCAACTGAGAAAAATGATAAGCTTTTCAAACGGCCTACGTTTTCTGGAATATTTCCCTCTAAATCATTATTCACTGCCGAAAAAAATTCGAGTAATGAAAGATTTCCCAAGAAACTTGGGATTCCTCCTATGAAATTGTTTGCGGAGACCCAAAGAGAAATAAGCTTGGTCAAAGAGCCAAGCTCCATGGGAATTCTCCCAATAAGTTTGTTGTTCGTGACTATTATCAACCTAAGTTCAGAGCAGTTGGACAAGTTGATTGGAATTTCTCCTCCCAACGTGTTATTTGTAAGACTGAGTTCTCGCAATCGAAACAACTGACCAACTTCCTTTGGAATTTCACCATAGAAGCTATTGTTTTGAAGGTTGATGGCCCTAAGAAAGGTGAAGTTGCCAATGTAAGGGGGAATGGTGCCACGCAAGTTATGACCTTGTAGTTCTAAGGTAGTGACTTTGATGACGGCGGCCGCATGTAATTCCATGCCAGTTGCAGAAGTGGATAGAATCATTCCATGAGCTCAAGATTCCATATGGATCATAACCAATGGATTCCTTGAATTTGAGCAAAGCCAAACGGTCGGTCTTATTTGTTGGAGCGGCAGAAGAGGTGGCAGGTTTCAAGCATAGTTACACTAAAGAGCAGAATGATATGAAGGAATGTAGAGCATAATAATGCAGGAAAATTGGGGTTGTGAAGCTTCATCGGTTTAGACGAGCAGGAAACTGGTGACATTTTAGTGTGCGGTAGAGGTAGATACACAAATTTGTATTATATATAGGCTGTTTCAGTTAGTTATGACGTAAAAAAATCATTTGCATACCTTGTAGTGCGTTAATACTATTTGTCAAATACCTCCAAAAATATAAAATCCGTGGGATCTTTAATTGATAAAATTTTCTATGATTTAGTATTAATAAATTGATAATGTGCTTCCAAAAGCAGTCCTGTCTGTTGAAATTATCAGTCAAGCTACAAGTCGTTCTTTAGGTGTTTTGTTGTCACTGCTGTGCTACACACAGTTTTATGCTTACTAGTTTTCTTGTTTAATTCATCACGTGTTAGTCATGTGAGTCAGTTATTAGTTTGTTACGTTGTAAGTTTGTTAATGAGTTAATGACTCAAACTGTATATAAACAAAATCAGTTCCTAATAATAAGTAGCAGAGTATTATTCATTTCTCTCTCTCTCTGAAAACTTCTTTTCTCTCCCAATTTCAATATGGTATCAGAGCATGAGATCCTGAGTTCGATCCTTGTCTCCTCCACTCTACCTCCCATTTAAATTCCCACGTGTTGGGCCTCACCTATTAAAAGGTAGTTTCGGCCCACACGTGAGGGGGAGTGTTAGAAGTATTGGTTAAATGATTAAATTTACCATATCCCAATAGCTTAAGCTTTTGGGACAATCGGTAATTTGACACTGTCTAAAAAAAATAAAAAGTGAAAGCGAACAAACGAAGAAATTACTTTGTTAACGTGCATAGGCCGTTGAGCAGACCCTACCTGAAATTCATAGGAACTGTAAAATGATGAATTTTCAATAGAAAATAGAATGAACTGGAATACGCTAGAGACATGAAAGGAACCATTAATGTAATTGACTTCTAAATCACGAGTCATAAAGAATCCATCGTCCATGTCAGAGTTGTTAGACTGTATTCTCCACTAAAAATTCCCTGGCGATCTTCTAATCTTTGATGTAAGTAAACACAGCGAATTTTAAAAAAGAAAAATAAAGAGGAATTGGATTTGGTGCAGAGCTATTTTTTCTTAATTTCTTTTTTTTTTTAACTTTTTTCCTGACTAATGACCATCATGTAAGCCGTGTTGTTGTTTTTTTTTGTTAGTGAACAGTGTATTTTTATTCTTAGTGTTTGGATTGCAAGAAAATAAAAGAAAAATAAAAAGGGAATTTTGAGCTTTTTTTAATTCATTTTACTTATTTTCGTAATTTCATCGGTTCAAAACTTTGTTTTTGTTCTTTATTTTTTTTTACGTGGTTTTTTTATTTAATAAATTGCTGAGGTGGCATTTTTATAAGTTAATTATATTTTTTTTAATATTATTATATATGCCACGCACACTTCAAGTGTGCCAGCAATGCACACCACTAGTTATATAGACATTTTTAGTGAGTTAACAGGAAGAACCAAATTGACTATAATTTGAAAATTATAGGAATTAAATTAACTGTTGCCAAAATGTATTTGCCAAATTGATTGTGACCCAAAATGTAAGAACCAAAATAATATTTTTGCTTAAATCAATAGATATATAGTTACTCTAATCAAAATATAGGAATTATTAAATTATAATTTTTTGTTATGTTATTCAACAAGCATTACGGCAAAGGAGATAATTATTTCATTGAAAAAAGCATGTAGCCAAGAGCCACGTAAGAGTCCTACTAGATGGTCTCCACCTTTTAGTTAGATCTTATAAGGAAAATTTTGTTGCTGCAAATTTTTCCAAAGTTTCATTCGTGATTCTGATGAAACATTATAGTGTGTCTTTACACACACACACACACACAAACCAAAACAAAACAAAAACAAAAACAAAATCCACATTCAGTTGAACTCGCGAGGCCGTGGTAGGAAGTCAAGCAGTGACATTTGCAAAGGAACTGCGTGTGAAAGGGTCCAAGTGGGCTAGTTTGGAATATTTTATTAAGTCCCAAAGTTCAGGTGTCTGTTTAACCCTTTCCTTGGATAATTGAATTAGGTGTAGAGCTTCTTTTTCTTCTTATTTCTTTGACTTCTATACCAATACCATCATGTAAGCCGTGTTATGTACGGTGTATTTTTATTCTTAGTTACTGTGTAGTTTGAGGATATGTACATGTGCAATTAAAAACAATCACAATTATACAGTTCATTTTATATATTTATTTATAGAAAAAGATCCAATTATATATATCATATACTATATAATAAAAATTGGATTTAGCAGTCATGGTTGTGCCAGGCTTCACTAAATTGTAGAAATTTTGTTAGATTTTTAAAAATATATATATATTTTTTTGTTCTTATCTTCTTCTCATATAATTTCTTAAGTTAATAAAAATTTTAATTTGAATACAATTCTAATTCTTCATCTAATCCTTTTATTATTAATTTATCTATAATTTCTAAATGATTTATTTAATTAGCAATAGGAGATCTACTTCATTTATGATTTATGAGTTTTTGCATTCCAAGGAATTAGAATTTTGGTTTCACACTAATTGTTCATATCAACAATAATTTAAAAAAAAAAAATCATAGTACACGTGTACAACTACTAGTATCAACCTTTAATTCTATTTTTTTTTTTTTTTTTAAACACCTCATGGATAGCAAAATTATAATTGTTCTTATTGATTTTTTCTATACATCTCTATCAATTTTTAGATAAATACAAAAACTTAGTTGTTGTTATCTTTTGTTTAAGTTAGATGTGATTCTTAATTAAACTGTACATCACACGGGTATAATAGTAGTATATATATATATATATATATAATTTTTAATTTAATTGGTTTTAAACTCTTCGATTTTTGTACTTAATAATTCACTTGCCCAAAAAAAAAAAAAAAACTTAGATGGACACATGGTAAAAAATTAGATTCCAATTAAAATCCAATTTAAAATCTAATTGGATTTGGACTCTTTGATTTTTACACTCAATAATTCACTTGACACAAAATTTAAAATTAAATAAGACACATTGACGCAAAATTGAGAATCCAATTAAAATCTAATTGGATTTTCTCTCAGATTTGTCTATTAATATATGATCTATATCTATATATATCTTAATATGAATCATAAATCAATTAAATATTCTAAAAAAATTATCTATTAAATGTGGAAATATATATATATATATATATATATATATATATGCAAATAATATCATAATATATATAGACAAGAAAAAAAAAATGCATGACTAGGACAACCCAATTTTAATACAATGAGATTTGGATTGTTTTTTTTTTCCTTTTGTTTTTCTTTTTTGTTTTAAGATAGATAGTAGTATTTCATTAATTTGAAAGATTTACATCACTGATGAATTGGTGGGTCACACATTATTAATATATTAATAATGTGATTCCAAGAAAGTGAAAGCAGAATAATTAATTATAGAAATTAAGATAGCAAGCCTCAGTTGACTTGGGTGGATAAGTTACTACCGTAAAAAAAAAGACCCTAAAGTCAACACTATCGTCTGATTTGTGTCAAAATTAGTTTTCACTGGCCGTGATTAGAACAACTTTTTGCTCGTGTTTTTCGTTATTGGTTTTCTAGTGGGTTTGGTAAAAATTGTTTAAAGGCTACATTGATAGTGGCGCAGAAGCAAACCCATTGCGATCAAAGTCTTGAAGTGTTTAGGTATTTACTCACTCTCCCGTCTCCTCCTCTTAAGAGCATCACCATCAGCTGTTTTATAAAAATGTCATTTTGACACACCAAAAGTTTACTTTATTATTTTACTACATCATTTTACAATATCCCATTCATTAAATGTTTTATTATTCAATTCTATACATTAAAATAATATTTACTACACATTAAAATAATATATTATCTCCTCCCTATCATCATCATCAACAACATCAACAACAACAACGGCACATCTACCATTGCTGCAACAACGACCACCAACAATCACTGCCACAACAACACCAACCAGCCACCACCGGCACAAACCCACATCCACCAACGCCACCTTAAAAAAATATATATATAAAAAAAAAAACCAGAGAGATCGGCACAAACCCACATCCACCAAACCAAATAAACCCACATCCCAAATCCACCAAATCAAACAAACCCACATCCCAAACCCACCACCGGCACAAACCCACATCCACTGACACAAACCCACATTCCAAATCAAACAAACCCAAAAGCAAAACCCACCACTGTAGGCCGATTGGGAGAAATCCAATGGTGGGAGGTTCCGATGACATGGTGGATGGCACGGCAAGCTTGGCGGCGTGGCGTGCTGATCAGGCCATGGGTTGTTGTGGATGTGGTGGGTTGGGTTCGTGTGGCTGTGTTGGTGGACGGCGATCTGAGAGTGTGAGGTGGACGGCGCTGCATGGTGGACGGCAATCTGCCCATCCGAACCCACCCACCACCGATTTGCCCATCCGAATCCACCATCAAATCACAACAAAACCAAAAAAAAAAGAAAAAGAAACTACTGCCATAGAGATCGGCCTGGGTTTCGTCAAATTGGATTGGACCCAGAATAGGGATGGGTTTCTAACCCAACAAGCCCAAACAATAAATTTTTAGAGAGTGGGTGAAAGAACTAGATCCGTCCGGTAGAAAAGGTCATAATCATTGTACAGCAAAGGACACTTCGAGCTAACCAAATGATAAAAACTCTCCTCGGCTAGGTTTCAGGGGATATCTTTCTGGGTTCTATTGTTCGTCTCCTCTCCTTTCTTTTTTCTTTTTCAAAAGTCCCCTTTAATGTCGTCCACTTCCAGGTTATATACCACGTCCATCACCCTCTTTTCACCGTACACGTGTAGGTTCTATTCTTAGGATTCCTTTCTGTCCCATCCGGCACCTCCCGGAACTTTCGCTTAGCAGCCATAAGGCTGCTTGGTTACTGTTCAGGCATCACCTCCACATTAATACGGCCAGAGAGTTAGCTGGGAAGCATTTAATGTGGAGGTAGTGGCTTCAGAAGATATTTGTTATCTTTCCCAGTTCCTTCTTGGTTCTATATTCACTTTCCAGTTCTGATACAACTTTGCGGAGTACCCTGAATAGTAAGATAGTTACATCCACCTCGGACCATGGTATCCGAGGTGAGTCTTATCCTCGGACGCGTTTTGGGCCACTGTGTATGACTTCCATCCCTTTTTCTTATACTAGTCCTACAATATCTCTCTTTAACTATCCTCGGATAAGTGAGTGTCCTCGGACTGGGCCGTTGGGCCACAAGCCCATTTCCCACAATTTCTACATCATCCTTTTGGATAACCGGCCCCACACACACACACACACATATATATATATATATATATATATATGTTAATGGCCAAAGGTGAGAGAAAATCCAATTAAATTCTAAATTAGAGTCTAATTTTGCACCACGTGTCTTATCTAAATTTTAAATTTGTTTGTTAAATGAATTATCAGTTGCAAAAATAAAATAGTCTAAATTCAATTAGATTCTAAATTGAATTTTAATAGGAGTTTAATTTTGTGCCATGTGTCCTATCTAATTTTTTCAAATTTTGGTGGCAAGTAAATTATTGGGTATAAAACCAAAGAGCCTAGATCCAAATCATCCAATTAGATTCTAATATATATATATATATATATATATATAATTGTAATTGTTTTTAAATGTACCTGTGCATATACACGAGGTTACACACACAAATTTGTTATAATGGAACCTATAATCTTTGTCAATAGTTTTCCAATTGAGGGCTATAATGTATTTGTGAATATAAATTTTTTCCCTCATGCTATTAAAATGTAGGATTCTCTTTTAATAGGCCCTTCTGATGATGATATTGGTGATGTAAACACACTTCTCAATTTGTTGAATCGCTAATAGCTGGAGGTTTACACTATTCTATTTTATTTTATAGCTGAAATGTTTTACTGCTGTTATATTTCTTTGTTGAAGTGGACTTTTTCATTTGTTTTATAGGAAACATTTTGGGCCATCTCGTAATCCTTGCTAGGCCTAGCCTGGGTGAAAAGCATAAAAAGAGAATCTTTCCAAAGTTTTTCTAATAACTTTTGGGCCATATTTAAAGCCCAACGTTGAGTCTTGGTATTGACTCCCCCCCAAAAAAAATTATTACATTTGTCAAAAGGAAAATTTCGCTCCCAAGACATTAAAAAAAAAAAAGTAATATTCAGACACTCCTTTTTGCAAATGTTTTTAAACAAATTTCAAAAATAGAAAAGGTTTCTCGAACATTGTTTTTTTATTTTCAGTATTTTGAAAATTATTCTTAAAACAAGGAACCAAGCCTGTATAATATAAAAAATATTATTTGAAAACTAGTTTCATTTTCAAATTAAAAAAAAAATTCATACGGTTTTAAAAACAAAAACAAAAATTCACCTACCAAACATGCCATAAATTTTCCAGTTTTGATAATCACATTTTTGTTAATGACAAAGGATAATATTAACATGTGCTTAAACAAATATGGGATAAATAAATAAATAAAATCTTTTTTTTTTTTTTTTTTGAGAATACCCAGTATTAACACACACACACACGAGAAATTATACAGTCCTCTGGTGGACCACGTCATCTGTCCACCATTCCACTAAAAAACTCCCACTTATTTAAAATTGCTAAGTCAGTAATCATTTTTTGTTTAAAAAAAATTTCCAACTCAGCAATTTTAAACAAATAGAAGTCTTTTAGTGAAATGGTGGATCACATCAGTTGTCCACCATGTGGACCTTATAATTTCTCCACACACAAGAAGAGGGGAAAGGTTTTTTAAAGAAATTTACAGTTGTGTATATTCAAAAAGACCTAATTTTTGGATATACAGCACAAGTTTTAAACCACTTTAACTCAAACTCATTTTTCAACGTGAGATTAACCCACTGATTCTAAATAAAATCAAAATAAAATTTCCTAAACGCTGATGGCCAAAGAAATACTAGTCAACCAAACAGGCAAACACAATCTCTCTCTGGACCACAAGGACCGATTGTCCTACAGCGGTAGAAGCATCATCTCCAAGACGTGATTGTGTTTTAGATTGCGGAAATTCTACCAGTGAAATCGTTTGTAAACCATGGTACTCTTACATCACTAAACCCAATTTCATTTCTACCCGCTATCTTAATAATCATAATCATGATTTCCCCTTGTCATGGTAATAATTAAGTCTGTACGGTCACTTCCGGCAACACATTTGAAAAGATATCTGAGTTTGTAATAGGCAAAAACACTATTTTGGTCCCTATATTTTGGGGTCACAATCAATTTAGTCCTTACATTTTGATAACACTCAATTTGGTCCTTGCTATTTTCAACTTGCAGTCAATTTAATCCCTACCGTTAACTTAGTAACGGAAAATGCATACGTGACTAACGATGTGCACAGTTGGCACATTTGATACTGACATAGCAAATAAATTAATAAAAATAATGTTTAATAAATATTTTAAAATTCCACGTTGGCATTTTCCCCTAATTTTAATAAAAATAATTTTAATTTTAATTTCACAGTTTTAAAGATGAAAAATAAAAATAGAAATCCCAGATTTTCTTTGCATCTTTGTGTACTTTCTTGGCAACCAAACACAAAAATACAAATATCAGATTAGTACATCAACACAGACCCGTTTCATTTGAGACCACCTTTAAACCCGTAGTTAACCCCTCACAATCTCAATTACAAATGTAAAAAACCAAGACTACAGCCAACAGACCCTCTCTCTGATATCACCAAACCAATTTTGAGACCAGAAAACCCCACACGCCAACTAGAGCCAAGGTTGCCAGATTAAAGAGAGATATAGCAAGAGCTTAGGGATGCGGGTTCAGGGTTCTGGGTTTGTGCCGAGCCGCCACCAGCCACGCCGTGACACCAACCGAAGCTCCACGCGTGCTCCAACCCGAGATGATTCGATCATTCTTGCCTTGCGCCACTATCGCCGTCCTGCCTTGTGCCGCCGCCGTTCCTGCCTTGCGCTGTCACCAGCCACCAAACCCCATCGCTGAACGGAGATCTCATCGCAGCCACCCCGCCGTTCCTGCCTTGAGGTTGATTTTAGATTCCCTGGGTTTGGTGTTTTGATTTGGTTTTTTGAGGTTTCAAGGGGATATTTGGCCACCAGATTATCTGGATTTTTTGGAAACAAATTTAGCTAGACTTGTCCCCATCAAAGCCACAGGATTGGACTCAACACAAAGATACCAACCCGAAATGAAAGGGTTTCCATCTGGGTTTGTTTTTGTTCTTTTTCTTTTTTGGTTTCTGTTTGGTTACCAAGAAAGTTTGCTGGGAATAATTTGTTGAAATTTTTTGTACTCTAAAATTCCAATTTCTTATTGGCTATTTCTAATCAGGTTGTTTTTCAATTGTATAGAGGTGAGATGTTGTGGAATATACTCATGAATTCAAGGATTTAAGATAGAAAAATAAAGAAGGGTGATTTTGTGTTTGGGAGCCATGAAAATCAAAGAAAATCAGAGATTCCTAATTTTGTTTTCTAAATTCTACCGCGAAATTAAAATAAAAATTATTTTTATTTCTATTAAAATTGGGAAAATGCCAATGTTGGATTTAAAATATTTATTAAACATTATTTTTATTAATTTATTTGCCTCGTCAGTATCAAATGTGCTAACTGTGCACACCGTTCGCCACATATGCATTTTCCGTTACTAAGTTAATGGTAGAGATTAAATTGACCGCAAATTGAAAATAGAAAGGACCAAATTGATTGTTACCAAAATGTAAGGACCAAATTGATTATGATCCTAAAATGTAGGAACTAAAATGGTGTTTTTGCCTTTGTAATTCCCATCAGTTCTAGAGTTTGGAGTCGCTGATTTAGTGGGTTCATACAATGGACTTTCGAGTCTTGTGGAACCCCAGCATTAGAAAATTTAAGAAGTTACCTGATGGTAATGACACTTCCTTAAACAGCTTTAAGTTTTATAAAAGCGGTGGGATTTGTGTATGATTACCAGAATAATGACTACAAGGTTGTGAGGATTATTCGTGAACTATATAGTTACATGTCTTCCCCTGTGATTGAGGTGTACACATTAAATCCGGACTCATGGAAAATAGTTGAACTTGGAATCTCGTGGAGACCTGATGTTGTGTTCAACAAAATTAACGATGATATGCTGTTCCCATTTTTTAGTGGACGTTTGCATTGGATGTTAGATACGATGCAAGGAGGAGGACGGCAATAGATGTGCGACACTGAAATGATATTTGTCATTTGATGTCAATAGCGAGAAATTCAAAGAGCTACCAGTGCCTGATGATGATGGTTCTTTTGAAAAAGGGAAATGTCTTACATCATTCAAGGGGAAATTGGCTTTAACTATGTTGGGAAAACAACCATATGGCATGCCAATCTGCATATGGGTGATGAGGGAGTATGGTGTGCGTGAATCTTCGAATAAACTTTGTATTGTATCGGTTGAAAATACAGTTTCGGCTGCACCGAATAAAATTTGGACTCGTTTCATTGGTTACACCAAATATGGTTCACTTCTAATTCAAGAGCAGTCCCATGAGAAGAAGATGAAGTCCTGCTGGAAAAAAAAGTATGTTTTAATTAACCCCGAAACTCTACATGTGAAGGATACTAGTATTCAAGTTGAACATCTTTTAGTCATGCATGGATAGTTATATGGAGAACCTTGCTTTACTTGATGGTGCAAATGTGGAAGCTTATTCTTACTGAGAAGTCATTAGTGCTATGGATGAATTGAATCCCTTTTCATGCTTTAATTTACCTGTTGCAGTAGGCATGTTAGTATTGTTAAAAGCATTTTTTTTTTTTTGGGTACCGGATTGATATTATCCTTTCATGGTTGTGGCTATTATATATTAGTAATTGATATTTACAACTTATGTTTATATTATCTTCTGATCTTGCGATGTCATCCTATCTCTGTCCTCTGGGAGATATTTAGATATGGAATGCTATCATGTTTTCCTTAGATGAGTTCAATCACATGTTTATTGTCAGCCCATGTGAATCAATGAGTACATTTAGCTGCTTAAACATTGTCTTTCTATTGGTCCTTTTGTGCTGTTTATCCTAAAGAAACATTTTGTAGTCTATAGTGCTACGGAATGTGTATGCTAAATTTTTTGTTTGGTTAAAGAGGAAGCATTTTTGATTCTCAAAAAAAAAAAGAGGAAGCATTTAAGACATATATCTGTTAGGCTTTTTTTTTTTTTTTTTAAATTTAATTTTATTCGTTGTATCTGTTAGGCTTTCAGGTTTTTTGGCTTTTCGCCTGGGCATTGACAAGATTTTATTCACCCAATTTCATAATTAGAAAATCCATTTGATGATGCATCCTTATAACATTTTAGTTGTATTTCAATCTAAGAATAATTTTGCACTATATTTGACTTCTTGTATGGACATCAACTAGTTAATTATTAGTACAAATATACGAATCTCAGTCTTGAGCAAAATTCTAGAAAACCAAAAACACTTAAAAATCAATTGAGAATATATCGAAAAACAGGAAAGAAAAGAAAATGAATTGGGTGTATGTCTTTGTTCAAAGAAAGCCACCGACTAACTTTTTCACTTCTTAATTGATTTTGTGAGTAGGCGTTTATTCCAGTGAGGAAATGAATATATGTGGGAGTCATCTGATGTTTGGAGGTATTGTACAACCGGTGAACACACCGGTGGCTCTGATGGAGTTTTTTCTCTAAGGAAGCTCTTGTTGGGATGAGATCCTTTCCACTTATTTTTCCTGGCTTGCTTTGTCCATTGGCTTCTACTTGAGCTCAGCTATCGTTGAGCTCATTAACTCGGTCACAGACTCACAGGTATGTTTGAATGCTCAATTTCACTAATTGGTACAAGTACAAAAATAATGTCCCAGTTGATTAAAGAAAATTTACCAAAGGTGAGCCAGGCTGGTGGTTTAAATGATTCTCTCTGATAGTGTAACTTTTTAAGTACAGAAGTCAAGTCGTCTCCATGAACTTGAAAAAGAAGAGAAGCGGAATGAGGTCAAGTGATGTTAGTAGTAGTAGCAGTAACCAAAATTTTTTAGTGAAATATGTTAGTACAATCTATACCTTATGACCGTGTGTTAAGTGAACATATGAACATAGCAAAATGGAAGTGTGTGTTAAATTAATTAAGTTAATTTCACTGGCATGATTGGGATTACAACTTAGAAACGCTTTATTCAGACATCCAAAAAAAAAAAAAAACCAAAAATGATGAGCTTGATTCTGAAAGATTGAGGCCAAAAGTTCTTGCTCTGAAGATACAGGACATGGGTCTTGATTTTCAGATTAAGGGACCCAAAAATGATGAGGGAATTAAATTTAAGGATGTTGCTGACGAATTGATGGAATATATTCTATATAAGTGCAAAGATGTGGAGTGATTGGCAAAAGCATCAAAGAAAAACAATCTTAATGGGATTCCTTCTGATGTTTTGCTCACCAGGTTACCTGTTTTTAGCCTGAGACCATGTTGATATACTTTCCAAAATTCATTACCAACCCTGGCCTAGCTTTGGGGATTTGTTCTGTTCTTTATTTCTGCCATTCGATCTCATGGCCTCAATCCTATTTTTCCAGTAATTTAGGCCAGAAACTGTAAAAAGTATTTTTTAAATTGGATCCTTGAAGAATTTATACTAGGCTGTGAAGGATGATTGTTCTTTTAACAATTTGCTCAAGATCATATAAAACAAATTGAAACTTAGATAAATTGAAACTTAAGTTTAAAATGAAATTAAAAAGAACTACTTTTATTTGAAGTTTTGAACACTAGAATAATGCAGCACATAAGCATATAAAGTTCTAAAAGACAAAGACCTAAATATACATTACATAGTTTAAAACATTCCCTTCCTGTAAAGGCTTTTTGAAATTGAATTGATTAAAAAGTACAAAGACCTAAATACACATTACATAGTTGAACAAATCACAGTACATGAAGACGACCCCTACACCAGAAGAGAAAGCAAATCATCCATTGATCATTTCAACAAGAGATATTAGACAAGCATGAAATTATAACACATCAAGTAGAAATGCTGAATCCCTTGATCCAAGCATTGTTATCTTTCAGTAGTTTCATGCCCCTGTAGTTCACAAAAAAAAGTTCTTCAGCTCATCATTTTATACATGGATAATTGGAACACGATAATAGGAAGGTCATGCGTTTAAATAAGGTGACCATTTCTGTTTAGCATTTTGACCTTGAATGAGAAATGAAAATCTAATTGCACAATTAGTTAGAATAATCTACTAAAAATTAGTAAGTAGACATAAAGGCTTCAAGTATTTTTAAAAAGCATTTTTAAAGATGTGATTGAAATTAAAGTAAATGACTATGATACACTACTAATGATAGTTATTAATCAAAACTATAAATACCTCTAATTAACTTGGGTGCTACTTGGTCTGCCTCTGTGAATCCCCAAACCAACAAAAGTATTTTTTATCAATACTAGTTCCTTAATGACTTCCTCCATACTCATTCTCTCTTTTGGGGACTCCAATGAACATAAGATTCCAATGTTAAGGATTGAGAGTATGCACTTTTGCATGTTAGTATCAATATGCCAAGAGTCCACGACGTAATTAACTTCATCTACTTCAATTTCATTGCCATTTTTTTCATCTTCTTCTATTGCCATCATTGTTGAAGTTGTTGCTCCCATTTCTACAGCACCTCTGGGCAAAAGCATCAGGTCGACAACCTGAGCAAGTCTTTTTGGTAATGCCATCTTAACAAAATTGTGGAGATTGATCCTCTTAACCCGATTGTGCTAGTATGCTTCTGGGAAGAATCACTGGTGGTTGTAAGGAGTCTTGCTAAACCAAAGTTGCTTACATGAGCAATCATCTCACTATCGAGAAGAATATCGTTTGGCTTTAAATCACAATGAATGATTTGTTGCTGACAATGATTGTGCAAATAAGTTAATGCAGAAGCCACATCAATTGCAATAATTATTCTTTGAAGAAAGCTCAAATATTTTGATTGACTTTTGCAATCTGTCATTGGATGAGTGGATGTAGCCACATATCTAAGCTCCCATTTGTCATGAATTCAAATACTAGAGCTTTGAATTCATCGCCATTATAATTGATACTAGAGCAACATGTTAAGATCTTCACAAGATTTCGATGTCGAACATTTCTTAAGACATTGCATTCCGCCACAAAACTCTTGGTAGCTCCTTTAGTTTGAAGGTTTAGGACCTTTACTGCAACTAACATTTTTTTCTTGATTAAGAACTCCTTTGTAAACTAATCCAAAACTACTAGATCCAATCAAATTGTTGAGAGAAAATCCATTAATTGCTCGATGAAGCATTTTGTATGAAATTGTTGGAAGGAGATCCATCTTTGAGACTATAGAAGATGGTTTCTTTTTATATTTTTTCCTCCAATAAAGAACAAGAAAGGATGAAACTAGAAGGAGACATGCAACCGCACAAAAAGTTGTGATTATTGATCTAGAAGCAAGGGACTTTCTTGATTTTGTAACTTTGGGGCATGTAGGTAGTGGCAACTGTGGAATACCCCCACAAAGCTTATTGTTTCCAATAATTGATATTGCATCTACATTTTTGAAAACTTCAACTGTTGGTAGTGCACCCTCAATATCATTGAATGAAATGTTCAAATATTTTAAAAATAAAAGTTTCTCTAGACCCTTTGGAATAAATCTTGATAAGTTATTTCGCAAAACATCCAAATGTTCAAGGCCTTTCAAAGAAGCCATGGATGAAGGTATGATTCCTTCAAAGGAATTCCCTTGCAGGTATAAGTTTTCTAAATTCAAGAAATTTTCAATTGTTGTGGAAATTTCACTGAACAAGTTGTTTTCAGAGACATCTAAAGAGTTAATATTTTTCAAACTGCCTAGTTCAACAGGTAATTTGTCACTAAATGAGTTGTACAATAAATTAAGCGATAGCGACAAAGAGAAAAGAGAAAAAACATGCTGAGTTATGACTCCACTGAGATAATTTTGTAAAACAATCAATTGTTGCAAACTTTGGCAATTACCAATAGTTAGAGTATGCTTCCTTCTAAATTGTTTTGAGCAAATTCCAATACAACCAATTGCCTGTGGAGCTTGAGATTTGCCCTGACAATTTGTTCTTTGATAGAAACAATCCTTGCAATTTCTGAAACTTCCCAAAATAAGTAGGTATCACACCTATGAAAAGATTCTCATCCATTTCCAAGATAATTAGGTTGATAAGATTTTGCAACGATTAAGGAATCGATCCAGATATTTGGTTGTCTCCTAAATACAGTAAATTAAGTTGTGTTGACAAGTTGCCAATAGAATTGGGCAAAACACCTTCTAATTGGTTTGCATCAATTCCTAGCTCTTCCATTTTTGTACAGTTTCTTAAAGTCCTTAAGAAGTCCAAATCCCTTCCTAAGTTATTACTAGTTAGACGTAGGAGTTCAAGATCTAGTAGATATCCCAAATTAGTTGGAACTGATCCCACAAAGCTATTATTGCCTAGATCAAGTTTTTGAAGCTGAGATGCATTGCATAAAGAACTAGGGATTGAACCAAAGAATTTATTATTACCAAGTTCGAATAATTTGAGATTAGGGAGAGTGAGGCCCATGTTTGTTGGAAGAGTTCCAGTAAGTTGGTTTTTTGTAAATGAGAAGAGACTAATAGATGATATATTGTAGAGAAAGGAAGGGATCATACTGTTCAAGTTATTGTCTCCAACCCCGAAAAATGATAAAGTTTTCAAATGGCCTATGCTTTTTGGAATATTTCCCTCTAAATTATTATAAGCTACTGAAAAATATATGAGCAACGAAAGATTTCCCAAGGAAGGCGGGATTCCTCCAGTCAATGTGTTTGCTTGAACTAGAAGAGAAAATAGCTTAGTCATAGAGCCAAGCTCCGTGCGGATTTTCCCAATATGTTTGTTCCATGCTAAGACCATTACCCTGAGTTTGGTGCAATTGACCAAACTGATTGGAATTTCTCCTCCCAACGTGTTATTTGAAAGATTAATATGTCGCTGTTGAAACAATTGACCAACTTCTTTTGGAATTTCACCATAAAAGCTATTCTTTCGTAGGTTGATGGCCCTAAGAAATGTGAGGTTTCCAATGTAAGGTGTAATGATTCCACGCAACTTATGGCCTTTTAGTTTCAAGGCTGTGACTCTTTGATGGTGGCGGCCACATATAATCCCATACTAGTTGCAAAACTGAATAGAATCATTCCATGAGTTCAAGACTCCATTTGGGTCATTAGCAATGGATTTTTTGAGTTTGAGCAAAGCCAAACGATCAGTCTCGTTTGTTGGAGTGGCAAAAGTAGAGGCAGGATGCAAGCATTGTAGGGTTATGGTAAAGGGTAGAATCATATGAAGGTATGTAGAGCATAATGTAGGAAAACTGGGGTTGTGAAGATTCATTGGTCTGGACAAGCAAGAAATTGTTGAAATTTTAGTGCGAGGCATAGCTAGATACACAATTCTGTATTATATAGTGGTTAAATTGTACGCTTTAATTTAAAATGATGACAAATACAAACATTTTCCTGCCATGGTAAACGGTCAAGGAAATGAAAGTTTGGCTTCTCTACACTCTTCTAATGCATTAATGCTATTTGTCAAATGCTTCCAAATATGTAAAAATACGTTGCATCTTCGATTGGTAAATTTTTCTAGGATTTAGTATTAATAAATTGATAATGTGCTCTTTTTTATTTTTTTATACAAAATAAAAATTCTATTCTAACTTAATCTAAGTGTATAAGTGTTGAAGTCCCCTCTTAGAGATTTGTACCCTGACTCTTATCCCCCACACTTCATAAACAATTATACTTATGAAGTGATCATTGCACTAATAGTATGCTGTGGTAATAATGTGCTCTTGAGAAAGTGAAAGCAAAATAATTAATCATAATGAAAATTTAAAAAACAAGCCTCAGTTGGAGCATCCACTACCGTTTAAAAAAAAAAAAAAAAAACCCGGAGTCAACACTACTGTCTGATTTGTGAATCTGTGATTGGTGCTGCCACTACCAACCTTAACAGTGTTTTTTCTATCTTTATTTATTTATTTATTATTAGTGTTGGTGGGTTTGGTAAAAATTGTTTTAAAAGGTACATTGATAGTGTCTTGGCATTAACTCACTCTTCCATGCGTAAAAGATAAAAGAAAAAAGTATTCAATCACTCTCCTCTTCTTACCTTCCCTTTCTTTCGTTTTGTTACTATTCACTTATATGAAATTTGGTATATATTGCTGTTTTTTAGAGAAATCTCCTAGGAATATAAACAGATAGGCTGATATTCATGTGATAAGACTACCAGAAATTCATGGGAAGTGAGTGGGGATTAATTATATCAAAGAATGAATTTTCCAAAAGAGTAACCGAACTTGATGTACTTAAACACAGTAAGGCGACGAATTACTCACATTCATAGACATAAACTTTATGTCTCTATTCAAATAAATAAACCATCACATACAGTTGAAATTAGTAATGCGTATCACATAACACCATATGTTTTTCCTCCCTTGAGGTTGAGGAAATGGAACGCGTATAAACCCTGTTACTGATGATTGCAAAGCAGTATGTTAAATGAAAAGGGAAATATAACTTGCTACAGATCCTGTGTAATTTTAGTGGGCATCCTTCTTGTTAACATTTCCAACATAATTAAAAAGATCATCCATGTGTAATTTTAGTTATATAACTTTCTTAATGAATTATGTAACTTATTTAAACTTAAATAATAGGCAAAAACACCATTTTGGTCTCTACATTTTGGAATTACAGTCAATTTGGTCCCTACATTGTGATAGCAGTCAATTTGGTCCTTATTATTTTCAATTTTCAATCAATTTAATTTCTATCATTAACTCACTAACGAAAAATGCTTACGTGGCAAATGGTATGCACTGTTAGCACACTATACATCTACGTGGACACTGAAATAATAATAAAAAATTTATTTATCATTTTTAAAATGCCACATCAGCATTATTTAAGAAGCATTTAAATAATAAAAAAAGCATTTAAGTGAAAAAAAAATTCTTAAATTTATAGAAAAAAAAAAAAAAACAGTGAAAACATCTACAGGGCTAGTTTTACTTTGTTGCTTCCGTCTGGTTTAGATTGAGGTTTTTTATTTTATTTTTATTTTTTTAAACCCAATTCTCAAACCTTCAAAGACTTGCTGATTCAGGTTTAATAACATTTGCAAGTCTTGTTTTAGACCTCAAGCAACTAAGGAACCATTCAGCCACTCTTCAAGCCACTGTTAAATCTCCCATATCACCACCTTCAATTCACAAGAGCCCCTCTTTCCCCCTCTCTCACACACATTTTTCCTTCAGACCTGAGATCAAACGATCTTAATAACAATGTTGTATGAGAACAACAATTCCAGATCCGGATCTACAATCAACGGCGGATCTACACAAAATAGCACTAATCACTGGAATTACTAGCCAAGATGGTTCATATTTGACCGAGTTCCTCTCAACAAATGGGTTCCTCTGTTGGTTTTGGATCTGCAAAATGTGTTGGTGGCTGGTGGGTTTCAATCGAGGTTTATTTGGGGCTGTGGAATTTTCATTTTGGAACTTGTGGGTCTTGCAAATCATGTGTTGTATATGTAGATGTATATGTGACCAAGCTTCAATGGTGCTGTCACAAATTGTTTTCCTCCATTTTCATGGCAACCAAACAAAGGCTAAGAAAGAATTTGAGATTAAAAAAAAAAATTCTATACGTAAATTTGAGAAATATTATTATTATTTTTTTTCATTTAGACGTTAACGTGACATTTTCAAATGGTAAATAAATTTATTATTATTATTTCAATTGCCACGTAGATGTGTAGTGTGCCAACCATGCATATCATTTGTAACATAATCATTTTTCGTTAGTGAGTTAACGGTAGGGACTAAATTGACTGTAAGTTGAAAATAACAATGATCAAATTGACTGTTACCAAAATATAGGGACCAAATTGACTGTGACCCTAAAATGTAAGGACCAAAATGGCGTTTTAGCCTAAATAATACACATAGATACTCATATAATTTGTTAAGCAATAAGTTGAAAAAGTTAACTTCAAACATGTTTATAGCTAAACTTTGTATAGTTAATAAGAGCTTGTTTGGTTTAAAAATATGGTCATCCTGTTTTTGTCACTCAGTTTTCATCACTCATTTTTCATTACTCATCACTCATTATTCATCACTCAAAATTTTTTAATTTTCACTCCCCACGTTTGGACACTTTTTTCACTTCACATAACTCAAATATTTCCACCTTTTTGTGGGACCCACATCTGATCATCAAGTCAGTATAAGTCAGTAATTTCTGTTGCTCTACCCGCGCCCATTCCCTATTTCCTTCCCTTCTCATTTCCCCTTCACCCCTTCAATTTTCACTCTCCCTTAAGACCTAAAAACTTCGCCCCTCTTCTCCGCCCCTCTCCTCTCTTTCACTCACTGAATCCACCACTTCTCTCTCCCACATTCCTCAAATCAAAAGGAACAAAGAAATGAGAAAGAAGCTTGATTTTTCCTTAAGTTCTCCTCACCACAGCAATCAAACCCATAGGCTACAAATAGCAAACAAACCCACAACAACCCACAAGAACTGAAGATCTGTTTTCAGTCTTTCTCTCTCCTTAGACCGGTGGCCTCGCGCTCTCTCGTTTAAGGGTTTGGTAAATTTCTTACTTCTGGGTTTTGTTTGTGTTAGGGGAAATTTTTTGTAGACTTATGCATCTGTGTGTGTGTTTAATTTGTGGGTTTATGTTTATGGGTCTGTGTTTCTGTGTTTGATCGGTACCGATGTGTTTTTGGGTAGATTTATGATGAACATGGTTGTGGGTTTGATCACCTGGGTATTGTCGTTTGCCTGGGTTTCGGTCTTCGCCTGGGTTTCGGTCATGAAAATGAGTTTCTTCGCTCCGGAAGTTCGATCAACGAATGGAAGAAAAGGAGCATATGCAAATGGATTGGTCGTGCCCTTACCGGAAAGGGACCTGCTGGCTTCTTTTCTTTCCTGAGTAGAGCTGCCTTGCCGGAGTAAAGAGCCACCATCTGTAGAAAACAGAGAGACCCATCTCCTGAAGAAGAAGGAAAGAAAGAAAAAGAAAGAAGAAGAAGAAGAAAAAAAAAAATGTTGGAGTGGGTCTGAAGAAGAAAGAAAAATAAAGAAGAAGGTGAGGAAAAGAAAAAAAAAAAAAAAAAGCTTGGAGTGGGTCTGAAGAAGAAAGAAAGAAAGAAAGAAAAGGAAAGAAGAAGAAGAATAAGAAGCAGAAAGAAAGAAGAAGGAGAGAATGCCGTTGGTGATGCAACTATGCATTGGCGAAGGGGCCCACCGAGACAGCTTATTTACGGGATTGCCACTGAGTCACGGATCATGAGTGATGAAAACAGCAAAAATGTGTTTTCATTTTCTCTCTTCATCACTCATTTTTTTGGGTCACAGAATCACCAAAACAAATCACCAAACATGAGTCATGGAGTCCAAACAAGATGTCTTCTGTGGGCCCCATCAGTTTTGGATCATGAGTGATGAAAACTGGATCATATCACTCAAAATTTACTACATCCAAACATGCTCTAAGTGTTTATTTTTGTGTTTGTGGCCATCCAACCTTTATTATCTACAAGTGTACCTAACTTACTTTGTGAGGCCCAAGTTTGGGTTCATGAACAAGTCCAAATAGACCTATTCTTTTTTCTCTAAACCACACTCATTCAATTACTCGTTAAAAGATACATGGGCTTGGGCCATGTATGAAATAAAATGCTTTAAAATAGAGATATTAGGCCCAGAAAGAATTTGGGCTTTACTTTATATGAGTTTATAGGATATTCGCAAAATGGCCATCAACGATGTTAACATTCTATCTAATCTAACCTAATACACTAATTTTTGAAGTTGAGAGAAACTTTGTGAAGAGAGCATGTGAGCTGCATAACGTGTGGACAACAATCATTCATGTATTTTTTTTTTTTTTTTTTAATAATTTGATAATTACAATGTATGAGGAGAAAATTGAACTTTGAATGTCTTCATTATTAGACACACTAAGATGTGTCAACTGAGTTACAACACTTTTAGCCATTTGTGTAATGATTTTAAACTAGTGCTTGTAATGACTTAATAAAGGTGAATTTTTTTCTTTTGCAAATAATTTGTAGTATTATTTTTTATACAGATGATTTATTAAATAATTTGTAGTGTGTGTGGAGGTATTTTGAACCTTCTTATTCAATTTCGATCTTTACTTTCTTTCAAAGGATATGTTACTTATATTTGGATTTAAGCTTAAAAAGAACCCAAAATAAAAAGTTATTAAATATAGAAATTTTTAATCATAATTATAATTACAATAAATTATAACTAGATGGTATAGTGTAGAAAAATATGAGCTTTCAAAAACTTATGTGACAACATTAAAAAATAAAAATAAAAATAAATCTTAGAGTTCATGACTACATTCATAATCATATTAGAACCATATTACTCAATAATTGATTTTAATTTGAATAAGAATCAAATTTTAAAATAGGACAAAACACATTTTCCTCCCTTTATGTCTAGGATAATTCACAATTCCCCCATTTATCTTTATTATCAACTAATTTCTCCCTCTATGTTTTGAAAAATGAGCAAATATCTCTAATTTGTTACTTTCTCAATTAATCTAACGAATTTTTTTAAAGAAATTATTAATTGTACACCACATGAAAGAGAAAAAGTCGAAAATTGCATTATTGTTTTCTTAGATTGCATTTATTATCATTGTAATTTCATTGAATTTAATTGAAAAAGTAACGGATTAAAAATATTTGCTCATTTACCAAATATAGAAGAAAAAATTGGTTGATTTCAAAGATAATGGGGGAAATTATGAATTACCTCAAACATAGATAAAAAAATAAAAATAAAAAACTTCTTCACCCCTTTATGCTTAATTTATTTGCTAAATAAGCCAATATAGACAAACCCTTTTTCTTAAAAAAAAAATTTCAATGAAGCTAAAGACGAAAAGCCCAAAAACTACCATCCAAAATAAGAAAAAGAAACCCGTATCTGATTCTGACCAAACTTTTCTTTTCTTCCCTCACATTCCCCCACCGTAGCTGTGTCTTTTCCTTGTCTTTGAAGTGTTGAAGGGAGAAGCAAGGAGCTCTCCTGAACTGTCTGTGAGGTTCTCCAGGTGCCAAATTTCTTCTTTCATTTCCTTTCGTTTGGATGCTTAGAAAATGAGGAAGATTAGCCACGAAAAAAAATTCACACAAAAAATTGGTAACTGGGTGTTTAAGAGTAAGGCCTTTTAATTAATGAATGAAACATAAAAACTCGAATTTCAATCCTAAAAGCCCAGTGAAGGTTTGTTAGGTTCATGTTTCGACTTGACTTCTCCGCTTCCAGAATTCTGTTAAGTTTAGACAATGGTGGTCTCTTTGCCTTCAGCTTTTCATTATTGTGAGAAGCCAATTTATTGAGTAGACTTTGAACTAGGAGAGTGGTGGAGAATAGAGAAATTTCAATGCTGGGGATGAAATTCTTGCTTTGGTCATAGTGTTTATAGGAACTGGAAGATTAGCACTTGCTATTGGAATTGGAATTGCAACTGATTTAAGCCCTGTCGCGCGTTACGTGATAGTTTTTAATATGCAGAAGTATGGTCTGCAGACTGCAGGTTAGTGAATTTATCATTGTAATATAATGGTCCCAATTTCAATAATTTCACATGCTAACAATGATAGTGTTCATCACACAATCCATATATTGGACAATGTTACATGTTGAAATGAAATGTTCGAAGTTTCTAATTTGCGTCTAGTAAATCATTTATTCAACATAGAAAGTGAAAGTTAGTCTCCAATTTTTATATATATTTTGATAGTTAAGATAGTCTCCAATTTTAGATTATCTATTATTCAACATACAAGTGGATCCTTTTATAATAGAGTGGCTATATTTTAGCTTAGCCATCAACCTACTGCAACCCTCCTTTTTCCGGGCGTGGGATTGGCTATGAAAATACATGAGGCCAACCTTGACTAGTCCGTTGAGTATGTATAGCTGACCCCAAAATTTTGGGCCAAAGGTCTGATTGTTGTTGTTATTCAACATACAAGTCCTCAATTTTAGCTTGTAAAGGTACTGCTACTATATCTAATGAAATTTCCTGAAAGATTATGTTTAATTCTTTTTAAAAAAAATTATTATGTTTAGTAAGATGGCCAAGGCCTTTAACAGCATTCTTGATTTCCTTTTTAACCAAATCCTAACCACTAATACGTGCCTCCTATAATAAACCATAGCCCCATTTATCATGCTGTAGTAATTGTGTCCTGTGTTCTTGTGGTATTAGAGGGTTCAATATCAGGGATGCAAGGGAAATGTTTGTTGATTACTTAATAGGCTATCTTTAAGTTAAATTTAGTAACGTGCACAGTTCTCCTCATTATTATAATTTTCAATTGCATTAACAAGTCATTATCTAAGGTTCCTAACACAAATGCACTTACGAGAATAAATATAAAGGCTAACCTCTGTCATTGTCTTGGCAAGGACTTTCAAAACAATCTTGTAGGTGCTCAAACTATTCGGCAGTTTCTTTTAAGAGATCAATGTCCAAACTATTCGGACTTTTAAAAAAAGAGGGAATAGTTCCTTTAGAAGTTATCAAATTTTGCTTTTCTTTTTCTCCCTTTCCTCCATTTCTTAGGGCATTCAAATGTTATAAATGAAAGTTCAAGGAATACTAAAATATATTTCATTGGGGTAGGGGTAAAGCTGTGATGTTTAATGTTTTTTGTTAAAACAACACTATAAATAGTAAACTGGATATGCAATGAATGCTGAGATCAAAATGACCTCTAATGTAGACAGCCTGCTGCTCCAAGTGCTCTCAAATTTAGACCAAACTAACAAGAAGAAGAAAAAGCCGAAAAGAGCTCTGGCCACTTTTTTTTCTTCTTTGGGATTGGTGGCACATTGGTGCAATAATTTGCTTTTGGTTTGACAGAAATTAAAATGATAGGGAGGCTTTTTGGAACTTTAAGCAACATTAGGGGATTGATTGCTCTGTTTTAAACTTTAGTGGGACAATGCAACTCAGTTGATATGGTAAATATTTGTAATTAGCCTTTTATTTTACTATGAGAAATTGAAGTGTATTAATTTTTTAAGTTTCTTACTTTTCACTCTCATCTTTTTCCCCTCTTCCTTCCAGCAAAATACAATATCTCTGATTACTTTTCTTTCTTCTTATGCACTTTATTACAAACCACTCAGGATGTAATTGAGGCAAGGATCATGGTTCAAACCATTGAAGGATGTGGAAGGAAAACTTGCAGGTATTGTAAGTAATCCACCGTACATACCGAGTGACAATATCTCTGGGCTACAAGCTGAGGTTGGTAGACATGAACCAAGACTTGCATTAGATGGTGGTCTTAATGGCATGGATGATCTTCTCCATCTTTGCAATGGGGCTGCTTTGATGTTAAAACCTGCTAGATTTTTCATTTTTGAGGTATGGATCTTTTAATACCTGAATGATCATACTACCAAATATATATAATTTTTCAACATTTTCTCAATGATAATGTTATAGAAATATTTGAAATTGCAATATCTGCAAAGTTGCTTTATCCTCTATGCGTTAAAATAAAATAATTTACAATGGATTTTACTTTGAGGTTAGATTTGTAAATTACAAGAGGTCGAGCCTTGGTGCAATGGCAAGTGCCTTCCACCAAAAGCAACAGGTTGCGGGTTCAAGTTTGGGAATCAGCTCCTCCTAACAAATTTGGGGTAAGGCTTCCTACCATTACCTATCCTAGACCCTACAAAAGTGGGAGCTATGTGCATTGGGTACGACCTTTTTTTGGGATTTGTAAATTATAAATGTTAAATTCTAGTGCTTGGATTAGCATAAGAAGGGATTTCAACAATCCCCAAGGAACTTGAACACATCAATTCGTAGTATCAAAGTCCCAAGTATGGACTCCATCATCAACTGTTGTTGTAGAAATTGTACTTGTGAGAAAATGGGTGCTTCTTATATTGCAAATACTGTTCTAAAAAATTTATAAACAATAGTGTTATTTTAGTGACTTAGGAATGCATACCAACAGATAAGTTCAACAAAGAAATGAGACACTCGGGTGAGTTAGGAATGGTCAAATATGATCCATAAGCACATGAAGATTTTGGAATGGGAAGCCTTCTCCCAACCTTGGTTGTAGAGACTAAATTCCTCTGATACATGTCAAGAATTAGCAGACCTGATTGTAGGCCGTCATTCTTGGTGGTCACCAAAGATGATAATACAAAAAAGGACCTGGGTAAGGTACTAACTTGGCTCTTTGCAAACGATTCTGTCAATGTCCATATGACTTGTTGGTGAAAAGGACAAGAACTTGAGATGTTGGTATAGGGATAATGAGATGTTTAATGGGTCTGGAATCTGGATGGTTGGATGTGCTATTAGGATTCTTATATTGCAAATGCTGTTCTAAAAAAATTATAAACAATAGTGTTATTTTAGTGACTTTAATATCTAGTTTGGATGAGTTCTTCTATTCTGGAACCTGACACCTTTGCCTTGAACCCACCCCCAAACTTAATTAGGTTGTGTCCTTATAGACCATATTGGAGTCCTTAATTGGGTCCAAATGGTTCAGAAACCATGTTTTTCTTGGCTATTTCTACCTGTGCACATACCTCAACCTGTGTCCCTGTTGCATGGCTTCTAGTGGTTTTGTTTATGAGGAAGTCTCAATGTTTTTCTTTTCCCTGTTGCATGGCTTCTAGTGGTTTCATATACGAGGAAGTCTCAGTGTTATTCTTTTGCTTTTCCTTTTCAATATCTAGGGGACACAAATTGTTTAATTTTACATTCTCCTGTGTTATGCCATATGGTTTATGATAAAGTATTTCGTACTCCTTTACACTACCTGTGTTTTTGAACTCATTAAGCATAATTTATTTTTTGTCCCTACTTTGGATTTCTTTTTTTGTTAAGTAATGTCAATTTAGTGAAAACAGAAAGCGTATGCAGGAAGTATACAGTAAAAAAAAAAATGAAAAACACCAATGAAAAGTAGAAACAAAGAGGAGAGAAAGATACAAGCGTAGAAATTATTGGCAAATAAGAGAAGAATCCAAGAACTCCATCAAAGAATACGCCTAGAAAGTATAGGATTTCAAACTTCATTCATAAAGGGTCTTCAAAAACATGAACTTGAAATTAGGCAAAGTTAACTCCTTTCCCTTAAATGTAGGTTGATTCTTCTCCATCCAAATGCACAACATAAGACAATCAGGAATGGAACCCCACACTTTCTTGAATCTACGGAATCCCTAGGCTCCTTTCCAAGGCTCCAACATAGCCATAACATAACTTGGCATGACCCAAGTGATCCAAACTAGGCAAAATAGAAAAAAGCCCACAGGTCACAAGCAATAGGACAATGTAACAGGAGATGACTCGCTGACTCACCATCAGATTTGCACAGGCAGCACCAGTCTGCCATGATAAAAGCCCTCTTTCGAAGATTATCCGTCACCTATATATTCCCAAGAGCCATCACCCAAACAAAGAATGCAACACTAGGCAGGGTTAGCGTTTTCCGTATGCATTTCCAAGGAAATTGGATAGGATTTACAGCCCTTAACCTGTAATCCAGTCTTAGGTGATGGAAGCGGAACCCATCTATCAGGACCTGTAGGGGTTACCTTTGCTGCATACAGATCATCCAAAAAATTGGGCCGCAGAATCTAACTCTCAGTCTTGTGCTTCTAAGATGAAGACAGGTTTCCAATGCACCTGACCGTTGACCCATTCAAAATAGTCTGAATTCTGAAACCAATGCCTCTTTGTCTCCGTCAAACCTGAACAACTCAGGGTATCTATCCTGGAAAGTCCCATTGCTATCCCATGATACTTCCAAAACAAAACTTGGGAACCAACCCCCACCTCAAAACGAGTGTATGAAGCAAACTTCTCCCAACCCTTACTGATATTTTTCCATGGGCCTACCCCATAAGGACCTTTTACCATTCCAGAGTACCTCTGGCATCAAGTAGTACTGTACAATGACGACTTCTGTTCCAACCCATACCTACACAGCCATTTCCCAAGCAAAGCTTGGTTAAAAATCAGCAGCTTTCAAATGCCCGCTACCCCTTGGATTGGATTGCACATGGTAGACCAATAAACCAAATGGAATTTATGCTCCCCATGAAGCTCACCCCACAGGAAGTCTGTAATTTTTTCCAGCTTCTTGGCTACACTAACAGGAATGGGGAAGAAGAACAAGGAATAGGAATAGGTAGGGAGACTTGAAAGCGTACTCTTGATTAAAGTTAGGCTAATAGGCTTCCTCTAGATTATTTCCTCTCATTTCGTTTACACTTGGTTTCACTCTTTCCTACAATGGGTGGAATATGAAATGATAGTAGAATGTATTAACTTTATATACTCTTATTATTCTCATATTATCATTTAGTACTTACAAATACATACTGAATAGATAAAAAAATGTCCTATAGCCATTACTTATAAAAATAATAATAATAAATGTCTTATAGCGTCATATGCGGAATAAACTTCTACCTGGTACAGTTTTGACAACAATGATTAATAGGAAATTCTTAAATTAAATTATGTGTAAAAAAACAGGGCATACCATGGATGCTCATAAGAAAGGCCTAGCTTCTAACATGAAAAAATGGTGTACCTAGTGCACAAGACTCATTTTGTGGTCTAGGAGAGGTAGTTGGTAGGTAACCTTATCCCTAATTTCAGAGAGGTTAATTCCTCTACTCAAACTTATGATACATCGCTTGGTGTAGATAGCAACTACCATTGCACCACGGTTTGACATCTCTTGCTTCTAATCATGAAATGAGCTATAAGTCACACCGTGTTTAATCAAAAAACCAACTTTTTTGCTATGATAATTCTTTCAAGTAGGACGAGTAAATGAAAAAGCAAAAACTCTGATACGAAGTTAATTTGCTTTCTTTTTTTGGTCTTGTTCTCTTCCTTTGAGTCAGCAGACTTGACGTGTGTTTTATCATAGATTTCCATATAATGCACATAATTCATACCGTTGCCTTTTCCTATGAATTATGCAGGCATAGAATTAATAAAGAATTTGAAGTATAGATTGTCATGAGGAAAGAATACAGTTCCTCCATTTCAACTCCCCCTCCCCCCTAACCCCAAAACATTGTACAAGCAAAAATGTTTTCTCATTGTCAATATGAACTCTTAAATATTTGGTTGGAGATAATTAACACTGTATTGAACATTTTACAATGTTACCCTTTTTTGCATGTGTGTATATATATATATATATAACTCATACCTATAATATGGTTGTGACTTAACCCTCCACCCTTATTTCTGAGGAAAGATGCCATTTGATCCAAAGATCATTGGTACTGCATCCTTATAATTATTTCATTACATTATTAACTTATGCAAAGCTAGATGTGACAATCTTTTTTCCTGGATTCTTGACTTATTTTTCCCTACTCAATATCAGGTATTTTCTAGGCTTTTGACCCCAACATAATTAAATCAGATGTGAACTCACCAATTTTTAACTTAATGCTTGCTCTTAGAAGTGCTTTGCTGTGGATTCGTGTTATAAAAATTCATGGTTATTCTTGATCTAATCTATTACTTGTATTTATTTACATTCTTTCCCATCTCTGTAGACTAATGGTGAGAAGCAGTGCAAGTGTCTTGCAAAATACATTGAAAATGACATTAGAGGGAGCTTCCATAGTTTGGACATAGTATCTGCTTTTGCTGGCATTCAAAGATTTCTAACTGGAGTTCCATCAATGACCAATTTGATTTGTGCATAATCTTGTATTTCAGCCATCAACTAGGAAACAAGGAGAGGAGGAAAGAAATTCTGGAAGCTCTACCATTGATTTTCGGCTAGGTGTTTAAGGCTTTTTTTTTGGGGGGGGGGGGGGGGGGGGGGGGGGATATTTTTTTGTTGAAACTCTATCAAGTGACCAAAAAAAAGGAAAACATAAATTTTGTATCCTTGGGCATTGACTTGGGTGGTATAGAGGTAGGTAAATATGCTTTGTTTATTAGCAATGTGATATCATGTTTTGGTTTCTTGATCTTCTTGAGGCATTTTTATGTGAAGAATGTTGATGAACTACATTCTGGGAGAAATAAGATTCAGTTAAGCCTGTTGGACTTATCTTTATGCTAATTTTCTTTTGTCCAAGTAAAACCATCCATGTAGGAATGCAAGAGGATTAGATTGGGTTGTACCAACCAAATGTATAATAAGCTCTACCATTTCTCTAAATGATCATCCTAGTTATGAGGCCTTGGCTGGAGACAAAAAGAGATGGCCACTTACAAAGCTGGCTGCCATTGCAATATTTGTCCACTGTTATTGGTCATCCTGATTATTCATAATTTTAGTAAATTTTAAAAGATTCCAAGCATATTCAATATTTTGAAGATTGTGTACAAAGTTTTTGACAATGGAAAATTTGGTTTTGGCCCTTGTGCATGTTTGAGATGTTGGTTGTTGATGCTAAGTGAATGATTGAAGAGGAATAAATAATTCCCTACTCTTATTTGCAAAGAAGGCCTTGGATAAAATATTGCAGACAAGTATTCATCTTACTTATCGATCTTAAATGATTTGTCCTTCTTTAACATTTTTGTCCCCTCCTTTATATCATTTCAGAATGAGATTGATCCTTAATTAATGTAATTCAAGCACTTCAATAATCCATAACTCCTTATGAACTTGATTTTGTGATTATGTCTTCGTAGACGCTCATAAACCTATAGTTTTTCAATCAAAGAACATATATACATAACTAGAATTTGTTGACATGAATTAGCCACTTTGGAAGCTTATCCTTTTGACTTCTACATTTCAAGAAAGTTGAAATCAAGAAACTTCTCCAATCCAAACACTTCTGTTTTGGATGAATGAGTGATTTCATTTCCAAAGAGATGTACAGATATACAGAGAAGCACAATCACAAAACATGCAGCATTCACCTGCAAATTCAATCTTTAACCACATCAACTAAACAACTCATAAATTATTCATAATTTAAAGCCAATTAAGTCTCATAGATTTAAAGGAAGAGGAGATAAGGCTAAGTGGACCGTCACTAAGTCAGGTTGCTTCTCTTGTGCAGCCACATATGAGGCATTAAGAGATAAAGGCTGAAGTGGTGGACTGGTGGAAGCTCTTGTGGTTCAACCTTACCATGCCAAAGCATGCTCTCATTGGCTTATTGGTGATCAAGAATGAAAGTTCAAATAGCGTTGAAAACACTATGAACGTTTAGACCCCTAAACAATAAAATACTAGTTCAAGCTTTATATCAAACAATGTATGTGCGGAAAATGATAACAAGCTTATACATAATTGATAAACAATCTAAACCAATTAAAATCACATCCACAACAGAAATTAAAAGGTAAAGATTAAGGGAAGAGAGATGCAAACACAAGGACAACACAACGATGTGTTATCGAAGAGGAAACCAAAACCCTCGGCGTAAAACCTCTCCGCCGCCCTCCAAGCGATCAATAATCCACTAGAAAATGAAGTTGGGATACATGAACAACAATAAACCCTCCAAGCCTAATCTACCCAGGTACCTAAGCCCTCCAAGCTTCTTGCTCCAACGAGGTTACGCCGAACCTTTGTCTTTTCTAGCTTCCCGGATTCCGCTATAAACCATAGCATCAACCAATAACCATTGGTCCCTTCCAAACTGCTTCCCTTAGCACTAAAAGACCTTCTCACAGACGTAGGTGTGGTGAGATAAGGATTTAGTCAAGAACCTCTCAAGGGTGTATCAATGGAGAGGAAGAGAGTAGAGGAATTTGAAGAGTCTCTTAGATGAAGATTGTGGATGAACCAATCTTGTTTTTCTCTAGGGTTTTTCTCTCAAAATTCTCTCTGGAAGCTCTCTACATTTCATGGGTTTAAGGGGTATTTATACTAAGGTGAGATAGGAATGCGAAGAGTCACGTTTTTCAAAACAAAGCTGGCTGGCAGCTTGGCCTCGCGACTTGGCTGAGTCGCGAGTTTAAGCCGCGAGATAACAGAACGGCCAGACTGGACTTTTTGTCCTGTAGTGCTCTAGTTGGCGCAATTGTTCATCTTCTTGCACGCTTCACTCGTGTGCTGAATTTGGTGGCTTGCTAGTCGTGAGTCACCCGCGAGTCCTAGCCGCAAAGCCCTGCTTCCTTGCACAATCTTGAGCATTTCTTCACATACTCTCACTCACTACCCTTACATGAATCCCACCTAAATATAGGGTTTCTAAGTGCTGAAATATAAGCAAATTGGCACGGAATAAAGCTAACAAGATGGTTGATTTAATTCAACCTTACAAAGAATAAATTAACCACTAGCGAGTGACATTCTGTGTGCTATGCAGGGGTTGTGTTGAAAGCAGGAGCCATCTTTCTGGACACATGTTTATGGGGATTGGGCTGTTAGGATCCTCTAAGGGAAGGGACCTAGAGCATCCATATGTAAGATTGGATGGTGGGCGTCTATATATTATATTTGGAGCCAAAGGAAGGCTATCATCCATAATGGCCCAATCTTAACTAAGGAGCAAATCCTGTAAAAAAAATAAAAAAAGATGTTAGAGGCAAGCTTGAGTTCAAAGCAAAATTCCCTAATTCCACTCTAAACAGGATTCTTTGCTGACTTTGGGGCTTAAACAATTCTATTTTGATCTCCACGGCTCAATGATCTTTAATTTCTGCAGTAAATTGCGGAATTTGTTTGGATTTTGAGTTATATAATGGAGCCGCTTGTTGGATAAATGGAAAACGGCAAAGGTTCTGATTTTGTTTGTGGTAGTAGGATGCTGTACTAACTATGGCTGATTGTATTGCACTATATTTATTTTCTTTGCTTGGGTTGTGAGTTGCATTTGAGCTGTTTACTGAAGTCAGCTGCTTGCTTTTTTCTTGCAAGTAAATACAGCTAGAGGTGCAAAAAATGACTCTGGATTCTGCAGATTGTTGCTGCTATAGATTGCCAATTAGCTGCTAAGGCTATTGCTGTGTGCTAGACTGTTTGCTGTGTGCTTGGAAGGATGATTGCTTAAACAAGTGTTCTCCTGTTCATAGTTCACAGATGTTTGTTTAGCTTGTGCTATTAATGCACAGGTTAACTCTGTATTTTTGGTTTGTTTTGTTGGTCGAGTGGGCTTCTTTTAGGCTTAGTAATTTTGATAGCTGAATGACCTTTTGGTCTTTGAATAAATTGTATTCTTTGTTTCTTTTTCAATAAAATATATATTCGAACCTGGATCCTTGAAGAATTAATTCTAGGCAGTGAAGGGTGATTGTTCTTTTAAGTGTTTGTTTAAAGTCTTATATAATAAATTGAAACTTAGATTGATTGTTATACTCTCTACAGCCACAAGATAATGTAATCTAAAACGCAATGTTATGAATACCGTTTCGGACCCTGTTTCGGTTTGTCTAGTGGAACGGAATATTTCGGTACCGGTCTATTTCGGCGTACCGTTTCAAGGTGTTTCGGATATTCTAAAAAAAATTAAAAATAATATATATTTATATATTCTTATACAATATAAAATTATTGATCCAAATAAGCAAACCTCAAATAACACAAACCATTTAGTTATTACATAACAAATATTGTTTTAGAATATTAAAACATAAATATGTAATTAAATAATAAAAAATAACAACCAAAAACAGTAAAATAAGTATAATATATATATATATATATATATATCTCTCTCTCTCTCTCTCTCTCTCTCTCTCTCTCACGTTAGGGACAGGCAAGACTCAAAATATATAAGTTTGAAATCAAACTCTTTTGTTAGCTTTTTTGAGTTTTGTCATTTCCAAAACTTTGTCACGTGGGTGGAGTCAGCAAACTAAAAGTCTACAAGGCAAACACAAATATGAAACAAAGCAAAAACTTGACAAAGCAAAAAATAAAGTAAAAAACGAAAAAAGAGCAGACTGGCAGAGAGTCTGAGACGGAGCAAAGAAGAAGAAGAAGGGGCGACCTCTGAGATGGCTGGTTTTTTTTTTTTTAGGCGATCGACGCTAGGTAATGACATGTTGTGCTAACGAGTTTGTCAATTTAGGGATTTTTCTTTTTTCTTTTTTCTTTTTTTCTACTTTTTCTTCTAAAAACTGGTACCGGCCGAAATTTACATTTCGGCCGAAATTTTCCGGAATTGCCGAAATGACCCGAAACTGGCCAGAATTGGACCCGAGGTGGAATGGGTGGTATTACCGTTCCGGATTGCATCCCGGTACGAGAAATTCCGGCCGTTCCGGCCGGAACGGAACGGGTTTAAGACCCCTAAATTACAAATTACCAATTCAAGCTTATTATCAAACAATGTATGTGTGGAATATGAAAATAAGCTAAAACAGAATTGATAAAACAATCTAAACCAAATAAAATCACAACCACAGCAGGCAAAGATTAAGGGAAGAGAGATGCAAATACAAAGACAACACAGCGATGTGTTATCGAAGAGGAAACCGAAGTCCTCAGCGTAAAACCTTTCTGCCGCCCTCCAAGCGGTCAATAATCCACTAGAGAATGAAGTTAGGATACATGAACAGCAGAAGATCCTCCAAGCCTAATCTACCCAGTGTACCTAAGCCCTCCAAGTTTTTTGCTCCAACGAGGTTACACCAAACCTTTGTCTTCTCTAGTTTATCGGATTCCACCATAGCCTATAGCATCAACCAATATCAATTGGTCCTTTCCTAGCTACTTCCCAAGAACCAAATAACCTTCTCACAGATATGGATATGATGAGATAAGGATTTGGCTAATGTACCTCTCAAGGATGTAATAGTGGAGGCGGTGAGAGTAGAGGAATTTGGAGAAACAAGGATGACGATTGTGGATGAGTCAATCTTGTTTTTCTCTAGGGTTTCTCTCTCAAAATTCTCTCTAAAAGCTCTCTACAATATGTAGGTATAAGGGGTATTTATATTGGTGTATGTTTGGAATGCGAAAAGTCAGTTTTTCCCAAACAGAGTGGTCTGGCGACTTGGCCTCGCGACTTGACTGAGTCGCGAGTCTGAGTCATGAGCTAATAGAATGGCCAGACTAGAAGTTTTGTCTTGTAGTGCTCCAGTTGGCGTGACTCTTCAACTCCTCTACATGCTTCACACGTGTGCCTCCTTTGGCGACTTACTAGCCGCGAGCCAGTCGTGATATCTAATAGCGAGGCCTTGTTGAGTGCACACTTTTGAGCTTTTTTTCAAACTCTCTCACACACTACCCTTACATGATTTCCACCTAAATACAGGGTTTCTAAATGCTAAATTACAAGCAAATTGGCACGAAATAAAGCCAACAAAATGGTTAATTAAATTCAACCTTACAATCTCCCCCTTTGTCTATTCCGTGACAAAGCCCTAAAACAAACTCTAAACTTAACATGTGAGTTGAACAGTTGAACAAAACTCACTCACACCTAACTCTAGAATCTGTGTAGCTCTTGAACCATAAGAACAAGTATCTCCTGAAAAACAACAACACAATATGATCATTGTATGCAGAAAACTTGTAATGCATATGGAACAAGCACAATGCGATCAAGTAATATAGATTAAAGCAATAAAGCATGGCTTGACCAAAAATGAACAATCACTATAAATAGTGACCACAATGGTCATTCACACAAAGAATGAATATCTGGACATGCAAGCTAATAAGCTCAATGCAAAGTATCATTTGCATGTCCAACACTCAACCAATACAACAACACAAGGTAATTGTATTAAGGATAAAATCCAACAAAGGCACAAGAGTGATGTACTTAAAGAAAATGCATAATATTTAGCAACAAGTACTAGGCTACAAAGCATGGGTACAAATATGATGTACTAAAGAAAATGCACAATATAAACTAAAAGTGCTCAAAGTTTGTCCCCCTCAAAATGATGAGAAGCTGTGATGCACTTGGAACATATATACTTGTAACCTGAAACACTTGCACACAACACATTAGACCCTCAAGGTAAAGCAAGTAATAAAAGGACAAGTATAACGTAACAAGTAAAAAGCAATTAAGTGAACATGTTGTGAAACATATGAGCAACTTGATCAAACTGACAGTTATATGGAAATGACTACAACGATCACCATAAAGCAAACAAGAAAACAAACATAAAGAAACACAAACAAAACAAAGTTTTCTTATTAACACAATGTCTTCTCCCCCTTGGTATATGCATCTCCCCTATGGAATATCTCTCCCCCTACAAATGTGCACAAGAAATAGAATTTCTCCCCCTAAGAATGTGCACAAGAGTCATATAAAAATGACAAAAACTCTCCGGTATACTACCTAGAGTATACTCTCCCCCTTTTTGTCACGAATAGACAAAGGGCCAAGGAGAAACGAGGGCAAGAGATGAAGGTACGAACAATGATAATGATGCATGAGGGGTGCAAGATGAATGAGAAAATGAAGCTCAAACAAAAGACAAAACAAAATGCTACAAAGCATAAAGTAAACATGACATGCTAGGATGAAGAAACAAGGTACAGACCAATGCATGACAAGGGTAGCAAAGGTGTGTGCAAGAGGTGGCTATGTGCAATGCATGACCAAAGCATTGAAAATGCACATGTGGGGCAAGGTGTGTTAAATACACAACCAATGAACCAAACATGTTCCTAATGAGGAAACATGAGAAACCCCAAAGTTTGGTACTCATCAGAGTCCAAACAAGTGAGAAAATGCCTAAGAGGCATTTTATCAAACACCTAACGTGCACACTATGAACAACAATGTAAAACAATGCATGAACATCATGAAATCTACCCTTAATACATGTTCTTTTTGCCAAAAGGGGCCAACATCCAAAGCAAATCAACAAAAAAAAACCAATCCCATACAAAAATTTGACAAAAAAATAAGTTTTTCCAACCCTTATGATGAAAATCCCAACAAAGAGTACAAAACTCTCCAAAACATAATCTAAGGATCCAAATCAATGAAAAGAGTTTAAAATTACCTTAGAGATGTTAATGGAATGAAAAACCATTCAAATTGGTTGGGTTTTGATGTAAAAATATTGAAAGAGGGGTTTTAGAGAGGATGGGAGAGGTTTAAAACAAGTTTCCCACGAAAAAGCTCTTTAAAAAGCTGTTTCTAGGCGTTTCGCGACTGGCGAGTCGTGAGATGAGTTGCAAGTGAGTCACGAAACCATTCTGTGTAACCTCACGACTGGGCGAGTCACCAAAATGAGTAGCCAAAACTCGCTATTCACGAAAGTAGCCAGAATGAGTAGCCAAAAATTCTGACACCTGTTTTTCAGTACAGAACATGTTTAAACAATGAAAAACAAAGTAAGCACTAAACATGAACACAAAGAGTGATAAAAATCACTTCCAAATACATATAAAATGATCAAAAATATTTTTGGATTGATCCATATGTAGTTGAGCACAACACATCACATTTAAACAAGTACAATTGAACAAATGAATAAGTCATTCATTAAACATTAGGCATGTGTGTTGTGTGTGTGTATCAAATGTGGGATAGTCCTTAATCTAGAGTGAAGCTTCAATGATCAATTCAATCAAGTCATACACAACTAGTACTAAGTCAAGTGGTCTATCTCAATTATAGAAATGAACATATATGACCTCTCACAAGAAAATGATTACATATCTTTGAAACTTTTCATTTGGCTTCTTTACAATTCATAACATTTGATCATCTTTTATCTTTACATCTCATTTTGAGATTGATGCCTGAAATTTTTGATATTTCAATTTGATGAACAAGCCTTTGGTTTTTTGGGCATCATACATTTTCAATACAAGTCGCTTTCCCTTTTTCCTAGTCAAATACTAGTATGCGCGATGGCTTTTGTAGCTCATTATCTCTTTTTGAGATTTGACATTTGTTGAGCTCTTTAACCAAAAAAAAAATAAAAGAGTATAAAGATATATAGGCACAAGTCTATGCTTGTATGAAAACTAACATGACTATTGACTAATCATTCAGGACAAGCTTGAAGATCGATTTACAACAATTGCACAAAGATGTCAAGATTTTTCCCATAAAGATAGATGTGCATACATAACAAGGTAATCTTATAAATGCATTATGTCATTAGTACGAAGGTACTAGGCTAAACTCACATGTGATATGTGCTCAAACATATAAGATCAAACTTTATGAATTTTTCACTTTTTATGTGGTTTTGGATCTTTACTCACACAAAAATAAAACATAAAAGTAAGATAAAAGACAAAAGCAATGCATTCAAAGAAATGCAAGATGCACAAAATGCATGAATATATGACAACCAATGCATGAAGGGTCCTACAAAGATCGAAAGAATTAGATCAATGACCGAAAGAGCAACAGCTCAACCATAGTAACACTTCCTCATCCAAACAGAATGATTGTTTGGAATAAGTGTCTCATGAGAAATGAGATGAGGGTTGGAAGAATGAGAATCGGAAATGCACATAGTCAAGGAGTTAAGAGCATGAAACACATTTTTTAACAATGTGCTATTTTCACTCAAACCCGATTTACTCTTTTTAGCACAACTTCCAAGAAGCTCAAGTTTCTCTTTTCTTTTGATTATTTTAAGTGCATGAAATTTAGAGTAATGAGGTCTAAGAAGACCAAAAGCACCACAATGGTGACAAACAATGAGGTTACGCCGAACCTTTGTCTTCTCTAGCTTACCGGATCCCGCTATAGCCCATAGCATCAACCAATATCAGTTGGTCCCTTCCTAGCTGCTTCCCAAGCACCAAATAACTTTCTCACAGATATGGGTATGGTGAGAAAAGGATTCAGCTAATGTACCTCTCAAGGATGTAACAATAGAGAGGGTGAGAGTAGACGAATTTGGAGAAACAAGGATGAAGATTGTGGATGAGTCAATCTTGTTTTTCTCTAGAGTTTCTCTCTCAAAATTCTCTCTAGAAGCTCTTTACAATACGTGGGTATAAGGGGTATTTATACTTTTGTGTATTTGGAATGCGAAAGGTCAGTTTTTCCCAAATAGAGTGGTCTCGCGACTTGGCCTCGCGACTTGACTGAGTCGTGAGTCTAAGTCGCGAGCTTATTGCCTAGCCAGACTGGAAGTTTTGTCCTGTAGTGCTATAGCTGGCATGACTCTTCAGCTCATCTGCATGCTTCACACGTGTGCCTCCTTTGGCAACTTGCCAGTCGCGAGCCAGTTGCAAGATCCAGTCGCGAGGCCCTGTTGAGTGCACACTTTTGATCTTTTCTTCACACTCTCTCACACACTATCCTTACATGATTCCCACCTAAATACAGGGTTTCTAAATGCTGAATTACAAGCAAATTGGCACGAAATAAAGCCAACAAAATAGTTGATTAAATTCAACCTTACAATAATCTACTCAAAATTAATAAAAATGTCAACGTAAAATCTCCATGTTTTTTTAATAGAAGTATTTGGGGACTAAATGAAATCAAAGTAAATGAATAGGACACACTACTTAATGTAATCTTATAATCAAAATTAAATATCCCTTACTTGAGCTCTACTTGGCCTGTCTCTACAAATCCCCAAACTAATGAAAACACTTTTGTAAGGTTGAATTTAATCAACCATCTTGTTGGCCTTATTCCGTGCCAAATTTGCTTGTATTTTAGCAATTAGTAAACCTGTATTTAGGTGAAAATCTTGTAAGGGTAGTGAGTGAGAGAGTGCGAAGAAATGCTCAAGATTGTGCAAAGAAACAGGGACTCGCGACTGGATCACGCGGGTGGCTCGGGGCTTGCAAGTTGCTAGAAGTTGCACACGTGCCAAGCATGCCAGAAGCTGAAGAGTCGCATCAGCTGTTGCACTACAGGACAAAAGTCCTAAGCTGGCCAGGCCGTTAGCTCGCGGCTTGAACTCGCGACTCAACCCAGTTGCAAGGTCAAGTTGCCAGAATGCCCTTTTTGGGAAAAACTTATGTTTCACATTCCATTCTCACCCTAGTATAAATACCCCTCATTCCCACGAAATGTAGAGAGCTTCCAGAGAGAATTTTGAGAGAGAAACCCTAGAGAAAACAAGATTGTGTCATCCACAATCTTCACCCAAGAGACACTTCAAATTCCTCTACTCTCTTCCTCTCCATTGATACATCCTTGAGAGGTTCTTGACCAAATCCTTTTCTTACCATACCCACGACTGTGAGAAGGTTTTTTTGGTGCTAAGGGAAGCAGTTTGGAAGGGACCAATGACTATTGGTTGATTCTATGGTTTATAGCAGAATCCGATAAGCTAGAAAAGAAAAAGGTTCGGCGCAACCTCGTTGGAGGGCTTAGGTACCTGGGTAAATTAGGCTTAGAGGGTTTATTGTTGTTTATGTATCCCAACTACATTTTCTAGTGGATTATTGACCGCTTGGAAGGCGGCGGAGAGGTTTTACACCGAGGGCTTCGATTTCCTCTTTGATAACACATCGTGTGTTGTCCTTGTGTTTGCATCTCTCTTCCCTTTATCTTTACCATTTAATTACTGCTGTGATTGTGATTTTTTATGGTTTAGATTGTTTATCAATTCTGTTATAAGCTTGTTATCATTTTCTACACATACATTGTTTGATATAAAGCTTGAATTGGTAATTTGTTGTTTGGGGGTCAAAACGTTCATAGTATTTTCAAAGCTATTTGAACTTTCAATTGGTATCAAAGCGGGTGCACTTGTTGTGGTTTAAACTCCCTAGTGCGATCCTTTACCTCACATTGAGATGGATAGGTCTCAATCTCTAAATGTGCCACCATTTTTTGATGGTAATAATTATACTTTTTGGAAAGTCCGAATGAGGGCATTTTTGTGTTCTATTGATGATGCTGTGTGGGATGCAGTTAAAGTGGGTTGGACAAAGCCGGAGGTTGCCAAATCCACTTAGGATAAGGCAGCTCTTGCAACGGCTAATGCTAATAGTAAAGCCTTGAATGCTATTTTCTGTGGTGTCTCTCCAGAAGAATTTCACAGGATTTCACATATTACTATTGCTAAGGAAGCATGAGAGATTTTGGAGACTACTTATGAAGTAACAAAGAAAGTGAAAGACACCAAACTACAGATATTGACCACTCGCTTTGAAGAGCTCAAGATGAGCGAGGATGAGTCCTTTGACTCTTTTTATAGCAAGTTGAACGAGGTGGTTGTCAGCAAATTTAATTTGGGAGAAAAGACGGAGGATTCTAAGATTGTAAGGAAGATCCTTCGGTCACTACCAGAAAGTTTTCGTGCCAAAGTAATGGCCATTGAACAGAGCAAGGATCTTGACGACATTAAAGTTCAAGAGCTGGTCAGTTCATTACAGATATATGAATTGTCACTGCCCATACAGAAGAAGAGCGAATCTTTTGCTCTTAAAACGATTGATGAGAGAGTGGTATCTCATGAATCTTCGGAAGAGGATGCAGTAGATAAAGATGTGGCGTACCTTGTAAAGAACTTTCGGAAATTCTTGAAACTCAAGAACAGTGGGAAATTTGGTGACAAAGGAAAATTTCAGAGTTCCGAGAAGGAGAAGAAAGAATTTCGAAGGAAAGATGGTAGAGATTCCCAATCTTCTCAAGGAATCACCTGCTTCGAGTGTAATGGATATGGACACTTCAAAAAGGAATGTCCCAACTATTTGAAGTCAAAGGGCAAGGTCTATGCTACTACTCTAAGTGACTTGGATTCGTCAATTTCTGATTTTGAGGATAGCTGTGACGGAGAAGGAAATTACTTCGCATTCATGACCATTGCACATGTGGAATCCTCAGATGATTTGGGTACACTTGTGAAGGAGCTTGGTGAGCACTCTGATTTGGAGTCTATTGGAATAGGTGAGGAGTCTGAAGATGAGGAAGTTGGAGAAGCAGTGGGACTGCAAGAGACTTATAATTCACTCCTTGAGAAGACCGGTGAATATGCTAAGGTGGCTAACGCAGCCATTAAGAAGATGAAGAGGGCCGAGGAAGATTACAGAACTCTTCTAATGCAATACAAGAAGGCCAAATGTGAAATGGAGAAAATGAATGGAGAGCTGCTAGAAGCTTATTCAAAGATTCGATTTCTTAAGCATGAAATGCTTCAAGCAAATGCTAAGGTTGATCGTGTCTCCTCCAAGAAACTTAATGAAATGCTTGCACTTCAAAAATCAATCTCAGACAAGTTCGGAGTGAGATATACTAGAGGGAGTAGCTCATCAGCCAATGTCACCAAAGAAGTGAGGTTTGTGAAGGCCAAAGAGCCAATTGTGGAAGAGTCTATTCCTGATAAGGTTAAGACTGAAAAGAAGAAGAATGTGACTGATCAACGGGTGTTCAATACAGTCCGTAATCCATCAGAAGCCAGACATGAAGCTAGAGGAAGATCACTTTCAAGATTACAACGGGGTCCTAGAACAAATCATATTTGTCCCTATTGCGGATTGCAAGGACATACCAGACCCAACTGTCATAAGCTGAGAGCGTTGAACAATGCAAGCGCTCCTCGATCATGAGGAAGAAGAAATGACAAGAGGTCTTAGGGTGTTAAGCAACCAAGAAGTCAAAACCGTGATCCTGGAATGATGGACATGATGAAGATGATTGGTGCCTTCACAAATTGCTTGGAAAGCTTCACAAAGAGGTTTGACAGTCCTAACTTTCGTACCCAATCTATCAAGGATATCATCCCAAACGCACGTGACGTGTGGGTGACGAAGGGTACTCATGCATAAGCATTATAACATGTCCATGCATCAATTCTTCCTATGCTTTGTGAATATGTTTGGTTATATGCTTTTTGCTTCTGATTGTTTGAATTGTTATTTGTTTCATTTTAAAATGTTTTTACGTTGTTTTTTATTAATCTTTTATTACTTTTATGTCAAAAATCCAAAAACACTTAAAAAGTAGAAAATCCAAAAAGTTTGATCAACTTTGTTGAGCTTTGTCTCAAAGCATGTTTTGCATTGTACCTTTGTACTAATGGCTTTGTGCATCAACGAGCTTAGCTTGTCTCATATGCACTCATATCTTTGTGGGAAAAATCTTGAAATCTTTGTAATTGTTGTAAATAGATCTTCAACCTTGTCATGAATAATTAGTGAATGGTTTTGTTGATCTTGAGACATGCATAGACTTGTGCCTATATATCTTCCCACTTTTATTTTTATTGCTTTAATTAAAGAGCTCACCAAATGTAAATCTCCAAATAAAAAGAGATATTGAGCTACAAAAGTCTGTCGTACATACTAGTATTTGACTAGGAAAAAGGGAAAGCGACCAAAATAAAATATATGATGCCCAAAAAGCCAAAGGCTAAATCATCAAATTGAAATATTGAAAATTTCAGGCATCGATCTCAAAATGAGATGTTTTGATTCAAAATGATCAAATGATATGATGTATATGGAGCCAAATGAAAAGCTTCAAAGAATTGTTCTCAAGTTTTTGTGGGAGGTCATATATGCATATTTCTATAATTGAGATGGATCACATTATCTAGTGCTAGTTATGTATGGCTTGTTTGAATTGATCATTGGAGTTTCACATTAGACTAAGAACTATTTCATTTTTGATATTCACACATAACACACAAGTCTATGTTCAATGAATGTCATATTCATTTGTGTGATTGTACTTGTTTAAATGTGTTTTCATAAGCTCAATCTTTGTTGATCAAACACAAAAAGATTTTTGAGTATTTTAGCTTGTTTTTGGAAAGTTTTTTTTTTTTTACAAAAATGTCAAAATTTTCAAAAATAGTGTTGCCCTGTTTTGGCGACTCAGTCGCGGGTTGGTCCAGTCGCATGCCGCGGTCGCGAGCCCATTCCGAGATTTTTCACGGCTCACTGGCGAGTCAAGGTCTCAATTGCGAAAAATACTTAAAAAATTTTTCAAAATTTGAGTTTTTATGATTTTCGCGGCTTAGTGTGGCGACTTGTTCGCGGGTGGAAGGTCTAGTCACGAGGGGTACACAGAGATTTTCGCGGCTCCCAAGGCGACTGTCTCGCGGGTAGAGATTCCAGTCGCGTCGCGAAAAACACTTAGAATATTTTTCAGGAATCTTTATTTCAAAGTGTTTCGTGGCTTACCTAGCGACTGACTGGCGACTTGATCCAGTCGCAAAAAGCGCGTATTTTGCGTTTTAAGGATAGTTTTTCAAAAACTTTATAGTTTTCCCTCAAATTTTTGTGACTGTTCATTGTCTTCCCCATTTCTCTCTCTCAAACACTCCGTGTCTTTCTTGAAAAAGCTTCCATTTTTGCATCATTTCTACTCCAATCTTCAAGGAAAAGGTATGGGTTTTTGCTCTTGGTTCTCTGCTGTATGTCTTATTTTCTGTAGATGTCACGTCGTTCCTCTAAAGGCAAAGCCATTATAAGTGATGTTCCATCCCCTGTTGCTAAGTGAACTCATTGCTCGACTCAGTCGTCCCAAGATTTAGAAATTGAAAAATTCAGGACTCCAACTGATTCAAAGACCTACTCAGATGTCTTTATGAAAGCTCCAACAATTGTGGAACGAGTAGTACAATTTGATTCTTTGGGAACAACATTTATCCCTAGGATTTTTGAAGCAAGAGATTGGGCTGATTTGTTTGGGAATTTTATAGATCTAGTTGAGGAATTGAGTAAGGAATTCTACTCCAATGCCAGATACACCGGAGTAGAATTGAAATGTTGGGTACGAGGAACAGAATTCTCTATCAATCTTGATTACATTGCAAAGTGTGAACACCACTCCCTATGACAATAGAGTTCTTAAGGCTCAAGACATTCTTCAAGTTCTTGGAACTGATCATGAAGTTCTCAGCAAGGGAACCTCTATAGGCACAGGAAAGCTTTCACCTGAACTGACGACTTTGAAATTGATCATGTTCTCCAACCTATACCCGTTGTCTAACATTGCCTTCGTCAATCTTGGAAGAGCACAATTTCTATGTGATCTCATTACCGGTGTACCAATTGATATCTCTGCCCACATATTTCAGACCATTGGGAAAGAAACAGCACGATCAGCAGCCCGAACTTGCCTTCCTTTTTGTAGTCTCATCATGAAGATTTTGATTTGTAAAGGCGTTCATTCATCATCAAATGGAAAGATTATAACGCGTGCTCAACCAATATCTATGATGACCCTTCAAGCTAGCAAGAGCCATTCTTCTAGAACACCTAAGAGTGAGCCATCTGCTTATAAAACTCCAACTGTTCATGCTCTAGTCACACCTGCCTAATCAACTGGCACTTCATCTATTCCGCTTGGATTTCAAACAGCCAAGCAAAGCCACTTGATTGCAAATGTATTTCATCGGATATCTGATTTAGAATGACTTCTTCACTCCTTTCATGGTCAAACTCAAATGCGTCTCATAACTATCGAGACCCAACTGGATGCTATACAGCAAAAGCTCGAAGATAGCCTTTAGCTATTCCTGACAAAAAGGGGGAGAGCAGCACATAGAAAGGGGGAGATAGGCAACATTTTGAAAGGGGGAGTCGTGTTGATATACACTCACACTCACACACATGTTTATAGTTGTTTGCTTGTTTTTTTGTTTAGTTTCTCTTATGGAAAACTTGTGTTTATCTGGTACTATTATATCTTTTATATAATGATGTTTATTTAGTGTTTATTTACTATATTTGTACTCATGTTGCTTTTGTAAGTTTTTAGGGTTTGTTTCTATGCATGTTTGTAGGCTTTGTCATTCAAGTGATTTTTATTGTGGTCACTATCTTACAGTGATTGCTTGTTTGGTCAAGTCTTGGTTTATTACTTTATTCCATTTTGCTTGATCGCATTGTGCTTGTTCCATATGCATTACAAGTTTTCTGCATACAATGAACTTATTGTGTTATTGTGTTTCAAGAGATGCTTTAGTCTTATGGTTCAAGAGTTTCATAGATTCTAAAGGTAGGTGTGAGTCAGGTTTCCAACTGTTCCCAACTCACGTGTTAAGTCTAGAGTTTGTTGTAAGGTTTTGTCACGGAATAGCCAAAGGGGGAGATTGTAAGGTTGAATTTAATCAACCATCTTGTTGGCTTTATTTCGTGCCAAATTTGCTTGTATTTTAGCAATTAGTAACTCTGTATTTAGGTGGGAATCTTGTAAGGGTAGTGAGTGAGAGAGTGTGAAGAAATGCTCAAGTTTGTGCAAAGAAACAGGGACTCGCGACTGGATCTCGCGAGTGGCTCGCGGCTTGCAAGTCGCCAGAAGTTGCACACGTGCCAAGCATGCCAGAAGCTGAAGAGTCGCACTAGATTTTGCACTACAAGACAAAAGTCCCAAGCTGGCCAGGCCGTTAGCTAGCGGCTTGAACTTGCAACTCAACCCAGTCGCGAGGTCAAGTCGCCAGAACACCCTGTTTGGGAAAAACTGACTCTTCTTATTCCATTTTCACTCTAGTATAAATACCCCTCATTCCCACAAAATGTAGAGAGCTTCTAGAGAGAATTTTGAGAGAGAAACCCTAGAGAAAATAAGATTGCCTCATCCACAATCTTCACCCAAGAGACTCTTCAAATTCCTCTACTCTCTTCCTTTCCATTGATACATCCTCATACATACTACTATAAATACCCATGAAATGTTGAGAGCTTCTAGAGAGAATTTTGAGAGAGAAACCCTAGAGAAAAACAAGATTGACTCATCCACAATTTTTATCATTTGAGTCTCCAAATTCTTCTATTCTCACCCTCTCCATTGACATATCCTTGAGAGGTACACTTGCCAAATCCTTATCTCACCATACCCATATTAGTGAGGAGGTGTTTTGGTGCTTGGAAAGCAGTTCAGAGAGGACCAATTCATTTGGTTGATGCAATGGGCTTATTGCAAGATCCGGTAAGCTAAAGAAGACAAGGTTCAGCGTAACCCTATTGGAGCAAGAAGCTTGGAGGGCTTAGGTGCACTGGGTAGATTAGGCTTGTAGGGTCCTCTGCTATTCATGTATCCCAACTATATTCTTTAGTGGATCATTTGCCGCTTGGAGGGCGGCAGAGAGGTTTTTTCGCCGAGTACTTTGGTTTCCTCTTCGATAACACATCGCTGTGTTATCTTTGTGTTTGCATCTCTCTTCCCTTACTCTTTACCTTTTAATTGCTACTACGTTTGGGATTAATTATGGTTTAGAGTGTGTTACCAATTTGGATATAGCTTATATTTCATATTCCGCACATATATTGCTTGATTATAAGCTTGTGTTGGTATTTTTGTTTTTGGGGGTCTAAAAGTTTATTTGTGTTTTATACGCTATTTAAACTTTTAGAATAGAAGGAAATTTGGTAATTTCTATCTATAATGAAATGGATTAAGGGTTACAAAATACAAATTCAAAGAAAATGAAATGAATTTGAAATTGTGGCTAGATTGTTTTTACTCTAATTTAAACTAAGTGCCGAATAAGAGTAAATAAGTGCAAACAATCGATAACACTACCCTAGGCCATATTCATCCATTATCAACAATAAAAGAAAAGCTTAAAGAGTAGGGAAGAGAGATGCAAACACAAGATAACACCAAGATGTGTCATCGAAGAGGAAACCGAAGAACTCGGCAAAAAACCTCTCCGCAACCCTCTAAGTCGAAATCAATCCACTAGAGAATAAAGTTTTGATTACCGGAATTACAAAAAACCCTCTAAGCCTAGTCTACCCAATGTACTTGAGCCCTCCAAGCTCTTGCTACCAACTGGCTTCTTCGAACCTTGTCTTCTCTAGCTTTCCCGGATCCTACAATTCAGCCCGATTGCATCCGTTAATGAATGGCTCCTTCCAATGCTTCCCAGCAGCACCAAAACCTCACTTTATACTTAGATTGGGTGTGGTAAGTGTTTGGGCTATCAACTTCTCAAGGATTTAGAGATGGAGAGGTAGGAGTAGAGGAAAACCACAAGGAAATGTGTAGATGATTGTGGGTATAACAATCTCTAACTCTCAAGTGTATTTTCTAGGGTTTTCTCTCTGAAAAGCACTCCTTACAATATGTGGGTAATGAGGGTATATATAGTGTGGGTAAAGACTTGGTAAAACAAAACATGACATTTTCCCAAACATAATGTTTCACAAGCATTTCGCGAGAAGGCCTTACCTGCGAGACACTAGTGAAATCCTCTGGGTTGGCATGACTCTTCGTCTTCTAGTCATGTGCTCTACACGTGGCTATTTCATAAGTAAGCTTCTTGTGAAACACTCACGAAATCCACTTGTTCATCCTTTTAAGTTTAAGTCTTCACACACTCTCACACTTATCCCTTACAATTAAAAACCCACATAAATACAGGGAAATATGATTGAAGAAATTACAATCAAATTTGGCACAGAATTAAAGCCAACACAAAATAGTTGTAAATTACAACTTTATAGAATCTATATGGAAAAATAATATGACATATGATATTACTTCCACAACGGAAGGAAAATGTACGAAACTTTTGTTGGTTAAATCTGGTTTTGTATCTCATACAAAACACACAGCGGAAGCAACAAACAAAGATCTATTTCATTCATGATTGATAACTTGCACTACATAAATTTCAGAATTTAAGAACAAGATAGCGTACCTTGGTGCGGTGAAATTCAAAACAAAAGATTATAAGTACTTGGGAACACTTTTAATCTTCACTCCAATTCCACTTTACGCCCAAGAAGTGTGGTCTCTCAATCAATTTCCAAGGGAGAATAATTGAGTGGTTTCACTCACACATACACACCACTTCACAATGGTGTCTCACTTTTTCTCTAATCTCTAATTAAAAATTCTGTATGTCTCTCCCTTTATATATAATTGATTATCTAATTGGGCCGGCCTATTGGGCCTTTCCAATTGGGCTTTAATGTGTGGCTTGGAGTGGGACCAAAAGGACCAATAAGACACTAGCTTCAATGGGCCTTGGGCTTTTCTGTCAACTCTTGACAAGTCCAAAGTTACCATTAATTATATTTAATACCACTATATAAATATAATTGCACTCTAGGCCTTATTAATAAATTATATCCCAAGATTTTATTATACATGCAACCCCTTCATAAAATATTCGTAGTAATTCAAAGTCATAAATATAGACTGTCACTTTGAAAATTACTACGTCTTAATCCTTGAGTACCCGGTTTAATCCTTTTAAGTTATTCATCATATATTTATGAAATCAAATTTCATAAATATATACTTTAGTAATTTCTTACCAAAGTGGTTAGGCCTAACTCTCTGAATAACAAACCCATTAAACTTATCTCAAGGGAATATTTTGTATCTCCATTAAGAGACTATGAATTCCATCTTGAAAATATATGTTCCATCAACATTAAATGTGGTTGCCCAACATACTGAGGTTTTGACCGTTACTTTAGATCTCACTCCTGATATATCAAAGCAACCTACACTTCATGATTAGGTCTATTATTCTCTCAGGATTAAGAGTTTATGCAAATATAAGTCGTGAAATTTATTATTCAATTGAGAGTCGTTAGGAGAATAATAAATCTCACAGCGGTCCAGTTCAATATGTCTTAACTCTTAAAACATATTAACACATCAACTAGAAGTCTCCACTTCCATGATCAAGACAAATCATCTTAGTTGATATGTTATAGTCTTCGCAGATGAAATGCCCAATTTCATCACCGACTACGAACTAAAATTCTGAGTTTACAAAGAACTTGTGACTTATATCTTCTGTGACTAAATCACATAAATCACATACTATACATCTCATGGATTAAATGATAATGTCCGAATATTCATGTTACTATTATTTTAGGTAATAATAAAACAACTTTATTAATTACAATATTAAGTCATACATCATGTCATACATAATGTCATACATAATATCATACATAGCATCATACAATAGGATTTAAGGGCACTAATCCCAACAACTTTACCCCGAGGGGCCAAATTACTTTTTTTTTTTTTTGCATGTTCAATTTGATTGAAATATGTGCATACAAAGAAGATATGAAGCTTAGCCAAAGGATCAAAATGTCCATCGCCAAATTAACTTAGGCATTTCTCAAAGTATGAATCTTATTTTTGCTATTAATTATTTTATTTTAAATTTTATGTAAAATTAATTATGTGCTTGTATGTACTCAAGTGAATATCTAATCTAATACTATATATAATAGCAAAAGCCTTTAAGGAGGTGCTGCCACGTTAGGAAAAATGACCACTTAAAATGTTGCCACGTTTACAATTTTTCCTTTAAAAGACCTGCACGGTGCAACGTTTTGGGAGAGTCTTATAAAAACCCAACGCACTTATCAAAAAAAAAATTAAAAAAAAAAAAACCCAAAACAAACATATGTTGTAGAAAGAAAAGGAGAACCGAGAAAGAGAACGATAGAGAAAGAACTTTGGTTTGTCATAGATGGTGGAGAGAGAAAAATCTGAGAAGAAAGTCAAGCTTTGCCACCATCAGACCACCGTACCCTCCACCGGTATGGTCTCTATTTTTTTGTACTGAAGGTCAACGTACTCCCTTCCTTTTCAAATACTGTTTTTGTAATTTGAAAGATTGAAACTCCTCACCATTGCTTTTCCTATTCAAATTAGAATCTTAAATCTTCAATATTTCTATGTTTTTGAATTCAAAACCGGCAGTTCCCCTTACTTAATTTTCTAGGGTTCTTGAGATGCAGAGAGATTGAGAGTTTGTAAGGTGCAGAGAGAGAAAGAGAGACATCTCAGGGCCATCGCCGCCATCATCCGTTTGTAGCCACCTGAAAACTAGCTTTCGTCATACTGTCGGAGCCGTTATGGGTAAGGTTATCTTTAATAATAAAATACTTATTAGAATAAAATAGAATGACAGATTCTATTCAAAGAAATACCACCACCGTAACGCCCCCGTCAGATGACGAAAACTGCTATACAGAGACTCCACAAGGTGTGAATGGAGAGATCAGAGGGCTGCTGTTGGTAAAGTTTTCTCTTTTTCCATTTGATTTTGGCTTGAGTATTTTGGCTAGATTGGTTTTAATTCGGGTTTGATTTTAGATTTTGGTTTATATATTAAGGTATTTGTGTTAGAATTGGTTTGGTTTTGCATATTTGTGTTAGATACGTTGATTTGAGTATTTGGGTAATCGAGGTTAGAAAGGAATTAAAATAAATGCACAATGCAAATACAACAATCAATATTAAATTTCTTTGAATTGTTTAAATAGATCATATTCATGCAGGGGAAGATAGAGAGAGGCTGGAACCACTACTGGTGATATTTTATCTTTGCATTTAAGTTTGTTTATTAATTATGAGTAGGTTTTGATATTTTATTTTGTAAGGTTGAATTTAATCAACTATTTTATTGGCTTTATTCCGCGCCAATTTTCTTGTAATTTAGCATTTAGAAACCCTGTATTTAGGTGGGAATAATGTAAGGGTAGTGTGTGAGAGAGTGTGAAGAAAAACTCAAGAGTATGCAACTCAGCAGGGCCTCGCGACTGGATCTCGCGACTGGCTCGTGGTTTGCAAGTTGCCAAAAGAGGCACACGTGTGAAGCATGCAGAGGAGCTGAAGAGTCATGCTAGCTGTTACACTACAAGACAAAACTTCCAACTGGCCAGGCTGTTATCTCGCGACTCAGTCAAGTCGCAAGTTCACTCTGTTATCTTGCAACATTTTTTCTTTGAGAATGCACTTGAAATTCCAATGTCTCTTTAGTTTCACAAGTTTACATAACTTATGTTTATTTTTGATGGATCAAACCTTTCTTTTGTAGTCTCTCTTTCATCTTTCTCTCCTATAATTTGAAAAGCCTTCTAACCCTATCATTTTGTTGAAATACAGATTTGCTTAGTTCTTTGCCAAGCACAACACTTGGGAAATTTACAAGAAGAGTTGAGGAACAAACTGAAAGGTAAGGACAGCTTGATTTTCTCTTTGTTTATCTCATACTTTGTATTAGATTTTGTCCATTATGGTCCGTTTGGATTGAGGGGGACGGAGAGGGAGTAGAGTAGAGTAAATTTGGCCCAAAATTAGCTTAATTTTAACCAACTCTACTCTACTCCCCTCCATCCAAACGGGCCTTTAGTGTATTTGTGTTTGAATTGGCTCTAATTTGCATATTTTAGCCAGCTTTCTCTTCAAAGAAACAAATATTTGCATTCAATTAATTCTTATCCTGTATTCAACTAACCTGTCAAGCTATTATGTTCTCTTTTAAAAATAATTACCACCAACCATATTGGGTTTTTGATTTGTCCTAACTACATAAGCTATTGGTGATTCTTTTTCATTAGTTTATAGCATTAAAAGCTCCACAACAGGAGATTTATTTGTATGGGAACAAAAGAAGGCAAATCAAATGAGTATTCAAAAAATAAAATACCTATTGGGAGGCCTTTTGTAGAACACCTAGCAGATAAAGTAATTTGTTTTTACTTACATAATCCTTATGAAAAAAAATAAACAAGATATATGGTTCTATAGAGCCTAAGTATTAACAACCAAAACATACCCTATACTTTTGACCAAATTAGTTAATAGCAAAGTGATGCCATGTTGTCTTTGGCAAGATGCTAAATGGGATGGATGTTGTCTACAAGAGTGAAGTAGAAGGATATCTTCCTTTGAGTTTTATAGAGTGCAACTCAATGCATCATTTATGTTTTATGCTAATGCTATTTTTTATGAATATTTTTTATTCTTATTTTGCTAGGTCTTAATTGCTACTTAGAGCCAGAGAGTAGTTGAAAAAGAGGTAGAGACAAATAAGAAAATGAATATTGGTGATATTGAGAAAAGTGCAAATATTATCAAGATCCTAATGAAGTAGGAGTTGATGGAAAAGGACAGTAGTAGGAAGCATCAAGAAATTGAAAACCAAATGTACACGGCTCAAGGAAAGAGCAAGGCAATGCAGATTTCTATTGGTACTGGCTCTTATCTTTTAATGATAGCTATTGAGAAAATTATATAATGCAAGACTTGGTTAGGCCTACCATAGCCACTTTCTTTGCTCTTATATAGGCTTGGACATTTGATCTTGAGAGACCAATTTTTAGTTTCAATCAGTGCAAGTGCAAAATAAGGATTGGCTTTAGGGGATCTTATTTTCTCTCCCCCCTACCTCAAGATATATGTATATATTTTTTGACTTTGAATTCTTGGAATTAATTGTCCTCTTTGCAATGTAAATTGGGGAGCTACAGTAAGAATCCTATAATGGTGATGAGGTGTTTTGTATTTTCCTCGTTATGTTTCATTTGAATATATTTCATGCATAAACACAGATTAAGAGGGATTTTATAATCTCCTTAAAAAAAAAAAAAAAAAAAGGAAGTTTATGAAAAAAAAAATAATAGGGAATATTTTTGTCATTTGAATAATTTTTGTCTTTTTCTTTTTTGATAGAAGTATTTAGTTTTCTATTAATCATCTATAGAGTTATCATAAGATTTTTATGATATCATATTTATGATTAGTTGGCTTAAGGAGCTATCATGGAGTTTTTATGATATCATGTTTACATTATTAGAGAATAATATTGGTAGGATTAAACACTTAGTGAAAATAGCAATTTCCTAACAATAGAATTTAAATATTTTATTATTATTACTTTTAAATATTCTACCATGAATAAGAATTAAAGTATCCCGCGCATTGCGCGGGTTGAACGCTAGCTTGTTATAAGAGACAGAAATAGTAAGCAAGAGAGTATGTTAATATGTTTATACTAATTTTACGAATATTAAAAAGCTTATATGCTCAAAAATACAAGTAGTTAATTCTTATCTTTTGATAAATTGACAAAGAGAAAAGCAACATATTATAGGATTGTTAAGGATTTAAAACTAAATAAGAGAGGTTATACCTGGAGCAACATAGCCGATAGATCCTTTTAACCCAATTGTACTAGTACACTTCTGGGAAGAATCATTCGTGCTTGTGAGGAGTCTTGCTAAACCAAAGTCGCTTACATGAGCAACCATCTCACTATCGAGAAGAATATTGCTTGGCTCTAAATCACAATGTATGATTTGTTGCTGACAATGATTGTGCATATAATTTAATGCAAAAGCCACATCAATTGCAATAATTATTCTTTGAAGAAAGCTCAAATTGTTTGATTGATTTTCGCAATCTGTCATTGGATGTAGCCACATATCTAAGCTCCCATTTGTCATGAATTCAAATACAAGAGCTTTAAATTCATCGCCATTATAATTGATACTGGAGCAACATGTTAAGATCTTAACAAGATTTCAGTGTCGAACATTTCTTAAGACATTGCATTCCGCCACAAAACTCTTGGTAGCTCCTTTAGTTTGAAGGTTTAGGACTTTTACTGCAACTAACATTTCTTCTTGATTAAGAATTCCTTTGTAAACTGATCCAAAACTATCGGAGAAAATGGGCAAATGCCCCTTTTAAAAAAAAAAATCCAGCATTTTGCCCTATTTCCCAAACTAATTAGGGAAATGCCCCTCTTTTGAAACTCGATTTTCTTAAAATCGAGTTATAAAAAAAAAAAAATATTTCTGAAGCCTTATAGCGCCGTTTTTAAGGAGCCTATAGTGACGTTTTAAGGACCTATAGTGGTGTTTTGTAACTCGATTTCCATGAAGACGAGTTACATGCAAATTTTTTTTTCTTTTTTTTTTTTACCTATAACTCGACTTCATGGAGATCGAGTTACAAAAGTTACTATAGGTCCTTAAAACGTCAATATAGGCTCCTTAGAAACGCCGCTATAGAGCTTAACTTGATTTTGAGAAAATCGACTTTCAAAAGAGGGGTATTTTTCTAATTAGTTTGAAAAAGAGGGCAAAATGTTGGATTGTTTTTTTAAAAAGGGCAAAGGCCAATTTTTTCCCAAAACTACCAGATCCAATCAAATTATTGAGAGAAAATCCATTAGTTGCTCGATGAAGCATTTTGTACGAAATTGTTGGAAGGAGATCCATCTTTGAGACTATAGAAGATGATTTCTTTTTATATTTTTTCCTCCAATAAAAAACAAGAAATGATGAAACTAGAAGGAGACATGCAAGTGCAACCACACAAAAAATTGTGATTATTGTTCTAGAAGCAAGAGACTTTCTTGATTTTGTAACTTTGGGGCATTTTGGTAGTTGTAATTGTGGAATACCCCCACAAAGCTTATTGTTTCCAATAATTTCATTGAACGAAATGTTCAAGTATTTTAAAAATAAAAGTTTCTCTAGACCCTTTGGAATAAATCCTGATAAGTTGTTTCGCGAAACATCCAAAAGTTCAAGGCCTTTCAAATAAGCCATGGATGAAGGTATGATTCCTTCAAAGGAATTCCCTTGCAAGTAGAGGTTTTCTAAATTCAATAAATTTCCAATTGTTATGGGAATTTCACCGGACAAGTTGTTTTCAAAGACATCTAGAGAATTAATATTTTTCAAATTGCCAACTTCAACAGGTAATTTGCCACTAAATGAGTTGTAGGATAAATTGAGTAATAGCGACAAAGAGAAAAGAGAAAAAACCTGTTGAGGTATGACTCCACTGAGGTAATTTTGTGAAACATCCAATTGTTGCAAACTTCGGCAATTACCAATAGTTGGAGGTATGCTTCCTTCTAAATTGTTTTGAGAAAAGTCCAGTTCAACCAATTGAGTGAGGTTGCCAATGGAGCTTGGGATTTGCCCTGACAATTTGTTTCCTGATAAATACAATCCTTGCATCTTCTGAAACTTCCCAAAATAAGTAGGTATCACACCTGTGAAAATATTCTCATCCATGCCCAAGCTAATTAAGTTGATAAGATTTTGCAACGCTGCAGGAATTGTTCGTGATATTTTGTTGCCTCCTAAATACAATTCAGTAAGTTGTGTTGACAAGTTGCCAATAGAATTGGGCAAAACACCTTCTGTAAGGTTGAAATTTATCAACCATCTTGTTGGCTTTATTCCGTGCCAATTTGCTTGTAATTTAAGCACTTAGTAACCCTGTATTTAGGTGGGATTATTGTAAGGGTAGTGTGTGTGAGAAGATGTGAAGAAAAGCTCAAGGATGTGCAAAGAAGCAAAGCTTCGCGGCTAGGACTTGCGGGTGGCTCGCGGCTGCAAGTCGCCAACTTCAGGCACATGAGATGCACGCAGGGAAGCTGAAGGGTCGCGCCAGTTGTCGCACTACAAGACAAAAGTCCCAGGCTGGCTAGGCCGTTACGTCGCGACTTGGACAAGCCGCGAGACCAAGCCGCCAATTTACCCTGTTTGGCAAAAAACTGTCTCTTCGTATTCTCATCTCACCTCACTATATATAGACCCTTATACCCACCAAATAGAGAGAGCTTCCAGAGAGAATTTTTGTGAGAGAAACCTTAGAAAAAAACAAGATTGCCTCATCCCCAATCTTTACCTTAGAGTCTCTACAAATTCCTCTACTCTCTTCCTCTCCATTGTCATACCCTTGAGAGGTCTTTTACCAAATCCTTATCTCACCATACCCACGTTTGTGAGAAGGTTCATTTGGTGCTGAGGGAAGCAGTTTGGGAAGGAACCAATATACATTGGTTGATGCTATGGTCAAGTAGCGGAATCCGGGAAGCTAAAGAAAAAATAGGTTCAGTGTAACCTCGTTGGAGCAAGAAGCTTGGAGGACTTAGGTATTTGGGTAGATTAGGCTTGGAGGGTCTTCTGCTGTTCATGTATCCCAACTATATTCTTTAGTGGATTTTATCACCGCTTGGAGGGCGGTGGAGAGGTTTTACGCCGAGGACTTCGGTTTTTTCTTCGATAACACATCGAGTGTTGTCCGTGTGTTTGCATCTTTCTTTCCTTTATCTTTGCCTTATATTTACTGCTGTGGATGTGTTTATATTTGGCTTAGATTGTTTATTAATTCTATTATAAGCTTATTATCATGTTCCGCACATTAATTGTTTGATATAAAGTTTGAATTGGTATTTTTATAATTTGGGGTCTAAACGTTCAAGGGTGTTTCGTACCCATATTGAACTTTCAATTGGTATCAGAGCGGGTACACTTGTTGTGATTTTAATACCTGAGTTTGATCCTTGACCCCTTGTTGAGATGGATAGGTCTCAATTTCTCACTGTTCCACCATTTTTTGATGGTAATAATTATGCATTTTGGAAAGTCCGAATGAGGGCGTTTTTGTGTTCTATGGATGAGGCTGTGTGGGATGCTGTTGAAATAGGTTGGACAAAGCCGGAGGATGCCAAATCCACTTGGGACAAGGCAGCTCTTGCGGCGGCTAATGCAAATAGTAAAGCATTGAATGTCATTTTCTGTGGTATCTCTCCAGAAGAATTTCACATATTACCGTTGCTAAGGAAGCATGGGAGATTCTGGAGACGACTTATGAAGGAACCAAGAAGGTGAAAGACACCAAACTTCAGATGTTGACCACTCGCTTTGAGCAGCTAAAGATGGATGAGGATGAGTCATTTGACTCTTTTTACAGTAAGCTAAACGAGGTGGTCGTCGGCAAATTTAATTTGGGGGAAAAGACGGAGGAGTCTAAAGTTGTAAGGAAGATCCTTCGGTCACTACCAGAAAGTTTTCGTGCCAAAGTTACAGCCATTGAAGAGAGCAAAGATCTTGACGACATTAAGGTTCAAGAGCTGGTTGGTTCTCTACAGACATATGAGTTGTCCCTGCCTTTTCAGAAGAAAAGCAAATCACTTGCTCTTAAAACAATTGATGAGAGAGTGATATCTCATGACTCCTTGGAAGAAGAAGCTGTAGATAAAGATGTGGCTTATCTTGTGAAGAACTTCCGGAAATTCCTAAAGCTCAAGAATAGTGGGAAATTTGGTGACAAAGGAAAATTTCAGAGTTCTGGGAAGGAGAAGAAAGAATTCCGAAGGAAGGATGATAGAGACTCTCAACCCTCACAAGGAATCACTTGCTTTGAGTGTAATGGACATGGACACTTCGAAAAGGAATGTCCTAACTATTTGAAGTCCAAAGGAAAGGTTTATGCCACTACTCTGAGTGACTCGGATTCATCAAACTCTGACTCAGAAGAGAGCTGTGATGGAGAAGGAAATTTCTCTGCCTTCATGACCATTGCTCATGTGGAATCCTCAGATGATTTGGATACACTTGTGAAGGAGCTTGGTGAGCATTCTGATTCGGAGTCTATTGGGATTGTTGAGGAATCAGATGCTGAAGAGGAGATAGATCCTGCTAATCTTCAAGAAAATTACACCCTACTTCTTGAGAAATCGGGAGAGTATACAAGGGTAGCAAAGGCGGCTGTGAAAAAGATGAAAAGGGCTGAGGAGGATTACAAAAGTCTCTTGATCAGATATAAAGAGGCTAAGTGTGAGATTGAGACACTAAATGGTGAGTTATCTGAAGCTTACACGAAAGTGAGGTTTCTTGAGCAAGAAGTTGTGCAAGCTCATGCCAAGGTAGATAGGGTCTCCTCAAGGAAGCTAGATGATGTTATTTCATCTCAAAAACTTGCTTCAGACAAGTCCGGGTTGGGATATACCGAAGGGAGCAGCTCATCAGCCAAAGTCACCAAGGAAGAAAAGTTTGTGAAAACCAAAGAGACGGCTGGTGATAAGCCTACTCCAGAGATAGTTGAGGCTGAGAAGAAGAAGAATGTGGCTAATCAACGGGTGTTTAACAAGTCTCGAAATCAATCTGAAGCCAGATTTGGAGCTAGAGGAAGATCTCTCCCAAGATCACAATGGGGTCCTAGAACGGATTATGTCTGTCACTATTGCGGATTGCAAGGACATACTAGACCCAACTGTCAAAAGCTGAGAGCAGACAACAATGCAAGTGCACCTCGATCACGAGGAAGAAGAAATGACATGAGGTCTTGGGGTGGGAAGCAGCCAAGAAGTCAAAACCGTGATCCAGGAACTATGGACGTGATGAAGATGATCGGTGCCTTCACCAACTGCCTGGAAAGCTTCACACGAAGGTTTAACAGTCCTAACTCTCGTACCCGATCGTTCAAGGATATCACCCCAAACGCAAGTGACGTGTGGGTGACAAAGGGTACTCATGCATAAGCATTATAACATGTCCATGCATCAATTCTTCCTATACTTTGTGGATATGATTTGTTATATGCTTTGTGTTTTTGAGTGTTGATTTTTTTTGTGTTTGTTTGTGTTTAAAATGTTTTCATTTTTTGTCTTTTCAATCTTTTACTACTTTTATGTCAAAAATCCAAAAACACATAAAAAGTAGAAAATCCAAAATGATTGATCACTTTGTTGAGTTTTGTCTCAAAGCATGTTTTGCCTTGTACCTTTGTACTTATGGCTTTGTGCATTTAACGAGTGTAGCTTGTCTCTCATGCACTTATATCATTATGGAAGAAATTCTGAAATCTATGTGACTGTTGTAAATAGATCTTCAACCTTGTCATGAATGATTAGTGAATGGTTTTGTTGATCTTGAGACATGCATAGACTCATGCCTATATATCTTCCCACTTTTTATTTTTTATACTTAAAAGAGCTCTCTAAATGTAAATCTCCAAATGAAAAGAGATATAGAGCTACAAAAGCCTGTCGCACAAACTAGTATTCGACTAGGAAAAAGGGAAAGCGACCAAAATAAAATGTTTGATGCCCAAAAAGCCAAAGGCTAACTCATCAATTGAAATATCAAAAATTTCAGGCATCTATCTCTCAATGAGATTTTCTTTGCTCAAAAGTTGCAAATGATATATTGAATATGGAGCCAAATGAAAAGCTTCAAAGTATTGTTATCAAGTACTTGTGGGAGGTCATATATGCATGTTTCTATAATTGAGATAGGTCACATAATCTAGTGCTAGTTGTGTATGCCTTGATTGAATTGATCATTGAAGCTTCACATTGGACTAAGGACTATCTCATTTTTGATATCCACACACAACACACAAGTCTATGTTCAATGAATGTCATATTCATTTGTGTGATTGTACTTGATTAAATGTGTTTTCACATGCTCAATCTTTGTTGATCAAACACAAAAAGATTTTTGAGTGTTTTAGTTTGTTTTTGGAAAGTACTTTGTTTTTACAAAAATGTCAAAAATTTCAAAAACAGTGTTGTCCTGTTTTGGCGACTAAGTCGCGGGTAGGTCTAGTCGCATGCTCCAGTCGCGAACCTCTCTCAGAGATTTTCGCGTGTCACTAGCGGGTCAGCATCCCAGTCGCGAAAAAGACTTAGAAATTTTTCCCAAAATTTGAGTTTCATGATTTTCATGACTCAATGTGGCGACTTGTTCGCGGGTGGAAAGTCCAGTTGCGAGGGGTACTCAAGGATCTTCGCGGCTCATATCGCGACTATCTCGCGGGTAGACCTTCCAGTCGCGAAAAACACTTAGAGAAATTTCTCAAGTTTCTTCTCTTCACAGTGTTTCGCGGCTTAACCTGGCGACTTACTGGTGACTTGATCCAGTCGCGAAAAACGCGTGTTTTGCATTTTAAAGACAAATTTCAAAACTATTTTTCAGTTTTTTCCCTCGAAGTTTTGTGACTGTTCATTGTCTTCCCCATTTCTCTTTCAAACACTCCGTGCTCCTCTGAAAAAGTTTCCATTTTTACATCATGTCTTCATCAAACAGCAAGAAAAAGGTATGGGTTATTTCTATCTTACTTCATTGCACTTGGTTCAAGTATCTTTTTGTTGTGAGAAGTATCTCTGTTGTGTTGAGTTTTAATGGGTTTGATCTTTTGTTTGAGGGTTTGTATGTTTTGTGTTTCGATGTTTTTATCTTACCTGTGCTGTGGTTCTCTGTCTTCATATGTGTTTTCATGTGTTTGTTTATTGAGAGATTGCTATTTGATGTGGTTCAAGATTGTGCTGCATCTGTCATATCATGCTATTGGCATTTTTGTCATGTGTGAACTTGTGAGTCTCTTTGACTCTGAGTTGTTATTGCTACTCATTTTGTCTGTTACTCCGAGTTGATGTTAGTTTAGTTAATATTTTGTTGTGATCCTGTGAAATCTCTTGTCACACTATTTAACTGAAACTAATTAATCTGATGTTTGCTTCCTGTGGTATTGCAGTTTGGTCCTTTCCTGTTTGTCAACTGTGTTGCAGATAACTCGTTGTTCATCCAGAGGCAAAGGCATTGTAACTGATGATCCGTCAACCCCGGTTGCTAAACGGACACGTTTATCGTCTAAGTCATCCAAGGACTCTACATTTGAGAGATTCAGGACTCCTACTGATTTAAAGACCTACACAGACATCTTCAAAGAGTCTACTCCCATTGTGGAAAGAGTGGTCAAGTTTGATACTCTAGAGACGACATTTATCCCTAAGATTTTTGAAGAAAGAGATTGGGCTGACTTATTTGGCAATTTTGAGGATCCAACTGAAGACTTGGTCTTTCCTAGTCTCCTCATAAGGATCTTCAGAGCAAAGGGTGTTAGAATTCCTCAAGATATCAGTCCCCTGACTCCACTGTCAGCAATAAACAAATTCACCATCACAAGGATACAAAGTCGTCTTCCGGGTGGTGAAGAGCAAGGGGATCCAATGGAGACTGAAGCAGAAGATGCAGAACAATCAGTCACACCCAGGAGCAGAAGAAAGAGGAATAGAGCCTCAACTTCATCAGCAGCACCTCCTCCCGATGCATTTCAAATCATCATGGAAAGACTTGATGGACTCAGAGAAGTTCAAAGTCAGCAGACTGAAAGAATGATAGCAATGAAGGATCAGATTGATGTGCTTTCAGTTAAGATTGACAGCCTCTCCAGCAACCAGGAGCAGTGACCCTTTGGCCATTCCGGTCAAAAAGGGGGAGAATTTTTTAGGGCAGTTCTTGAGGGGGAGTGCTTATTTTGAGGGTTTGAAGGGGAGTCTCACTATTATACACTGTGTTTTTGTTGTTTGTGCTTATGATTTTGATACTATGCTTGGATAACTACTGTTGTTATAGGTTTGATACACTTTGGTTTAAGTTTGGTTTAAACTCATAACTCTTGAATGTGTTTAATCCTTAGATTAATTATTATATATATAGTATGATGTTACTCAGCTTTCATTTATTTATGTTTGTTAGTTTGTACCTATGTTGCTTACGTAAGCTTTAAGGGTTTGTTTTGTTCTTTTGCACAGTTTGTAGGCCTTTGTGGTTTGTGCCATGCTTTATGCAGCCTTTGTACTTTGTTAAATCAGTACTTCCAACTAAATGTCTTGCATTTTCTTCTAAGTATTGTCACTCTTGTGCCCTTGTAGGATTTTTCCAAGATGCACATACTTTATGTACTGTGCATTGGTTGAGTGTTGGTCATTCAAGCGATTTACCTTGTGTTTATTATCTTGAATGTCCGGATGTTCATTCCAAGTGTGAATGAGCAGTGTGATCACTTGGCTATAGTGATTACCTGTTTTGATCTTGCCATGGTTTATTGCTTTATTCCATTGTGCATGATCGCATTGTGCTTGCTCTATATGCATTACAAGTTTCTGTATACAATGAACTTATTGTGTTGTTGTGTTTCAGGAGTTACTTGTTCTTATGGTTCTAAAGCTTCACAGATTCTAGAGTTAGGTGTGAGTGAGTTTTCCAATTGTTCCCAACTCACGTATTAAGTCTAGAGTTTATTTTAGGGTTTTGTCACGGAATAGCCAAAGGGGGAGATTGTAAGGTTGAAATTTATCAACCATCTTATTGGCTTTATTCCGTGCCAATTTGCTTGTAATTTAAGCACTTAGTAACCCTGTATTTAGGTGGGATTATTGTAAGGGCAGTGTGTGTGAGAAGATGTGAAGAAAAGCTTAAGGAAGTGCAAAGAAGCAGATCTTCGCGGCTAGGACTCGCGGGTGGCTCACGGCTGTAAGTCGCCAACTTCAGGCACGTGAGATGCACACAGGAAAGCTGAAGGGTCACGCCAGCTATCACACTACAGGACAAAAGTCCCAGGTTGGCCAGGCCGTTACGTCGCGACTTGATTTCGCGACTTGGACAAGCCGCGAGACCAAGCCGCCAATTTACCCTGTTTGGAAAAAAATTGTCTCTTCGTATTCCCATCTCACCTCACTATATATAGACCCTTATACCCACCAAATTGAGAGAGCTTCCAGAGAGAATTTTTGTGAGAGAAACCCTAGAGAGAAATAAGATTGCCTCATCCCCAATCTTTACCTTAGAGTCTCTACAAATTCCTCTATTCTCTTCCTCTCCATTGTCATACCCTCGAGAGGTCTTTTACCAAATCCTTATCTCACCACAACCACGTCTGTGAGAAGGTTTATTTGGTGCTGAGGGAAGCAGTTTGGAAGGAACCAATATACATTGGTTGATGCTATGGTCAAGTAGCGGAATCCGGGAAGCTAAAGAAGAAATAGGTTCGGCGTAACCTCGTTGGAGGAAGAAGTTTAGAGGGCTTAGGTACTTGGGTAGATTAGGCTTGGAGGGTCTTCTGATGTTCATGTATCCCAACTACATTCTTTAGTGGATTATTTGACTGCTTGGAGGGCGGCGGAGAGGTTTTACGCCGAGAACTTTGATAAGTGTAATTTTTACATGATTTTTATTATCCTCTTATTTATTAAAATTGTTAGTTTTTCTTTATTTCTTTTGATTTGATTTGATTTTTTTACTTATATTTATCTATTCATTTGTGCTTTGAAGGATTGAGAAGATTTCAGATTAATCCACATCTTCTGGATGTAAATTGGTTGACTTGAAGACCCAATTAAATTTAAGTCCAATTCGGATTAGGATTCCAGCCCGCACATCAGTTAGTATTTTTCGCATAACTTTCGGCTCAGATTTTCAATCGAGATGATTCAAGTTGGGCTAGAAAGTCAACTTAAAGGGCTACAACTTTGTAGTTTACCAAAAGTCCGAATTCCTAATTTAAATGCCAAAATCGTCAGTTAAGTGAAGCCTAAAAATCTGGGATTTTCTCCAAACGGGAATTCAACTTGTAATAGGATTCCTTGACCTATTTAAAGGCTCTTTAGGGAAAAAAGAGGGAAAAAAAACCTGAGAGGAAAAGGGGGCTGCCGCATAGAAGAACTTGTTTTGGGAGTCTTTCTGAAGAGGAGGATCTGAGGACAAAGGCGAGAGCTTCATGTTGATCAACCAATTCAGATGAAAAACATAAGTTTTATTTGTTTTCTTTTCAATTTTATTATGAACTAAATTTTATTTTCTAGAGCGTTGATGTAGTCTAGCAATGAACACAATTTATTTTCTGAGTTATTTTATTTTTAATATTTCCATGATTGAGTGTTTAATTCTTATTCTTAATGCTTACTATTTTTTACAAATTATAGTTTGATCAATTGAATTACAATGAGACCGAGAGGTGATTTGTTATTTTAGTTCTAGAATTAAACACCATTAGTTGAGCGAAAGTAGAGATGCTTTACCGCGACTAGTGTGATTTTTCAAAAAATTCAAAGTACGTAATGAGTCTCCAATTAATTAAATTCACATAGAGATATGGAATTGTTAGTTGAAGATATTTTTGATATTATTCGAGAGAAGATATTGAATACTTAAAGAATTTTTAATCATCAACTGGAGATTATTAGAATTTAATAATTAGGAAGAATAAATTGTGTGGGATTTGTTAGGTGAAATCAACTGCTCTAGATCCATTCTTATCATATTTTTACACTGTTAGGTTTTTTATGCCTTGTTAATTCTTTTTATTCGTAGATTTATTTTTATTAAATAGTTTAATTTAATTCAGAGAATAGAACGTTCCATTTATTTTCAATTTTCCAAATAGTAATTAATTTAGTGAATTTCGGTATTCAATAACATAGTTAATCCTTGTGGGTTCGACATTCGTTTTCTAAAAACACTTTACTACTTGTTACGATTCTGTGCACTTGCAGATTATTTTACGTGAACAAGTTTTTGGCGCCGTTGCCAGGGATTAACTATTTGTTATTGATATTGATACTAGCTAGATATTTACTACTTTGGATTTTATTTTATTTATTTAAAAAAAAATTAATTAGGTGCATCTGAGTTTGTTTTCTTTCTTTTCAGGAATTAGAAGTGCATGCCTCGATCTAAACTATTAGAGCATGCACTCTTTGATCCTGAAATTGAAAGAACCTTACGTCAGGTCAAGAAAGAAAAGAAGAAAGAGGCCAACATATCTCTATCTAAGATGGCCGATCAAGAGCAAAAGGCGTTAAGGGATTATGCTATGCCCTCAGTAAATGGAGCTACATCGAGCATAAGGAGGCCAGCCATACAAGCCAATAATTTTGAGATCAAGCTAGCCATCATTCAGATGATACAGCAGACTGTCCAGTTCGGGGGGCTGTCACAAGAGGATCCTAATGTCCATATTGCAAATTTCTTGGAAATTTGTGATACTTTTAAACATAACGGAGTGACAGATGATGCGATTCGACTAAGGTTTTTTCCCTTCTCACTTAGGGATAAAGCAAAAGTTCGGTTGAATTCTTTGCCACCTGGCATCATTACTACATGGGAGGAGTTGGCACAAAAATTTTTAGCAAAATATTTCCGTCCCGCGAAGACAGCAAAGCTAAGGAATGACATCACCACATTCATCCAATTTGAGGGTGAATCATTATATGAAGCATGGGAGAGGTACAAAGATTTATTGCGAAGGTGTCCTCATCATGACCTTCCAGCATGGCTTCAAGTGCAAACATTCTACAATGGTCTAGGAGCTACAAACAGGTCTATGGTTGATGCAGCAACTGGTGGAGCTTTAATGAGTAAAACTCATGAGGCAGCCTATGAACTTCTGGAAGAATTGGCATCCAACAACTATCAATGGCCTACAGAAAGAGCAATGCCAAGAAAGACAACTGGAGTTTTAGAACTTGATTCTATTACCTCATTGGCGGCACAAATGGCAACTTTGTCTCAACAACTAGGTAAAATGAATGTTAATGCTATTCAAACTAATGTTGTTTGTGATCATTGTGCAGGAAATCATTCAAGTGTCGACTGCCAAGTGGGAAATCCTTTTGCCCAATCGAGTTATGGACAGACAAATTACGTGTCAAATTTTCAATGTCAAAATAATCCATACTCAAACACGTACAATCCTGGATGGAGGAATCACCCCAACTTCTCATGGAGCAATAACCAAGGGCAAGCTAAACCACCTCAGCAATTTCCACAGCAAGAGAAGAAGCTGACACTTGAGGACATGTTCATGCAGTACATGCAGAAGACAGATGTGGCGATCCAAAACAACTCAGCTTCAATCCGTAATCTTGAGGTGCAGATCGGTCAGCTCTCAAGCATGCTCACAGAGAGGACTGCAGGAACTTTACCAAGCAACACTGTCACCAATCTGAAAGAACATGTAAAGGCAATATCATTGAGAAGTGGACGAACATATGAGGAGCCAAAAGTAACAAATGCCAAACAAGATGAAGCTGTGGATAATGAGGAGTCAAAGATGAAGGAAGCCGAGTCAGAGATGAACGAAGTGGAGCAAGCTGAGAAGACTAAGGAGAATGAAAGAGCTTCAAAATCAAAAAAATCCAGGGAAGTTACCTTTGAGACTTATTCTCCTTCAATTTATGATCCACCAATTCATTTTCCGCAAAGATTAAGAAAAAACAATGTGGATGATCAGTTTTCTAAATTTCTAAGTATATTTAAGCAATTGCATATTAATATTCCTCTCATTGAAGCTTTGGAACAAATGCCTAAATATGCTAAATTTTTGAAGGATATTATATCAAAGAAGCGGAAATTGGAGGAGCATGAAACAGTAATGCTGACAGAGGAGAGTAGTGCAATATTACAAAAGAAGCTGCCGCCTAAGCTGAAAGATCCGGGGAGTTTCACTATCCATTGCACTATAGGGAAGTCTTATTTTGATAGAGCTTTATGTGATTTAGGGGCAAGTATTAATCTAATGCCTTTCTCTGTTTTCAGGAAATTGGGTCTTGTAGAAGTAAAGCCGACCACTATCTCTTTACAATTGGCGGATAGATCCATTAAATATCCAAGAGGAGCCATTGAGGACGTATTAGTAAAAGTTGACAAGTTCATCTTCCCGGCTGACTTCATTGTCCTTGATATGGATGAGGATGAGGAGATCCTTTTGATATTGGGTCGGCCTTTCCTTGCAACAGGGAGAACCTTAATTGATGTCCAGCAAGGAAAACTTGTTTTGAGGGTCGGAGAGGATGAGGTCACTTTTGATGTATTTAAGCCTATGAAATTTCCTTCCGAGACACATTCTTGTTTTCAAATAAGTGACCGAGACTTGATCATGGCTAATGAGACTTGTGCAATTGATTTTCTAAAGTTACCACTTGAGGTATGTCTTACTCACTCTACACCTGTTAAATTCAATGATGAAGAGATTAAAGAGTGTGAAAGATATTTGGAGGCTACACCACTCTTTCCTCCTTCAATGCAACCAAAAGTAGAAGACTTAAAATCTTGTCAGCCAACATCTCCACCAGAGGAACCTCCTAAACTTGAGCTCAAACAGCTTCCATCAAATTTAAGGTATGCTTTCTTAGGCCAAGACTCTACTTTTCCAGTTATTATTAATAGTTCTTTGAGTGATGTAGAGGAGGAAAAGTTGCTGAGAATCTTCCAGGAACACAAAATGGCTTTGGGTTGGACCATCTCTGACATCAAAGGAATTAGTCCTTCAATTTGCACACACAAGATTTTAATGGAGGATAACGTCTAGCTACAGACGTTAAATAAAGCGCTTTTGGGAGGCAACCCAAGTTTTTTATTTTTATGTTTATGTTTTTATTTTTCATTTTTTATTATTTTTTTTTCTTTATCTTTTTTTTTTCTTTCATTTTGTAGGAATAAAGAGACCAAAGAAATCTTCAATGGGTACACGGCTGCACCTCAAGGAAAAATATTCAATTAAAAATCAGGGGAGCGTCTCTTCTCCTTTCTCATTCTTTTATTTAGTTTTTATTCCTTTTTCCCATTGAGGACAATGTGAAATTTAAGTTTGGGGGAAGGGAATTTATTTTATTTTTAATATTTTCAAAAAAAAAAAAAAAAAAAAAAAAAAATCCTGTGATAAGATTATGGTTTAATTTACTTAAAATTTTTAGGAATCATTCTCATTGCTTAAGTCCAGTTGTTAGTTCTTTACTTGATCTTGTTTAATTTGATATGATCATTAATCAGTGTGCATACCTAGAGAAGTTTTATGTGAATTTTGTAAATTTGGATGATCTCTACTTATTCTAGAACTTGTTGAATAACTCTCATGGAGAAATCTTATACAGAATGTTACTTGGGAAGTGATTTAGGCATTCTTGGAATCGATTGTGCCTTTCAAGCTTACCTCTTTATTATCTTTATCCCTAGTTACCCAATTGATCTATTCTTACACTGGGTTGAAGAAAAGAGAAGATATATGAGTGTTTGGAAAAAAAAAAAAAAAAATAGAGAAGAAGAAGAAAAAGAAGAAGAAGAAAATTGTACAAAGTTCCATTTACTCCAATGTTTTGAGTTGCTTAGTAACTAGGGGTATTCATTACCAATGTTTACTCTTACGTCAAACCGTAACTTGAAATATGAGTATGCAAAAGCACTTCAAGTTTGTGACTTGTTGAGTAACTGGGTGCATCCATCATAAATGCCTGCATTCACGTCAAAAGATAAGTGACGACTTGAAGTAAGAAAAAAAAAAGAAAAAAGAAAAAAAAAATTGATAAAGAGAGGTATTTTGAGATATTCAAAGGACTGAGAAAAATTTATATTTTAGAAGTGAGAGTGCTCTATTTGCTTGAACCTTATCTTTTCTTTATAGCCCTCACCATAGCCATACATCAAAAGCCTAATAAAGACCTATTGATCTTGGGTAATATTTTGTTTTATATTAGTGGAGAGTGATTTAAAAAGCAAGTTTATGGAGTTTTTAGAGATCTGTACTTATTTATTTGTTTGCATAAAACTATCCGGGAAGCTAATGATGAAGTGAGAATGATAATGCGATGGAGTTGAGTTTTGAATTAACTTTTGGACTTGATTAATTTGGAATGATTCCTTTGAATTATAAGCTTTATGCAGATCTTTGAGGCTAGACAAATTTTATTTATTTATTTTTTCCTTTCTCTTTTTGCTCGAGGACTAGCAAAGTTTAAGTTTGGGGGAATTTGATAAGTGTAATTTTTACATGATTTTTATTATCCTCTTATTTATTAAAATTGTTAGTTTTTCTTTATTTCTTTTGATTTGATTTGATTTTTTTACTTATATTTATCTATTCATTTGTGCTTTGAAGGATTGAGAAGATTTCAGATTAATCCACATCTTGTGGATGTAAATTGGTTGACTTGAAGACCCAATTAAATTTAAGTCCAATTCGGTTAGGATTCCAGCCCGCACATCAGTTAGTATTTTTAGCATAACTTTCGGCTCAGATTTCCAATCGAGATGATTCAAGTTGGGCTGAAAATTCAACTTAAAGGGCTACAACTTTGTAGTTTACCAAAAGTCCGAATTTTGACGTTAAATGGGCCAAAATCGTCGGTTAAGTGAAGCCTAAAAATCTGGGATTTTCTCCAAACGGGAATTCAACTTGTAATAGGATTCCTTGACCTATTTAAAGGCTCTTTAGGGTAAAAAGAAGGGGGAAAAAAACCTGAGAGGAAAAGGGGGCTGCCGCATAGAAGAATTTTCTTTTAGGAGTCTTTCTGAAGAGGAGGATCTGAGGACAAAGGCGAGAGCTTCATGTTGATCAACCAATGCAGATGAAAGACATAAGTTTTATTTGTTTTCCTTTCAATTTTATTATGAACTAAATTTTATTTTCTAGAGCGTTGATGTAGTCTAGCAATGAACACATAATTTATTTTCTGAGTTATTTTATTTTTAATATTTCCATGATTGAGTGTTTAATTCTTATTCTTAATGCTTTCTATTTTTTACAAATTATAGTTTGATCAATTGAATTACAATGAGACCGAGAGGTGATTTGTTATTTTAGTTCTAGAATTAAACACCATTAGTTGAGCGAAAGTAGAGATGTTTTACCGCGACTAGTGTGATTTTTCAAAAAATTCAAAGTACGTAATGAGTCTCCAATTAATTAAATTCACATAGAGATATGGAATTGTTAGTTGAAGATATTTTTGATATTATTCGAGAGAAGATATTGACTACTTAAGGAATTTTTAATCATCAACTGGAGATTATTAGAATTTAATAATTAGGAAAAATAAATTGTGTGGGATTTGTTAGGTGAAATCAACTGCTCTAGATCCATTCTTATCATATTTTTACACTGTTAGGTTTTTTATGCCTTGTTAATTCTTTTTATTCGTAGATTTATTTTTATTAAATAGTTTAATTTAATTCAGAGAATAGAACGTTCCATTTATTTTCGATTTTCCAAATAGTAATTAATTTAGTGAATTTGGGTATTCAATAACATAGTTAATCCTTGTGGGTTCGACATTCGTTTTCTAAAAACACTTTACTACTTGTTACGATTCTGTGCACTTGCAAATTATTTTACGCGAACAGACTTCGGTTTCCTCTTCGATAACACATCGTGTGTTGTCCATGTGTTTGCATCTTTCTTCCCTTTATCTTTGCCTTATATTTACTGCTGTGGATGTGTTTATATTTGGTTTAGATTGTTTATCAATTCTGTTATAAGCTTATTATCATGTTCCGCACATTAATTGTTTGATATAAAACTTGAATTGGTATTTTTGTAATTTGGGGTCTAAACGTTCAAGGATGTTTCGTACCCATATTGAACTTTCACCTTCGAATTGGTTTAATACAATTGACAACACTTTCTATTTGCTACAGATTCTTAAAGACTTTACAAAGTTCAAATCCCCTCTAAGTTATTCAGACCTAGACGTAGTTGTTCAAGATATAGTAGATATCCCAAATTAGTCAGAACTGATCCCACCAAGTTGTTAAACCCTAGGCCAATTATTTGAAGCTTAGATGCATTGCATAATGAACTAGGGATTGGCCCATAGAATTTATTATCACCAAGTGTAAATACTTTGAGATTAGGGAGAGTGAGGCCTATGTTTGCTAGAAGAGCCCCACTAAGTTGGTTGACTTCAAATCCTAATGCGCTGATAGATGATAAATTGTAGAGAGAGGAAGGGACCATACCGTTTAGTTTATTGACTCCAACTACGAAAAATGATAAGCTTTTCAAACGACCTATGCTCTCTGGAATATTTCCCTCTAAATTATTATAGGTTGCTGAAAAAAATTCGAGAAACGAAAGATTTCCCAAGAAAGGTGGGATTCTTCCTGTCAAATTGTTTGCAGCAACCAGAAAATAAAGAAGCTTTGACAAAGAGCCAAGCTCCATGGGGATTTTCCCAATAAGTTTGTTCCATGATAAGCCAATTACCTTGAGTTCAAAGCAGTTGGTCAAGCTGGCTGGAATTTCTCCTCCCAGCGTGTTATTTGAAAGATTGAAATGTCGCAGTCGGAACAAATGACCAACTTCCTTTGGAATTTCACCATAAAAGCTGTTGTTTCCGAGGTTGATGGCTGTAAGAAAGGTGAGGTTTCCAATGTAAGGTGTAATGGTTCCACGCAATTTATGCCCTTGTATTTGCAGAACTGAATAGAATGATTCCATGAGTTCAAGACTCCATCTGGGTCATTAGCAATGGATTCTTTGAATTTGAGCAAAGCCAAACGATCAGTCTTGTTTGTTGGAATGGCAGAAGAAGTGGCAGGATGCAAGCATAGTAAGGTAATTATGGTAAAGAGTAGAATCATATGAAGGTATGTAGAGCATAATGTAGGAAAATTGGGGTTGTGAAGCTTCATTGGTTTGGAAAAGCAGGAAATTGGTGAAATTTTAGTGCAAGGCAGAGTTAGTTATACAAGTTTGTATTATATATATGGGCTCTTATAGTTCTTGGGAGCAGATTCATAATTTTTTAATACTGAATCCTAGAAAAAACTTACCAATTGAAAAATAGCATTAATGCACTACTAGAGTGTAGAGAAGCCAGAGCAGAGTTTGGCTGCTCTACACTCTTGTAGTGCATTAATGCTATTTTTCAATTGGTAAATTTTTTCTAGGATTTAGTATTAATAAATTATGAATGCACTCCTAAGAAAGTGAAAGCAGAATAATTAATCATAATGGAAATTTAGAAAACAAACCTCAGTTGAGGTGGGTGGAGCATCCACTACCCTCAACACCTCCGTTTGTTTTGTGACATAATATTGACTCCTTTCATTTTATCCCTTATTTTTCTATTCTATTCTAATTTGTATTTTATCAATAATGATAGGCCAAGAATGTATTGACCCCTTAGTGATGAATTAACAAATTAATTAGCCAAGTTAATTAATTAATTCAATTAGCATGCAATAGCGTGGTAGCACAAACAAATCACCAACTAAGTTAAATGCAGCGGAAAATAAATTTGACACAGGTGATTTATTTACGAATGGGGAAAACCACCAAGGCAAAATCTTACCGGGTGAATTTAAGGTTACCACTCCCAAGAATCCACTATTATCAAAACAAGCAATTTCAAGTAAAGAAATCCCAGTACTTTATACCAACCTACAACTGAACCCTTACCCCAATACCCAACTGCACTTTAACTGTAGTGACAATCTCTCCTTTTCAATGCATGGTTCCCAGTACGTGACTAACCAATTTGATGCGCGGATCCCAGTACACGGCTTACTCACCAACTTGAGAAAGATGTTGGCTGCAAAGTTATTCAGTTCATCACACAATGAAGATCAAGAAGCTCTTTGGTTACAAAACCCTACAGTGTACAAACACAGCAACTTTTCCAAGAGAAAGATGAACTAGGGCAAATTCTGTCTCCGGTCACAATTTGCATGAACACAACTTTGTTGAACACAACTTTGCTTCACACTCGCGCAACCTTTGACGGCCCTTAAAACAATCCTTATATATGTTTAAGGTTGTGAGAAAAGAAGGCCTAAACATGTACCCACGAATTGCATGGAAATCAGAGTTGAAATCCTTATTTATCGAGAAGCTGTTGAGCTTTAAACCTCGATAAATACTAGCTGTCGAGCTTTAAAATCCAGCACTTCTTCACTTGTTTCTTGGACAGACTTGCATGACTTTAACACTTGAACTTGAAATCTTGTTCCTTGAAGTATTAAACATATCTCAGATCTGCCCAATTACAAGCAAAGTGCGTTTTGTCAAAGGATTAGCCAATTACATAAAATATTGACATATGTTCCTAACATGAATCACATATGTCCTAACAACTAAGAATATCATATTTTGTTGAACAAATTACACAAAGTACTTACTAGTATAATAAAATATTAATTATAAATTATAAATAAAATTAATAGTTAATGGATTTAGTTAATATTACATCGAACTTTTTATATATAAAAAATCATTAAATATTTTTAAGTCTAAACTTTCCCTAATATGTGTGACACAAGGAAAACATTGTATGAACGCATAATATGCTTAGAAATAGTAAAATGATAATATAATCTAATATACTATTTTCTTAAGTTGAGAGAAACTGTGAAAAAAGTTTGGGAGCATATCACGTCGATAGCAAGTAGCAACTACTATTGTTTAATCAAAGAACCAACTGTTTTGCTATGATAATTCTTTCAAGTAGGACGAGTACATGAAAAGGCAAAAACTCTGTTACAAAGTTGATTTCCTTTTTTGGTTTTTGGGTCTTGTTCTCTTCCTTTGACTCAATAAGCTTGATGTGTGTTTTATCATAGATTTCCATATTCTGCACATATAATTCATACCGTTGCCTTTTCCTATGAATTATGCAGGCATAGAAGTAATAAAGAATTTGAAGTAAAGACTGTCATGAGGAAATAATACAGTTCCTCCATTTCAACTACCCCTCCCCCCTAACCCCAAAACATTGCACAAGCAGAAATGTTTTCTCATTGTCAATATGAACTCTTAAATATTTTAGTTGGAGATGATTAAGTAACACTGTAATGAACATTTTACAATGTTACCTATTTGTGTGTGTGTATTGTCAACATATAGTTAATATAATTCATACCTATAATATGGTTGTGACTTAACCTTCCACCCTTATTTCTGAGGAAAGACACCATTTGATCTGAATGTTCAAATAGCGTATAAAACACTATGAACGTTTAGACCCCCAATTACAAAATTATCAATTCAAGCTTAATGTCAAACAATATATATGCGGAAAATGAACATAAGCAAATAACAGAATTGATAAACAATCTAAACCAATTAAAAACACATCCACAGCAGAAATTAAATAACAAAGATTAAGGGAAGAGAGATGCAAACACAAGGACAACACAACGATGTGTTATCGAAAAGGAAACCGAAGCCCTTGGCGTAAAACCTCTCCGCCGCCCTCCAAGCGGTCAATAATCCACTAAAGAATGAAATTGGGATACATGAACAGTAGAAGACCATCCAAGCCTAATCTATCCAGTGTACCCAAGCCCTCCAAGCTTCTTGCTCCAACGAGGTTACGCCGAACTTTTGTCTTCTTTAGCTTACCGGATTTCGCTATAGCCCATAGCATCAACCAATATCTATTGGTTCCTTCCTAACTTCTTCCCAAAGCACCAAAAAGCCTTCTCACAGATGTGGGTATGGTGAGAAAAGGATTTGGCCAAGAACCTCTCAAGGATGTAACAATGGAGAGGGTGAGAGTAAAGGAATTTGAAGAGTCTCTATGAAAAGATTATGGATGAGTCAATCTTTTTTTTCTCTAGAGTTTGTCTCTCAAAATTCTCTCTGGAAGCTCTCTACATTTTGTGGGTATAAGGGGTATTTATACTAGGGTGAGAAAGGAATGCGAAGAGTCAGTTTTTCCAAAACAGAGCTAGTTGGTGACTTGGTCTCGCGACTTAACTAAGTCGCGAGTTCAAGCCGCGAGCTAACTGAATGGCCAATCTAGACTTTTGTCCTGTAGTACAATAGTTAGCATGACGGTTCAGCCTCTCTGCATGCTTCGCTCATGCACATCATCTGATGGCTTGCCAGTCGTAAGCCACTCGCGAGATCTAGTCGCAAGTCCCTACTTCACTGCACATTCTTGAGCATTTCTTCACACTCTCTCACACACTATCCTGACATGTTTCCCACCTAAATATAGGGTTTCTAAGTGCTAAATTACAAGCAAATTGGTACAGAATAAAGCCAACAAGATGGTTGATTAAATTCAATCTTACATGATACAAAGATCACTGGTTTGCATCCTTATATTTATTTCATTACATTCATATCTTATGCAAAGCCAGATGTGACAATCTTTTCTCCTGGATTCTTGACTTGTTTTACCCTACTCAATATCGGGTATTTTCTAGGCTTTTGACCCCAACATAATTAAATCAGATGTGAACTCACAATTTTTTTACTTAATGCTCTTAGAAGTGTTTTGCTGTGGATTTTTGTTATAAAAATTCATGGTTATTCTTGATGTAATCTATTACTTGTATTTATTTTCATTTTCCCCATCTCTATAGACAAATGGTGAGAAGCAGTGCAAGTTTCTTGCAAAGTACATTGAAAATGACATTAGAGGGAGGTTCCACAGTTTGGACATAGTATCTGATTTTGCTGGCATTCAAAGATTTCTAACTGGATTCCGTCAATGACCAATTTGATTTGTGCATGATCTTGTATATCAGCCATCAACTAGGAAACAAGGAGAGGAGGAAAGAAATTCTGGAAGCTCTACCATTGATTTTTGGCTATGGTGTTTAAAGAAAACATAAATGTTGTATCCTTGGGCATTGACTTGGGTGGTATAGAGGTAGATAAATATGCTTTGTTTATTAGCAATGTGATATCATTTTTTAGTTTCTTGATCTTCTTGAGGCATTTTTATGTGAAGTATGTTGATGAACTGCATTCTGGGAGAAATAAGAGTCAGTTAAGCTTGTTGGATTTGTGTTTATGCTACTTTTCTATTGTCCAAGTAAAACCATCCATGTAGGAATGCTAAAGGATTAGATTGGGTTGTACCAACCAAATATATAATATGCTCTACCATTTCTGAAAAAAAAAGGCCACTTACAAAGCTGGCTGCGATGGCAATATTTGTCCTAGTGAATTGTAAAAGATTCCAAGCATATTCAATATTTTGAAGATTGTGTACAAAGTTTTTGACAATGGAAAATTTGGTTTTGGCCCTTGTGCATGTTTGAGATGTTGGTTGTTGATGCTAATTGAATGATTGAAGAGGAATGATAAAAATTCTGTGAAATTGTGATTTACAACTATTATGTGTTGGCTTTAATTTCATGTCAAATTTGATTGTAATTATGTTCAATCTTGTGTACCCTGTATTTCATGTGGGATTTTATTGTAAGGGTTGTGTGTGAGAGAGAGTGTGAAGACTCAAGGCAAATTGAAGACAAAGAAGTTTTCGCGGGTAGCTCGCGAGTAGCCTTCCTACAAAGTGAAGCATGTGCTCAGCACATGACTGGAATGCGAAGAGTCATGACAGGATGGTGACAATTAGTTTTCGCAAGTGTCTGGTGGGTAAGGCCTTCCTATGAGATACTTGCGAAATATTCTATTTTGCCAACTTGTCATATTTGCTACACCTTGTCCCTAACCACACTATATATATCCACATTACCTACAGATGTTAAGGAGTGCTTTCAGAGAGAAAACCCTAGCCACAACCTTTGAGAGTAAGAGATTGTTATACCCACAATTCTCTACACAATCCATTGTGGCTTTTCCTCAACTCCTACCTCTCCATTTCTATATCCATGAGAGGTTGATAGCCCAAACACTTTTCACACCCTTTCAGAGTGTCAAGTGAGGTTTTGGTGCCGCTGGAAAGTATTGGAAGAAGCCAAGTTTTGGCAGATGAAATCGGGCGTATTGCGGGATTCGAAGAGCTAGACAAGACATGGTTCTAAGAAGCCTTGTTGGAGTAGGATCTTAAAGGGCTTAGGTGCATTGGGTAGATTAAGCTTGAAGGGTCTCTTGCTAGTCATGTATCCCAATTAATTGTTTAGTTGATCGATTTATCACTTAAAGGGCGATGGAGAGGTTTTACGCTGAGTACTTCGGTTTCTTCTTTAATAACACATCGGCGTGTTATCTTGTGTTTGCATTATTTTTCCCTACTCTTTTAGCTTTCATTTTACTGCTGTGTTTTAATAAATATGTCTTAGAGTAGTTATATTGTTTATCCACTCGCACTTACTCTATTCCACACTTAATATAAGTTAGAGTAAAATAAATCGAGCCATAATATTTAATTTTGGAGTCTAAATAGCTCTTGTGTTTTTAACACATTTTCGAGCTTTCAAATTCCCTACTCTTATTTGCAAAGAAGGCCTTGGATAAAATATTGCAGACAAGTATTAATCTTACCTATCGATCCTAAATGATTCGTCCTTTGACATTTTTGTCCCCTCCTTTATATCATTTCGGAATGAGATTGATCCTTAATTAATGTAATTCATGCACTTCAATAATCCATAACTCCTTATGAACTTGATGTTGTGATTATGTCTTTGTAGACTCTCATAAACCTATAGATTTTCAATCAAAGAACATATATGCATAACTTGAATTTGTTGACATGAATTAGCCACTTTGGAAGCTTATCCTTTTGACTTCTACATTTCCTGTCTTACTATCTCAAGAAAATTGAAATCAAGAAACTTCTCCAATCCAAACATTTCTGTTTTGGATGAATGAGTTAGATATACAGAAGCACAATCACAAAACATGCAGCATTCAAATGCAAATACAATCTTAACCACATCAACTAAACAACTCATAAAAGCATATTCAATAAAAAGGACATGGTTTAGGATAGAATTACTGATATTAATGTGTTCCGTAGTTATTACTTGGTTTTCATGAACTCTCAGCATTCCTTTTTAGCCAAATCAATCAATATATCATATACTATATATAATAGCAGAAACTGAGAGAAAGTATGTTCCAACATTTAAGGAGGTGGTGACATGTATACAGCTTTAAAGTGAAACAGCCGCACATTACCACCTTTGGCCTTTCAAAGTTCTGCCACGCTTGCAATTTAAAAAGTAAAAATCAAATAACCGGTTAAAAAAAAGCCCCGTTAAAAGAAAAAAAAAATGTTGCAATTAAAATGCCCTACTGATTTCTTTTCATTAGACTGCTTAGAATTTTCTCTCTCTAAACCCAAAAAAAAACAAGTAATACTGCGATACAGAAAAAGGAACGGAAAAAAAAAAAAAAAAAACGATCCAGTGGATAATCGTACTACAGGCCATCGCCATCCCCTGACAGACTTAGACAACCAATCGATATTGTGATACAGACAAAGGGAAGGAGAAAAAAAAGGGGCGAATCGTGCGATCAAACGTTCGTCCCAGAGGTATTGAGATACGAAGATAGGGATCGGCCGTTAGGGTCACCACCCATATGTTCTTTTTTTAGTTTTAGAAAGTGGGGTTTCTGTTGGGAGATTCATTTGGGTATTATTTATGATTCAGGAATTTTGGTTTGATTGGTTATGATTTAGGTTTTTGGGTTAGGAGTAGTTTTGTTTAATTTATCTAAATAGACGGGCTAGCTTTGGTTTAATCTCTTACCCTATTGTCTTCTTTAGGGTTGCTGTCAATTTAGGGATTTGAGATACGGAGATAGAGAAAGGCGCAACTCCGTGGCTAACATAATCGGAACTAAACACAGACCAACGAAAGGTATGTATCAATTCTCTGAGTTCGAATTTGAATTGAAATTCGAATGTTCATTCTCTTTCTTTACATGCTATGTTGTGAATATTAATTCTTACGGCATGGACAAGAATGGCACCCATTTGTTCTTTGATATCTAAAATTTCAAATACAATTACAAATCATTTTTGAAAGTATTAATATATATTTTTTAAAACAACTTAAACCGTTTCACACCACTTAATGAAAGCCCTAAATTGCTATATCCTCAAACAAACGGCACCACTCTGTTTTGTTTCTTTTCCTGCCGCACCAATACTCTAGGTCAGCTTTTTTGTTACTTGATTTGTTATACTCTTTACTTTGAATCCCATTTTTTAATGGGTGGCATCAAGAGGTTTAGCCCTTGAAAATGTGTAGTAAAAAACATGTTTGCCGTTCAATAACGTTTGTGCTAAAAAAACATGTTCCCTGTTTGATTGTATATTTGTTTAAAGGAATGTATATTTGTTTTAAAGAATCAATGAATTTTTTTTTTATAGTAAATTATGTTTTTTTTCCCCTTATTTAATTTGATTAAATAGCCAACATATTGCTTAAAATTATGCTGTGAAATATTTAGGGATTAACTGCTACTATTCTTCTGTTTTGAACAGAATTTCAGTAACTCTTACATATGTTTAATTGTATATTTGTTTAAAGGAATGTATATTTGTTTTAAAGAATCAATGAATTTTTTTTTTTACAGTAAATTATGTTTTTTTTTTTTTCCCTTATTGAATTTGATTAAATAGCCAACATATTGCTTAAAATTATACTGTGAAATATTTAGGGATTAACTGCTACTATTCTTCTGTTTTGAAACAGTAACTCTTACATACAATTCTGTTCTTCACTTCTCACCTGATCATTTTGACCATAGCCTCTTCAGAAGGTAGCCTCTTCACTGAGTATCAAGATTAGCACACCATCACTACATATTTAATCTGTTGTGGACATTCTGTTGTGAACCGTTAGCCTTAGCCAGCGTATAAACACATGCTTTGGAATTACTTTGGGAAACCAGATGATGATCTTCACAATTTAAACTTGGGGAATTTCTGCCTAATACAGTTTCATGCACCTGCACAAGAATATGTCATTGTTTTCTTAGTAATCCAAATTAGCATATTTTCCCTTCCAATCTCATCTAGACTAAGCTTATTTTGTATGTTATACAAGCAATCTTGGGACATAATATTAGAGAAAGTGCCTCCAGCAATACCATAGCTGTCCTGTAAAAGCTGCAAGTACCATTTAAATGCTTCAGATTTTGTGGCAATTAGAAGCTACTATAACATACAAAATGTAGTGGGGCAGTTATACATTTGGATTAAAAATGTTGCAGGTCCGGTTTTTTTAGGCAATATAGCATTTGTCTTTGCATTTGTCCAAGATTCCAAACTAACCTAAATTAAGCCAAGTGCTTAAATAATTAGAAAAATTAAATATTTATAGTTTGTTTGAATGCTGATTTCATTTTTACTTATCTCATACTTCGTCTTACATTTTGTTCATTTACTTTATTTCTTTTTTTAATTGGCTTTGATTTGCATGTTTTACTCAACTTCTGTCTTTACAAATTGATTTCTTCAACCAATTCTCCCTTTTACTTATATTACATCCTTACCGCTACTTTTTGTTATTTGAATTTGAATTAAAATCCGGACGTTTATTCTCTCTCTTTCAATGTTCTGCCCTCAGATTATAATTTGACAACCATTTTGTTTCACTTCTTTTTTGCAAGACCTATACCCAAGGTCAGCATTTTGTTACTTGATGTGTTATACTCTTTGTTTTGAGGTTTTCTTCTTGATTTATCGTAATCCTTTTTTTTTTTTTTTTTTTTTGGGTGGCATCATGAGGTTTAGCCCTTCAATATGTGTAGGAAAAAAAAATGTTCATCGTTCAATAATCGTTGATTTTTTAGCATATTTTTTTTCAATGTTTGTAGGTTTTGGAGTTTTGCGCTGCTCTGAATAAGTATATGATTCATACAGTGTTTTATGCTCACATAATTTTTCAAATGTGCATGCATCCACCCTAAGAGATGAAGCTTTTCCTTTCTTGCTTTCCTTCTTGATATTTAATTTTACTATTATTTCTTTATTGTTATATGTCTCTGATTTACTAAAATGCTTTTTTTGTTTCTGCTTTATTCTTTTCTGTACTGCTCAGGCTAATAGGTTCAGTTTGTTAGGACATATGTGTGTTCATTTGTTAAGAACATATGTCACTTATTTATGTAAATTGGCCAATCCTTTTGACAAAATGCACTCTACTTGTAATAGGGTAGTTCTAGGTGTTTTTAATACTTCAAGAAACAAGGTTTCAAGATCAAGTGTTGAAGTCATCAAGTCTGTCCAAGAAAAAGCAAGCTGAAGTGCACATTCATTAATTCTCGACACCTTCTCGATAGCTACCTCGACACCTGCTATCTGTCGAGAATTACAAAATCAGTTTTTCTGATTTGATTTTCTTGGGATCCGTGAATATGCTTTTGGGCCTTCTTTTCTTCTAACCCTAAACATATAAAAGGATTGTTTTAAGATCCGTCAAATTGTACACAAGTTGCAAAAGCATTGAGCAATCTTTGTTTAAGCAAATTGTGATCAAAAGACGAAGTTCTTGACCTAGTTCATCTTCTCTCAAGAAGTTGCTGTGTATTTGCACCATAGGGTTTTGTAACCAAGCATCTTCCTGATCTTCATCATGTATGATAAACTAAAGAACTTTACAGCCAACCTCTCCTTCTTAGTTGGTGTTTGAAGTCGCATACTGGGATCCGCGCATTGGTTAGTCACGTATTTGGGAGCCATGCATCAAAGGTGGAAATTGTCACTACAGATTAAGTCCAATTGGGTATTGGGGTAAGGGTTCAACTGTAGGTTGGTAAGGTACTTGGGATTCCTTTACTTGTAACCGCTTGATTTGATAATAGTGGAGTTTCGGGAGTGGTGACCTGAAAATCACCCGGTGGGGTTTTCGCCGTTAGGATTTTCCCCATTCGTAAACAAATCACCGTGTCTTTTTATTTCCGCTGCATATTTAGCTTTTGGTGATTTGTTTGTGCTTCCACGCAATTGGATGATTAATTGATTAATTAATAACTTGACTAATTAATTAATTGGTTTAATCACAAGTGGTCATTCAGTTTGTGGCCTATTAAGTGGTATCAGAGCGGGCACACTCTAATTAGGTTTAATATTTGCTGTGTTGATCCATTGACCCCTGTTTGTCATGGATAGAGAACAGTCATTAATCATACCTCCTTTATTTGATGGCAGTAACTATGCATACTGGAAAGTACGCATGAGAGCTTTCTTACAGTCTTTAGATGAGAAGGTGTGGCAAGCTGTAGAGATTGGCTGGACTAAGCCAAAAGAAGAACCTGCCGATTGGGATGACGCAAAGATCAAGGCGGCTAACTTCAACAGCAGAGCGTTAAATGCCTTATTTAGCGCTGTCACCAATGAGGAGTTCAAGAAGATATCCTCAACTGAAACTGCTAAGGAGGCTTGGACCATCCTCCAAACAACCTATGAAGGAACAAAGGCTGTCAAAGATTTTCAGAGGCTCACTACAAGCTTTGAAGAAATTAAGATGGAGGAGGATGAGTCGTTTGATGAGTTCTATGCCAAGCTCAAGGACATAGTGAACTTGGCCTTCAATCTTGGGGAAACCATCCCAGAACCCAAGATTGTAAGGAAGGTGCTCAGATCTCTACCTGAGAGATTCCATGCCAAGATTACGGCAATAAAGGAATCAAAGGATATAGACAAGATTCCTTTGACTGAGCTGGTTGGAAACTTGCAAACCTATGAGATAGGGTTATCTAGGATTGGTAAGTCAAATAAAGGCAAAAGCATGGCCTTGAAGGCAAAGAGCAGTGATACAGATGAGTCTTCCGATGATGAAGATTCCAAGATGAAGTCCTACATCACCCGGCAATTCAAGAAGTTTATGAAGAATGCCAATGGAAGGAGCTTCGACAAGGACCGTAGGCAGTCCAGTTCTTCTCAGTTTAAAAGCCAAGACAAAGGGAAGAAGGATGCTAAGGATGGCGGTCAGTACACTGTTCCTGCAGGACCAAAGTGTTTTGGATGTCATGGGTTCGGACACATGAAACATGAGTGTCCTACATATCTCAAGAGCATTGGGAAAAGCAAGGCACTTGCTGCAACCCTAAGTGACACTGAGCCTGAAGATGATTCCGACAATGAGGATGACGGAATCTTAAATGCCTTCACTGCCACAGTCAATCCTACTGAAGGGATTGTTGAAGAAGTGGATGAAGAAGAAGAACTGGTGGAGTCCAAATTTGAGAAGATGGATGATCAAGATGATATCCATTCAGCCTATGAGAAGCTTTACAAGCTCTCTGAAAAGCATGAGAAATTATATAGGCTAGCCACCAAGAAGCTCAGTGATGTGGAACTTGATCGTGAAGAGTTGTCCACAAAGTTTGATAAGGCAAATCAAACTATTGGAGCACTGAGATTTGAGAACAACTTTTTGGCTGAAAAGACCAAGAAGCTTGAAGCAGAGCTATTTCAAGTCAGAGCTCAACTGGAGAGGACTTCAAGTGCAAAGCTTGATGAGACGCTTAGCAATCAGAAATCTGCTTCGGATCAAACTGGCTTGGGGTATGGTATTTATTTCTCTAATACTGCTTCTACTAGCAATACTGTTTTTGTTCCTCCTGCTAATAACACTGAAATTGAGAATATTGATGTTAAAACTGAATTAGCTAGTGAGAACTTAGACAAGGGTAAATCTATCTTAGGAGCACCCCCTAAGCAAGATAAGAAAGATGCTAAAAATCCTAGGGCTAAGAAGGCTAACTCTCAAAAGCCTAAACAAAAGAAGCAGCATCTCTGTCATCATTGTGGAGCTGCTGGTCATACTCAACCAAATTGCTATAAGTGGTTAGCCACTCAACAGAGCAATGACATGATAGCATCTGGAAGCCAAAATCAACTTCAATCCTCTCTTGCTCTTCTTGGAGATCTTCTGAAAGCCCTCATGTTCCTTTCGAACTTGAACGGTTTAAATTCTTCCCCCTCACTACCGGTTCAAGGGTTCAATCAAAGGAAAGGCTCTTCCAAAGTGTGGAAGAAAAAGGACTCTAAGTGATTTCATCACTTTCTTTTCCCCTCTTACTTTTCTTGTTTGTTGCATTGCTTGTGTGTTTTTGCTTTTCTGATGAGTCAGTCTAGTTTTTGCTTTGCTTTGATAACATGTTTTTGTTTGTTTATTTTCAGTTTTGTTTATTTTGTTTTGAAAATAAAAAAAAAAAATGAAAAATCAGAAAAATACAAAAACAGTGTGTGTTATGTATACTTTGGTACTTGTGTACCTTGGATACCTTGGATGACCAATGAAACAAAATTTTCTAAATTTTGTATCTCTTGTAGCTTAGATGAGCATCTCTATGCACAACTAAGCAAGTGAGCTTTGTGGCTCTTGTTTGTGATGAGTAAGATTAAGTTGTCTCTTAAACTTAACACTCATATCACTCTTTTTGACGGGTAGGACTAGAAAATCCTAAGAGAAAGGCATAAATGACCATCTCACCACTGTTGGCCGCTAATCATGTATGACACATGTATGCTTCAGCATAGCAAAAGTGTAGTGTCATAGACACCTGTATGCTTCAGCATAGCAAAAGTGCAATGTCAAAGACATCCGTATGCTTCGGCATAGCAAAAGTGCAATGTCTATGCTTAACATGTTGGGTATTTCTTTTTTCTCTTTTTATGCCCATGCATGATATGCTTAAAAGAAAATATGCAAAGAAAATAAAAACCAAAAAGATTAAAATGCTTTAAATATGATTGCAAGAATATTTTCTAGGAGATGTGGGAGTCATAGGATGTACCTCAAAGGTGATAGTCCCCATCAAACAGTTATGATTGTGTGTGAGTTAAAGTTATTTTCTCATATCTCAGATCGTCATAACACGTATACACATATGCAATCTTGCGATGTTTTTCACACATAACATGCAATATTCTTTGCTACTCTTGATACAAGTGCAGGTATAATATGATTTGGCCATCACAAAAGTTTTACATGTGCTAATGTATGCTCACTAAACTGTCTTAACTTGTTTTTGAAAAATAAAATTGGTTAGACTTGTTTAATGTGTGTGTGTGTTTTTGAGGATCCATGTTCTAAAATTTCTTGATTAAAAGATGATTTTTGAGAGCTTAAAATGTTGATTGGATCTTTGATTGAGGTGTATGATGGATTGCATTCATGTCTGTGTTTTTCTCTTCTCGAAAAACTGCTTTTAACTGATGGCTCGACACCTCCTCGATACCTGGTCATCTGTCGAGCTTCTCAAGCCTTTTCTAATCGCAATCTCAACACCTGTCTCGACACCTGGTGGATCGATCGAGAAATCTTCTGTCTTCTCGATACCTTGTCGATCGATTGAGCTTCTGATCTTTGAAATTGGTCTTGTACCTCGACACATCTAGACACCTGAAGCTATCGAAGGCCAAATCCTCGACACCTTTCTCGACAGCTTCCTCGATACCTCTCGACACCTCAGCTGTCGAGATTTACTGAGGTGTCTATATAAAGCCTTGTCGCGATTTTTCTCTCATTCTCTCGATCTCTCTCGATCTGTCCGAAGGCTTTTCATCTCCCAACCACTTTTCTCTCACTCAAATCTTCAAACCCTCATAATTTTCGGTCTTCCCTTGCTTCAATCACTTGGTAAGATCATTTTTCCCTTCCTTTTTCATGCATTTCATGTTTTGAAACCTAGGTTTTGGGATTTTTGGAAATTTTTGGGGTTTTTCAAAATTGATGAGTTTTTCTTCAAATTTTGGGTTGGGTTTTCACTAAAATGTGTTCAAAATGTCATACATTGCATTTCATGTGCATTGGAATGGTATTTACATGCATTTAGATGTGTGTTCTATGTTTGTGTGCTGCTAGGATTGGATTGGGCTGAGCCCATGATGTTTTTTTTCCTTTGCATGTCACATGTTCATGCATTCCCATGCATACGTACTTGTTGTTCAATATATCTCATATATATGAACTGTTTTGGGACTTTTCTGATTGTCTATCTCTCTATCTCTTTCTCATTCTTTTACGTTAGTAGTGTCTATGGCACCCAAAACATAAATCCACTCCGGCTCGGAACCCTCTGCGTTTTGGAGCTTCCTCTTCTTCTGATTCTGCTCCTTTTAACCTTCGGTTCCGTGATGGAGATGCCCATAAGGCATTTACTGAGAACTTTTCTAGACGAGGTGTTCATTCGGAACGCCAAGTCATTTTGGCGGACTTCGCCGACACTAACCTTCCCTCTGTCATTCACAGTAGGGGATGGGGGTCACTGTGTGACGTCCTGGTCACTTGTCCTCTCGTGCTCATTCAGGAGTTTTACTCCAACATGCACGGGATTGATCATTCAGTACCTCTCTTTTTCACTCGCATTCGAGGTACGCGCATCCCTATTACACCGCAGCTAGTTGCGGATGTACTTAGGGTTCCTAGGATAGAGTTTCCTGACTATCCTTCTTGTGAGCGTCTGAGGACTGTGTCCAAAGATGAGCTCATCTCTGCTTTTTGTGAGCGCTTGCTGATTGGGGTGAGCATCAGTACACATCATGTAGGCCTTTTGCTAAAGGTCCTAGATTCTTAAACATGGTGATGACCTTTGTACTCCATCCACTATCTCACTACAACTCCATCACAGAGCCTCGTGCTCGATTTTTGCTATCACTTCTAGAGCATCTTACTATAGATTTTCCTTCACATTTCATCCTTTCTATCATAGAAGTCCATCTAGATTCGGCGTCCCGTGATAAGCTCATCTTTCCTTCCGCTATCACGAGGATCTTACGCCATTTTTCCATCCCTTTTCCTGTGTCCGACCACTTCACTCACATCTGTGCCATAGATGCCGCTACCGTAAAACGTAGTGAGGCTCAGTTTAGGTCGCGACAGAAGGATTCCACTCCTCCCTCCCGTTCGGCTCCATCCAGATCAGCTCCATCTACATCTGCTCCTTCTTCCTCTACTGGCGATGTATCTCTTGGAGACATTATGGCGCAGCTGCAGCGCATGGACACTCGCCTTGATACACTCTCCACTGAGTTGTATCAGGTGAATGTTCGTGTTGGTCGTATTGCATGACGGCAGGCGACCACGGGTGGTTTTGCTCCAGAGGCTACTCCTTCTCCACCTCCTCCAGCGGCTTCTGACTCTGAGGATGATGTTGATGATGATGATGATGCTTCGGATGATGATGATGGAGATGCTAGCTCTACTGATGAGATGTCTACATGACACTCTACCCTTTGTCACTCGTGACAAAAAGGGGGAGTAGTTTTGGGTTATGAGAGTAGTCATCTTAGGGGGAGAGTTAGTATATATAGGACATTTTGATAGGGGGAGTGTTGATATTTTTGAGGGATGTAGTGAGGTTTTGATGTATCTTTTCTTTTCTATTCTTTATAGATACATTGATCTTGTATATGAGGTCTTTTGACCAGTTTTACATACATTGTACTTATTTTCTATATATGTGGATGTATGTTTCTTTTACCTCTCTCTTCATGTGTTGTTTCTTCTCTATCTTTATAAACATGTTCTTTATACTTGTATGCAATCTATTTATTTCTGTTTCACACAAGATGCCTTGATCAGTTTTGTTTAAAGTGTTTCAGAAATACAGGTTGTCAAAGTCTACTTGCCATAAACTCTCTTCTTGCAAAGTTTTTCAAGAGTTTGTGTTAGAATAGATTTTATTGTATTCAACAAGTGAATATGAGTTGAGTGATTTATGACTTCTCTCATATGTTCATTTGTTTGTTATGGTTTTGTCACGGATTGCCAAAGGGGGAGATTGTTAGGACATATGTGTGTTCACTTGTTAAGAACATATGTCACTTATTTATGTAAATTGGCTAATCCTTTTGACAAAATGCACTCTACTTGTAATTGGATAGTTCTAGGTGTTTTTAATACTTCAAGAAACAAGGTTTCAGGTCAAGTGTTGAAGTCATCAAGTCTGTCCAAGAAAAAGCAAGCTGAAGTGCACATTCATTAATTCTCGACACCTTCTCGATAGCTACCTCGACACCTGCTATCTGTCGAGAATTACAAAATCAATTTTTCTGATTTGATTTTCTTGGGATCCGTGAATATACTTTTGGGCCTTCTTTTCTTCTAACCCTAAACATATAAAAAGATTGTTTTAAGAGCCGTCAAATTGTACACAAGTTACAAAAGCATTGAGCAATCTTTGTTCAAGCAAATTGTGATCAAAAGACGAAGTTCTTGACCTAGTTCATCTTCTCTCAAGAAGTTGCTGTGTATTTGCACCATAGGGTTTTGTAACCAAGCATCTTCCTGATATTTATCGTGTATAATGAACTGAAGAACTTTACAGCCAACCTCTCCTTCTTAGTTGGTGTTTGAAGTCACGTACTGAGATCCGCGCATTGGTTAGTCACGTACTTGGGAGCCATGCATCAAAGGTGGAAATTGTCACTATAGATCAAGTCCAATTGGGTATTGGGGTAAGGGTTCAACTGTAGGTTGGTAAGATACTTGAGATTCCTTTACTTGTAACCGCTTGATTTGATAATAGTAGAGTTTCGGGAGCGGTGACCTAAAAATCACCCGGTGGGGTTTTTGCCGTTAGGATTTTCCCCATTCGTAAACAAATCACCGTGTCTTTTTATTTCCGCTGCATCTTTAGTTTTTGGTGATTTGTTTGTGCTTCCACGCAATTGCATGATTAATTGATTAATTAATAACTTAGCTAATTAATTAATTGGTATAATCACAAGGGGTCATTCAGATTGTGGCCTATCACAGTTTATTGGCAGGTTTTTTTAAATGTTGTTGTGGTTAGCTTTGTTTATTTTCTTAATTCGTTTGTTTTTATTGTGTATGTCTTAGTGTTTTGGATAGAGTGCTTATAGATGCTTTAATTTTATTCATTTATTTTATGAATAGAAGATTACATAATAGTGGGTGAAAAGCTTCATGAATTCCATAATTTGAGTACTTATGTTTTTATTGTGTATTGAGTACTTATGTTTAGGTACTTTTGTAATAGCCAAATCATGATCCGTATGATACTTAATTTGTTTAAAATTTCCAATTATTAGCTTCGGCTCTTATAATCAGCAAATTCAAATTGGGATTGAGGTATTGAATGATCAAATCCGCTGAATTTTGAGACTGAAGTTGTTGAATTGAAAAGTATTTTGAGTTTGTTATGTACTGGACGATAGTTCCCTTTATTTTCTTCAACCAAGAAATTTGTAATTGTATATATGCTCCCTTCATTTAGTTGTGGACGATAACTTTGAGCAAGATTTTTCCTGATGCTTGCATGTATCAATGTTCCCTACGAACATTTTAAATGAATTATCCCTTAATCAATAGTAGCAGTACATAACAATCAATTTACATTAACTGGCTGCAAATTTTAATAAAATAATATTTGTAAATTTTTTTCTAAAACAAATCAATTATGAATTTACCTCTTTGTCAACCAATATCATATCGAGGCTGATCAGATCATGATTGTTTGCTATATTAATTGCATCCCACATTCGTAAAACTCTAACTTTCACTTTTGAGTTATCTTTGTCCCTTGATAACTGCTTCAAAGTTGTGTACTCCATATTCGTATGAATTTGTATTATCTGCAAAATTAAAACATCAGTAAAATTTATATATCATTATAGAGTAAAATTTATAAATACATTTTCCCTTTTGTTCAGTTGTTGAATAGTAAGAAGTACGATGTGTTGAGGTTTGAGTACAAAGTAGATTTACCTGCTAGGCTGACCATTATTTTAAGTTGTGTTCGGCTGTCTGCATAAGCTCATAAGATTATTGGATATGTAAATGATGCTGTATTGAGTCATTTTGATGAATAGGTACAGTTTTGCTGCTGGCAAAATGCATCTATCCGGATCTTTAAAATCTGCCATTTTAGGATCCTTCGTAAATATCACCAAAGTTTGGATTGTGATGACAAAGAGTCTTTAAAATGTATAATAATTATAATTTCTTGGTAAATGGAATTATGGAATTTTTTTTGGATTAATTAAACAAACAAATTGATAATTAACGTATCTTACACTCTTTGCAACAAATTTTTTCTTTTAAAATTGATTTTATTAGCCAAATCTCTCTTATATTTATGAGATTTCAAATGATCCTGCGCATCGCGCGGGTTAAACACTAGTATATATAAAAGCAAAGACCTCATGTGAGAGTGCATGAGGTCCTGCCACGTGGCACTTTAATATTGCATTTAACTTTTTTTACCTTTTTCCATTAAATTTTTTTTTACTGTTACCCAATAAATCATAGTAACTTATTCTTACTATTATATAAATTTAACATTTTTTACCACTTTTTATTAATTTTTTTTTACTGTTACCCAATAGATCATAGTAACTTATTGCATTTAACATTTTTTACCTTTTTTCATTAAATTTTTTTTACTGTTACCCAATAAATCATAGTAACTTATTTTTACTATTATATCCTGCCACGTGGCATTCTAATATTGCATTTAACCCTTTTCACCTTTTTCCATTAAGTTTTTTTTACTGTTACCCAATAAATCATAGTAACTTATTTTTACTATTATATAAATTTAGCATTTTTTACCTCTTTTTATTAAGTTTTTTTTTTTTTTTTTTTTTAATTGTTACCAAATAGATCATAGTAATTTATTGCATTTAACATTTTTTTACCTTTTTTTATTAAGTTTTTTTTACTGTTACCTAATAAATCATAGTAACTTATTTTTACTATTATATAAATTTAGTATTTTTTACCTCTTTTTTTTAAGTTTTTTTTTACTGTTACCCAATAGATCATAGTAACTTATTTTTACTATTATATTGATATGAACTGTTTTTGACAATTAGACCAATTAGACCAAAAGTTATTCACTATAAAATGGATTACCTTTTAAAAGTAGACCAAACCTTGTGAAAAACTCAGGTCCAGTTCTTACCTTACATATTATGACCCAAGTTTGACAATTCCCACGTGTAAATCAAAGTAAAAACTCTTACCCTCTTACAAACTTTCTTTTCCCTCCCTCACGTATAGATGATACTTCTAGAAAATCTCATTCTCATGAAATATCTCTTCATTTTTCTCCAATTTCAATTCAATATGCTTTTGTCTATTAATAATATTTTATGCAATTTATGCAGACAAATTCTCTATCATCAACCAATGTAACAAAAATATATATAAATCTTGAGATCCCTCAGGTCGCTGAAATAATTGACAAGTGCATATTTCTAAAATTTATAATAACAAAAAAGTCTAATAAATAGCATATACTACCTCACAGAATGCCATTAACTTAATATTTTATTTTAAAAAAATTCAATGATAGGAATGGTCAAAAACATGATCCTATACAAGAAATACCAAAAATACATGCAAAACAATTTTCATAGGAGGATTTATTTTTAAATAATAAGAAGACAATAGTAAAGATAAAATGCATTGAATGAGATCCTACAAAACAGGTTTGTTAATTATTTCAAACTATACTCATCATTTATGTAAAAAAAAAAATAATATATCATATTATTTACATTAAAAAAAAAATACATATTAATTTCAAAGTTCATTGTAAGATGTGAACTGTTAGGGTATTGCAATAATAAGTAACATTGATACAACAATGGATTGGTATTATATTTTGTGCGTACTTTGTGAAAGGAATGTCAAATTACAAGCAGGATCATTTTGGTGTGCAAAATGTAAAACAAAAATAAATCTTTCTATCCCAAAGTTAGAGGCACTCACATTAACTACATACTCTCCAAATATTTATAACATATTTATCTCACTATAACTACTATATATATACAATTGCAAACTACTTCAGATACATGATTCAAATTGAAGTTTTTAATGCAACTAACAAAACAAAGTTTGTGATATTTGATCGAGATGCCGAGAAAATCTTAAATAAATCTACAAGATCGAGATCTTGTTGAAAAATAAACTAAGGTACAACTTATTTAAATTATTGTAAAAATATTGATATTGGAGAAGGAATCCCACTTGATTTGAAAAAAAAAATTAGGAAAAAAATGGATTTCTCTACTTCATTTGAATGAATTCAATCTAAAAGATGGTTTTGAAAATTACATAGTTGCTAAGATTTTTTATGCGCCTTCAAATGATAAAAAGGTATGGAAGAAAAAAAAACACAATTCAACATGCTATATTAATTCTTTTTGCTGCACTATTCCAAAATTAACAAAAATAAAAAATTTATAAAAAACCAAAAATAAAAAATTTATAAAAAACTATCACATCATTGAAATTTAATATAAATGCAAATACCTATGAAAAATCTTAGCGACAAAGTCCAAACTTTGTAAGATCTAATTAAGAATCTCTCGGTGCCAATTCATTAGTAATTAACACAAATGATGCAACAAAAGAAAAAAATGATGAAAGCTCAAAAATTGAACAAATATGGACAGACTAATTTCAAATGATGAAGATGGAGAAACTGATGATGACAACAAGCGTCACCATACCGCAATAACAAAGCATTGAAGAAAAAAAAAATTCATAATGAAGCTTTTTATTACATCACATAATAAAAATCAATAATATAGAATGAATTAATATGTTTTTATCAACTTTTATTATACAATATTACTCCAAGTTGTTTTCATTATTGCTCATTATTTGAACAAAATAATTATAATAGATATATGTGTGCAATTTATAATTGTTACTTTTTATGATGAATTCATTATTAACAAAGTTTTATAATAAATATGCTATAATATATGTATAATATTTTCCAAAAACAAATTTACATAAAACATTATAACATTATCCGTGCATCGCACGAGAAACTTACTAGTTTGACCAATTGTGGCTTCTCATGCTATTATATCATCACATCTCATTATATCCAGCTACAACCACTTCCACTAATTAATTCACATACCCTCTCAGCATTCATTTTTAGCCAAATTTGACAAATTGTGGCTTCCCATGCAGTCTGCAGATAATGTCACAGTAGTACTCAATCTTCTCTTTCTAAGGAACTAAACACCCAACTGGATTATATCATCACATCTCCTTACATCCAGCTACAACCACTTCCACTAATTATTTCACGTGGGTATGGGAATTGATGAGGGAAATGTTATAAATCATCCCACAAGTTGAATCCTAGAGCCAAAATATAACCAGCTTGGGCTTGTAAACAAAGCTGAGTTTTATGCTACTTATTATATACATGAACGGAAAATAAGGCCTGGTTGTTTAGCTGACATGGCTAGGGAAATGCATACATTGACTAATTTTCCCTCTTAGTCTTTTCTAATGCAGTTTTCTTTATTTCCACTTTTCATTATGTTAGTGACAACTGATAAGGACCACAGCATGAAAAAGCAAATAATTTTGTATTGAATAGAACTCAAGTAGTCAAAGAGAAATGATGAATATCTATAAACCTAAATAGCGTTCAAAATATAAGTACAAAACCTCAATCCACTTGCATTTTTAAAAAACTAGATGATATCCCGCGCGATGCGCGGACTATTTTACAATTTTATTTGAAATTATTTTTATGTATTATAAATCTACATATAATACTTAATACTTATTTTTTTGTATAATATTTATGTTTGCCCACAATATTGTTAATTTTGAAACTTGATTTTCTTAATTCATATTTTCTTTAAAAAAAAAATTGTATAACACTGTAAGATTATAATATATTATAATATTTACTGTTAAAAATAGATTTTATTTTTCAAACTGATTAAATGATTTTGAAATCTACAAATAAGAATTTAAAGTATATAATACTTTTATATCCTAAAATTACATAAATTTTAGCAACCTATCAAATACTTTCTCAACCACTCTATTCTCAAAACCATATATAGAGACCTTTATCACAAACACCCAATTAATTATCTCAATGAAATTAAGGAAATCATTTGTAAGTATGAACATAAAGAGAACGTGATTAAACAAAGAGAAATTTTCTAAAAACACATTCATTTATCAAAATTCAATCATCTTTAGTTGGGCATTCATATCCTTTAAAAAAAAGCGAAAAACACTTTTAAATCACCATTAATTTTTGTTTTTATCACTATGGCTCATACCGCACAAAATAGCAGTAAAATAAACTTACAAAGAAACCTACAAATTATGAATTCTAACACAAAATTTAAAATAAAATAAAATAAAAGCTAACTTCATAAATAATCAATTAGAATGTTTCTTTTTCTTTTTCTTTAGTTCTAAAAAAATACATTTATAACTTTCCAAAACCAAAATCTCAAACACCCAAAGACTCCAAGTGAATCATAATCTTCACAAAATCTACAATGTCTGACTTCAACTTCAAAATCGCAAGCTACCATCACTAAATAAAAAACGCAAGCCCCCTTCCTTGGTTATAGCCTACTCATATGGGTTACGATCAAATGATACTACAGCGTTGGAGTTATGTAGGTGTCATTGCAAGGTTAAAACTAAATGACATCCTTTTTTGTCTAAGCGCATTTGAGATGGGATGGTATAAAAAGCTATGGATATGTGTATATAAAGGAGTAGAAGTGAAAAGGGTGAATGGAAATGCAAAGAGTTTTGTGTGTGTGTGAAAGATGAAAAGTCTTGAAACATTGAACAAAATAAAACAAATAGTAGTCTTAAAACATTGAATAATAATGTAACAAAAATAGTCTTGAAACATTGAACCAAAAGAAATAAAGAGTCTTTACTTTTAAATTTATTCTTATCTCTAATGTGGCTTAAGAGTATTTCAATTTTCTTCATAGAGTGCACCACATGGCAGAACCTCATGCTCTCTCGCATGAGGTCTCTACTTTTATATATATATTGAGATTGATATTGATTACTAGAAAACCCATCTTAAATTCACTTCACTCAACCTATAGGTTCCCTAAACTGAAATCAAATCAAGAGTTCGCATATTTCTCAGTCCAAGCTCTAGCAGTAGTCTCATGTTTGGCTTCATCGGTCTTGTACATATGAGCAATCTCGGGGACAAGAGGATCGTCCGGGTTTGGATCTGTCAGTAGTGAGCATATCGACAACAGCACCTGCAACCAATTATTGTACTAATCAAACAATTTTTATTTTCGATTTTTGTTATACCCAAAATAATGGAAATTGGATTTAGATTTGACTGTGATGACTCTTGCTTTTTTTTTTCTTTTCTTTTTTTTTTTAATTCGAAAGTTTCACATGAGAGCATTTGAGGTCAAGATATTTCTATTGAAAATAGCCGAAAGTATCAAACTCATTATTAAACTTGGGAAAAAAGGGGGGGTTTGATCTTGATGAATTTGCATATGGTGGCAAAGTTTAACTATGAGGGTTTAGCTTACTTCCAATACTTTTTAGGCGAAAACATCATTTTGATCTCTACATTTTGGGGTCACGGTCAATTTGGCCCCTACATTTTGGTAGTAATCAATTTGGTCTCTGTTATTTTCAACTTGCAGTCAATTTAGTCCCTACTGTTAACTCATAACGAAAAATGTTTATTTGGCAAACGGTTTGCCTTGTTGGCACACATGTGGCTAACATAATAATATAAAATCAAATAATTAAATATTAAAAAAGCCACTTTAATAATAAAAGAAATCCATGTCAGACAAAAAAAATTCTAAAAAGATTAATTAAAAGAAAAAATAAAGAAAATGATTTTTTTTTAATAAAAAATCTCAATTTCTTTTATTTTCTTTTTGAATTCTTGCACTTTCTTAGTTTCTGTTTCTAAGCACAATGAACAAAACAGTCTAACTTAAACCAATCAATAATTTATGTTGGGAAATTTAGACCCCGGTTGATAGAATTAACAAGTTTTAAATCCAAGTTGTTTAATTAGATTTATTATGAATAAAACTTGTTAAAACAAACAAACATCAATATCATGTCAAAATCATGCAACGGAAATAATAAATAAGACAAGATATGATGACCCAGGAAAACCAATGAAACAAATTAGTTTCACAGTAAAAAACCTGGGGGTAAACCTTTTTGAAAAGCAATCTACTATAGTAAAGAGAAGTTTCAGATCTAGTACAAAACCTTTGTCTCTAGACTCTACAATCCCCGTAGATGAACTCACAGCAGAAACCTTCTACCGCTTCAGAACCTCTAAACTCTTCAATATATGAACACCACCCTTTGATGATGCACGAATCCCAATACGTGACTAACCAATTGCACGGATCCCAGTATGCGACTTAATCACCAATTAGAAGAAGATGTTGGCTACAAAGTTATTCACTTCATCAACAATGAAGATCAAGAAGGACTTGGTTACAAAACCTTAAGGCGCAAAGACGCAGTAGCTTCTTTCAGAGAGAATAAAGCATCGACTACCTTTTGCATATGTTCTCCTTGTATTCTCTTATGTGACGGCCTCTAAAATAAGCCTTATATAGGTCTAGGGTTGTGAGAAAAGAAACCTTACACAAATACATAAGCCTGGCCCAAAAATCAGATCTAAAAATTCTGATTTTCGTAACCTCGATCGATTGGGAGGTGTCGAGGAGGTGTCAAGCTTTAAACCTCGATAAATAGCTAGGTGTCGAAAAGCTGTCGAGCTAACAGGAGCTTTCTCGATCGATCCACCAGTTGTCGAGAAGGTGTCGAGATTGCGATAAGAAATACCTGAAGAGCACGATAGATAGCCAGCTGTCGAGAGGTGTCGAGCTATCTGTCCGCAAGTATCGAGCTATTTTTCCAGCTTTAATGAACAACTTTTCTTTACTTGTTTCTTGGTCCAATCTTCATGGCTTTAATACTAGACTTGAACAACATGTTCCTTGAAGTATTAAACACATCCTAGATCTACCTAAATACAAGTAAAGTGCATTTTGTCAAAGGATTAGCCAACTACATAAATATTGACATATGTTCCTAACATGAATTACATATGTCCTAACAATCTCCCCCTTTGGCAATCCGTGACAAAACCACAACAAACAAATGAACATATGGGAGAAGTCATAAATCACTCAACTCATATTCACTTGTTGAATACAATAAAATCTATCCTAACACAAACTCTTGAAAAACTTTGTAAGAAGAGAGTTTATAGCAAGTAAACTTTGATAACCTGTATTTCTGAAACACTTTAAACAAAACTCATCAAGGCATCGTTGTGTGAAACAGAAATAATAGTTTACATACAAGTAATAAGAAACATGTGTATGGAGATAGAAAAGAAACAACACATGTAGAGGTAGGTGAAGAAAACATACATCATCATATCATATAACAAAGATAAGCACAATGTATGTAAACATGGTCACAAGACCCAAGGTACAAGAAGAAGGAAGTAAGCACTCCCCCTAACAAGATGAAACACATCTCCCCCTTACAATGGAATGTATTTCTCCCCTTAACATGTAGAAACCACAAAATCTCCACAATTTCTCCCCCTTTTTGTCATGATTGACAAAGGGTACAAGAAGCTATAAAGCTTCACCCGAGAAACATAAAGATGATCAAAGGGGCACAAAGAAATCCATATAAATGCATGAATGTAATGAAACAAGATGCTATGGATGACAAGATAATAGAAATATGCAAAACATGTGAAAAACAAATCTCTCAACAAAAAAAAAAAAATGTTAAGCACATAGATCCTCAAAAGCAAACATACACACTAAACAAGTCTAACCAATTTTTATATTTCAAAAACAAGTCAAGACAGTTTAGTGAGTATACAATAGTACATGTAAAACCTTGTGATGGCCAAATTACATTGTACCTGCACATGTATCAAGAGTAGTAAAGAATATTACGTGTTGTGTGTGAAGAACATCGCAAGATTGCATATGTGTATACATGTTATGACGATTTGAGATATGAGAAAATCACTTTAACTCACACACAATCATAACTGTTTGATGGAGACTATCACCTTCGAGGTACATCTTATAACTCCCACATCTCCTAAAATACACGCTTGCAATCATATTTAAAACATTTTTGATCTTTTTGTTTTTTATTTTCTTTGCATATTTTCTTTTATTTAGCATATCATGCATGGGCATATAAAAGAGAGAAAAGAAATACCCAAGTCATTGCACTTTTGCTATGCTGAAACATACAGATGTCTTTGACACTGCACTTTTGCTATGCCGAAGCATACAGGTGTCATTCATGATTGGCGGGCAACAGTGGTAAGATGGTTATTTATGCCTTTCTCTTAGGATTTTCTAGTCCTACCCGTCAAAAAGAGTGATACAAGTGTTAAGTATAAGAGATAACTTAATCTTACTCATTACAAACAAGAGCCACAAAGTTCACTTGCTTAGTTGTGCATGAGAATGCTCATCTAAGCTACAGATGATACAAAGTTTAGAAAAATTTGTTTCAATGGCCATCCAAGGTACACAAGTACCAATGTACACAAAACACACACTGATTTTGTATTTTTCTAATTTTTCCTTTTTATTTTTATTTTGAAAACAAAACAAAATAAAACAAAACAACTAAATGAAAACAGACAAACAACATGAAAGTAGAAAGAAAGATGCAAATGCATGAAGGCATGATAGAAGGGTGCAGATGCATGAAAGTATGATTCCAAAAACAGATAAGAAATCAAGCAAATAGAGTTCTACTTTAGATAGAAAAAATTAAAGCAGAGGACAAATAGAAAAGACAATTAAATCTTAGGCTCCTTTCTCACCCACACAGCACGAGTCTTTGGCCATGAAGATGAAAAGGCACGTGTCCTAGGACATAGACGAATTAAAATTCTTCTGAAATTGAGTCAAAAAGCTCAAAGTTTTTAATAACTCTCCAAACAAAGGTGTAGGTCCTTAAGAGGAAACTTGGACCGTTTTGACAAATGCTTATGAGAATACAACTTAAAGCAATTAGGACGAATTTGTCCAGAAACACCACAATGATGACAAACATTAGGTCTAATAAAGGATTTAGATTTCATACCTTTATCACCTTTCTCAGATTGGGGCACAAAGACAGTCCTTGATCCAGAAGCCGTGGAAGAGGAAGGGCCAGAGGAAACAGCATATCCTAAGCCAGTCCTATCAGAACTAGGCTTTTGAGCATTCAATACCTCATCAAGCTTTGCACTAGAAATCCTCTCTATTTGAGTTCTAGCTTGACTAAGCTTAAGTTTAAGATTCTTGACATTCTTTTCTAATGAGGCATTCTCCACAACAAGAGTCTCAACTATCCTTGTAGTCTCATCTAGTTTGACTAACAGATCATCCTTTTTCAGTTTTTACCTCATTATACTCTTTTCTACAAAGATGAGAAGTCTTTTTAGATTTTATGAATTCAGTGCATAGCTTATCATAGGCTTCCTGAAGGGTCAACTTCTTGGGTACTTCATCATCAGAAGAATCCTCACTGTCACTAGCACTCTCCACAATCACCTTATCGGTTGTGGCAGTAAAGGCCTTAACATGACGACATTCATCCACAAACCCATCAGAAGAGTCATCCTCAGTGTCACTCCAAGTAGCAATCAACTCTTTATCTTCTAAATTCTTGGTCTTTTCCTTCATGAGGTAGTTTGGACACTCTATCCTCATATGACCAAAACCTTTGCACTCATGGCATTGGATGAGGGGTTTCTCATTCTTGCGCTTCCTTGAGGATTTAGATTTCCTAGGAGGTTTTCCTTTATCCTTTTTCCTAAATTGAAGAAGTTTGATAATCTCATCAATTATGAATGATAGATCCTCATCCTCATCATCATTTTCATCTTTATCTTCGCTTTCAGAGTCCTCAATCTCTTCCTCTATACCCTTAAGAGCCAAGCTTTTACTCTTTCCACCTTTTTCCATTGAGCCTAATCCCATCTCATAGGTTTGAAGGTTCCCTACAAGCTCAGTCAAAGAAATTTTATCAATATCCTTTACTTCTTCAATGGCAGTGATCTTGGCATGGAATCTTTCAGGTAAGGACCTGAGGATTTTCCTCACAATTTTGGATTCTGCAATACATTCTCCAAGGTTGAAGGCAGAATTCACAATATTCTTGAGTTTGGCATAGAACTCATCAAAGGTCTCATCCTCCTCCATCCTTATTTCTTCAAAACTGCTAGTGAGACTTTGAAGCTTCACAGTCTTTACTGCGTTGGTACCTTCATAGGTGGTCTCAAGAATGGTCCATGCTTCCTTAGTAACTTCTGTGGATGATATTTTCTTGAATTCCTCATTGGTCACCCCACTGAACAAAGCATTCAAGGCCTTACTGTTGAAATTTGCCGCTATAATTGTTGCATCATCCCAATCCACCGACACTTCCTTTGGCTTAATCTAGCCAACTTCAACAACTTGCCATACCTGTTCACCAAGAGCCTACAAAAGAACTTTCATACGAACTTTCTAGTACGCATAATTAGTTACATCAAATAAAGGAGGAATCAAAAGAGATTCTCCACGACCCATGAAAATAGGGGTCAAGGATCACACTCAAGAAATTAATCCAATTAGAGTGAACCCGCTCTGATACCACTTGTTAGGTAATTTAGACCCCAGTTGATAGAATTAACAAGTTTTAAATCCAAGTTGTTTAATTAGATTTATTATGAATAAAACTTGTTAAAACAAACAAACATCAATATCATGTCAAAATCACGCAACGGAAATAATAAATAAGACAAGATATGATGACCCAGGAAAACCAATGAAACAAACTAGTTTCACAGTAAAAAAAACCTTGGGGGAAACCTTCCCGAAAAAAAATCCACTACAGTAAAGAGAAGTTTCAAATTTAGTACAAAACCTTTGTCCCTAGACTCTACAGTCCCCGTAGATGAACTCAAAGCAGAAACCTTCTACCGCTTCAGAACCTCTGAACTCTTCAATATATGAACGCCACCTTTTGATGATGCACGAATCCCAGTGCGTGACTAACCAATTGTGCGGATCCCAGTATGTGACTTAATCACGAATTAGAAGAAGATGTTGGCTACAAAGTTCTTCACTTCATCAACAATGAAGATCAGGAAGCACTTGGTTACAAAACCCTAAGCCGCAAAGATACAGTAGCTTCTTTCAGAGAGAATAAGACATCGATCACCTTTTGCATATGTTCTCCTTGTATTCTCTTATGTGACGACCTCTAAAATAAGCCTTATATAGGTCTAGGGTTGTGAGCAAAGAAACCCTACACAAATACATAAGCCTGGCCCAAAAATCAGATCTGAAAATTCTGATTTCCGTAACCTAGATCAATCGGGAGGTGTCGAGGACATGTCGAGCTTTAAACCTCGATAGATAGTTAGGTGTCGAGGAGGTGTCGAGAAGCTGTCGAGGGGACAGGAGGTTTCTCGATCGATGCACCAGCTGTCGAGAAGGTGTCGAGATTGCGATAAGAAACACCTTAAGAGCTATCTGTCCACAGGTATCGAGCTATCTATCCAGCTTTAATGAACAACTTTTCTTCACTTGTTTCTTGGTCCAATCTTCATGGCTTTAATAGTAGACTTGAACAACATGTTCCTTGAAGTATTAAACACATCCTAGATCTACCCAAATACAAGTAAAGTGTGTTTTGTCAAAGGATTAGCCAACTACATAAATATTGACATATGTTTCTAACATGAATTACATATGTCCTAACAATTTATTAAATATCAAGACTCAATTTCTTTTCAATTCTTTTCTTTTAATCTATTTTCTTAGCAGCCACATAATAGTCATACAACTATCAAAACCACCACAGATTTGACCACCAACAACCACCATCAATATCAAAACTACCAAAGGCTGAACCCCTCACTATAAACTCCTAAATTCCTAATCACAAACACTGACAAACTCTCTCACACTTTGCAAATTTTCCCTCCCAACTTTCTGTCACTTTCCCAAGAAAAACAATTCACAAAAAAGAAAGTGAAAATGCGTGAGATTCTTCACATCCAGGGAGGCCAGTGTGGGAACCAAATACATGCGAAGTTTTGGGAGGTGGTGTACGCGGAGCATGGGATCGATTCAATGGGTCAATGCATTGAAGTGCTTGGTATTGGGATTTTTTTGGCTAAACACTCGGTATTGAGATTTGATTTCATATTGTGGTGTTGCTGGGTATTGTGTTTGGGAAATAAGAAAGTGCAAGAATTCTAAAGAAAATAAAAGAAAGTGAGGATATTTTTTAATTCATTTTATATATATATATATTTTTTTTTTTTTTTTTTTTTTTTTTTTTTTGAGGATATTTTTTAATTCATTATATATATATATTTTTAATTAATCTTTTCAAAAATTTTGTGTCTGACATGGATTTCTTTTATTATTAAAATTCTTATGTGGATTTATTAATGTTTAATTAATTGATTTTATATTATTATGTTAGCCATGTGTACGCCAACAAGGAAAATTGTTTGCCATGTAAGCATTTTTTGTTAGTGAGTTAAGAGTGACTAGCAAAATGTAGGTTTGGGGGTATTTTATGTGCATTAAATATATACAATAAAATACTCACATATCTACATATTTAGCTTTACTTTTATGTTATTTTGTGACTGATTATGTAATATCTTTGTGTTGCAGGTAACAAGGGCTTTACATGCAAAGTGGGGCTAGGCCAATTGAATCAAACCAACTTACATCCAGCCAGGCATGAATATTAAATTTAAGTCCAATTGGAGTAAGGAATCAAAGGAAATTTGCATCAAATTCAAGTCCAATTCGGATTAGGATTCCAGCCTGCACATCAGTTAGTATTTTTGGCATAACTTTCGGCTCAGACGTCCAATCTAGATGATTCAAGTTGGGCTGGAATTTAACTTAAAGGGCTACAACTATGTAGTTTACCAGGAGCCCGAATTCTGAAGTTAAATGGGCCAAAATAGTCGGTTAAGTGAAGCCTAAAAATCTGGGATTTTCTCCAAACGGGAATTCAACTTGTAATAGGATTCCTTAACCTATTTAAAGGCTTTTTAGGGCAAAATTCAGGAGGCGGAGGCTAGTGCTAGGGCTGAGATGCAAAACAAAAAATTGGAGCAAGAGGCAGTGCCGCATGTGGCTTCTCTGTAGCTTTTCTCCATGATAGCATTGTGACTATTTCTTTCTCTATTTTATTTGTCTAGTTTAATTTTTATTATTTTATTTTTGTGTTTTCTTTCAATTACTATGAGTAGCTAAATTTATAATTAGGGTTGAGGATGAAACCTTGTTAAGGATTATCAATAATATTTATCTGATTTGATTTTTCCCACAATAGTTGTTCTTTAATGATTTAAATTGTTCTTGTTTTATATCAATTGACTAAGATGAGATTTTAGATATGAGTTCAATCATGTTTTTCTCATGATTTAGGATTTGTCTTAATTAATTGAATGCTTGGTTTATTAATTCTTGATTATAAAATTGGGTATCATTTGTGATTTGTCTGTCAATGGATACAAGTTATGATTTGATTTTTAGAATTAGATATATCTTGTGATTTGTTTGGCTACGGATACAATTGATGATTTGGTTTTATACTTAAGAAGCGAAGAAGAACATGCTTTTGATTTTTAAAATAAAGATTTTAATGAGAATATTTTTCATGATAGCAAGATTGATTTCTAGATTATCATGTAGTGAGTTGGGAAAAATTAATTATCATAAATATATGCTGATATGACTTACAAGGCGAATTCCAAAACCTTAATTCATTTCCCTTGATTGTTTACATCTTTTTATTGCTTTATATCTTTTGCTTAATTTTATTATTTGCTTAGTTTATTTAATTTCAAAACAACCAATTTTTATTAAACTAGATTAGGATTAATTTGGTTAAGGTTTAATTAATTTTCCTACGTTCATTCAAGTCCCTGTGAGTTCAACCTCGTTCTTGTTAAACTATACTTCGGTACGGTTCGTACACTTGCTAGTATTTTAAAATTTCACAACAGCCCACACTTTGAGCAAGTCTAAACAAGACTAACAACCTGTTTTTGTAAGGTTGAATTTAATCAACCATCTAATTGGCTTTATTCCGTGACCAATTTGCGTGTAATTTAGCACTTAGTAACCCTGTATTTAGGTGGAAAAATTGTAAGGGTAGTGTGTGAGAAGATGTGAAGAAAAGCTCAAGAGTGTGCAAGAAAAACAGAGTCTCGCGGCTAGGGCTCGCGGGTGGATCGCGACTGGCAAGCCGCGAAAAGCAGGCACGTGAGAGGCACACTAGGAAGCTGAAGGGTCGCACCAGCTGTCACGCTACAGGACAAAAGTTCCAGGCTGTCCAGGCCGTTACGTCGCGACTGGAACCCGCGACTTGGACAAGCCGCTAGGTCAAGCCGCGAGTTAACCCTGTTTGGCAAAAACTGACGTTTTGCATTCCCTTCTCACCCTACTATATATACACCCTTATACCCTCTAAATTGGTAGAGCTTCTAGAGAGAATTTTGTAAGAGAAACCCTAGAGAAAAACAAGATTGCCTCATCCCCAATCTTTACCTTAGAGACTCTACAAATTCCTCTACTCTCTTCCTCTCCATTGTCATACCCTTGAGAGGTCTTTTACCAAATCCTTATCTCACCACACCCACGTCTGTGAGAAGGTTCATTTGGTGCTTTGGGAAGCAGTTTGGGAAGGAACCAATATACATTGGTTGATGCTATGGTCAAGTAGCGGAATCCGGGAAGCTAAAGAAGAAATAGGTTCGGCGTAACCTCGTTGGAGCAAGAAGCTTGGAGGGCTTAGGTACTTGGGTAGATTAGGCTTGGAGGGTCTTCTGCTGTTCATGTATCCCAACTACATTTTCTAGTGGATTTTATCACCGCTTGGAGGGCGGCGGAGAGGTTTTACGCCGAGGACTTCGGTTTCCTCTTCGATAACACATCGTGTGTTGTCCGTGTGTTTGCATCTTCTTTCCCTTTATCTTTGCCTTATATTTACTGCTGTGGATGTGTTTATATTTGGCTTAGATTGCTCTATCAATTCTGGTATAAGCTTGTTATCATATTCCGCACATTAATTGTTTGATATAAAGCTTGAATTGGTATTTTTATTATTTGGGGTCTAAACGTTCAAAGGAGTTTCATACCCTTTTTGAACTTTCAATTGGTATCAGAGCGGGTACACTTGTTGTGGTTTTAATACCTGAGTGTGATCCTTGACCCCTTGTTGAGATGGATAGGTCTCAATCTCTCAATGTTCCACCATTTTTTTATGGTAATAATTATGCATTTTGGAAAGTCCGAATGAGGGCGTTTTTGTGTTCTATGGATGAGACTGTGTGGGATGCAGTTGAGATAGGTTGGACTAAACCGGAGGCTCCTAAGGCAAACTGGGATAAGGCTGCTCTTGCAGCGGTAAATGCAAATAGCAAGGCATTGAATGCTATTTTCTGCGGTGTATCTCTAGAAGAATTCCACCGGATTTCTCACATCTCCGTTGCTAAAGAAGCATGGGAAATTCTGGAGACAACCTATGAGGGAACTAAAAAGGTGAAAGGACACAAAACTTCAAATGCTGACCACTCGCTTTGAGGAGTTAAAGATGAGTGATGAAGAATCGTTTGATTCGTTCTACAGCAAGTTGAACGAAGTGGTTGTTGGAAAATTTAACTTGGGGGAAAAGACGGAGGACTCGAAGATTGTAAGGAAGATTCTCCGGTTACTACCAGAAAGTTTCCGGCTCAAAGTTACAGCCATTGAAGAGAGCAAAGATCTTGACGAAATCAAGGTTCAAGAGCTGGTTGGTTCTCTACAGACATATGAGTTGTCCCTTCCTTCGGCGAAGAAGAGCAAATCCCTTGCTCTTAAGACAATTGATGAGAGGATAGTATCTCATGACTCTTTGGAAGAGGATACGGTAGATAAAGATGTGGCGTATCTTGTAAAGAACTTCCGTAAATTCCTAAAGCTCAAGAATAGTGGAAAATTTGGTGACAAAGGAAAATTCCAGAGCGCCGGAAAAGAGAAGAAAGAGTTTCGAAGAAAAGATGGTAAAGATTCCCAACCCTCACAAGGAATTACATGTTTTGAATGTAATGGGCATGGGCATTTTAAGAAAGAATGCCCAAATTACTTGAAGTCGAAGGGAAAGGTTTATGCCACCACTTTAAGTGATTCGGACTCATCAAATTCTGACTCCGATGAGAGCTGTGATGAAGAAGGAAATTTCTCCGCATTCATGACAATTGCTCATGTGGAATCCTCAGACGACTTGGAGACACTTGTGAAGGAGCTTGGTGAGCATTCTGATTTGGAGTCTATTGGGGTTGTTGAAGAATCGGAAGCTGAAGAGGATGAAGGTACATTGGGTCTTTAAGAGAATTACGCTTTACTTCTTGAGAAATCAGGTGAGTATGCAAGGGTTGCAAAGGCAGCTGTAAAGAAGATGAAAAGGGCTGAAGAGGAATACAAAAGTCTACTGGCTAGATATAAAGAGGCTAAATGTGAGATTGAGACACTAAATGGAGAGTTATCGGAAGCTTATACCAAAGTAAGATTCCTTGAGCAAGAGGTGGAGCAAGCGCAAGCCAAGATAGAAAGGGTCTCATCTAGAAAGCGGGAAGATGTTATCTCGTCTCAGAAACACTTCTCAGACAAGTCCGAATTGGGTTATACCGGAGGAAGTAGCTCTTCGGCCAAAGCTACCAAAGAAGTGAAATTTGTGAAGGCCATAGAGCCTATTGGAGAAGAAGCCATCCCTGGGAATGTTGAGGCTGAGAGGAAGAATGTGAGTGAGCAACGGGTGTTCAACAAGTCCCGAAATCAATCTGAAGTCAGATTTGGAGCTAGAGCAAGATCCCTCTCAAGACCACAACGGGGTCCTAGAACAGAGTATGTGTGTCACTACTGCGGACTGCAAGGGCATACTAGACCCAAGTGTCAAAAGCTGAGAGCAGACAACAATACAAGCGCACCTCGGTCAAGAAGAAGAAGGAATGACAAGAGGTCTTGGGGTGGTGAGCAATCAAGGAGCCAAAACCGTGATCCCGGAATGACGGATGTGATGAAAATGATTGGCGCCTTCACCACTTGCTTGGAGAGCTTCAATAGGAGGTTTGAAAGTCCTAACTCTCGTACCCGATCTGTCAAGGATATCACCCCAAACGCACGTGATGTGTGGGTGATAAAGGGTTCTCATGCATAAGCATTATAACATGTCCTTGCATCAATTCTTCCTATGCTTTGTGGATAAGATTGGTTATTTGCTTTGTGTTTTTGAGCATTTGTTTAATTTGTGGTTTGTTTGTGTTTAAAATGCTTTTATTGCTTTTATTCTTTTTGTTTTTGATCTTTCTCCTACTGTTTTTGTGTCAAAAATCCAAAAACACATAAAAAGTTGAAAATCCAAAAAGTTTGATCACTTTGTTGAGTTTTGTCTCCAAGCATGTTTTGCCCTGTACCTCTGTACTTATGGCTTTGTGCATTTAACGAGCTTAGCTTGTCTCTCATGCACTCATATCTTTGTGGAAGAAATTCTGAAATCTATGTGATTGTTGTAAATAGATCTTCAACCTTGTCATGAATGATTAGTGAATGGTTTTGTTGATCTTGAGACTTGCATAGACTCTTGCCTATATATCTTCCCACTTTTTATTTTTATGCTTTAAAAGAGCTCTCTAAATGTAAATCTCCAAATGAAAAGAGATATAGAGCTGCAAAAGCTTGTCGCACACACTAGTATTTGACTAAGAAAAAGGGAAAGCGATCAAAATAAATTGTGTGATGCTCAAAAAGGCCAAAGGCTAATTCATCAATTGAAATATCAAAAATTTCAGGCATCTATCTCAAAATGAGATTTTCTTTGCTCAAAAGTTGCAAATGATATGTTGAATTTGGAGCCAAATGAAAAGCTTCAGAGGATTGTTATCAAGTCCTTGTGGGAAGTCATATATGCATGTCTCTATAATTGAGATAGGTCACATTATCTAGTGCTAGTTGTGTATAGCTCGATTGAATTGATCATTGAAGCTTCACATTGGACTAAGGACTATCTCATTTTCGATATCCACACACAACACACAAGTCTATGTTCAATGAATGCCATATTCATTTGTGTGATTGTACTTGATTAAATGTGCTTTCACATGCTCAATCTTTGTTGATCAAACACAAAAAGATTTTTGAGTGTTTTGTTTTGTTTTTGGAAAGAACTTTGTTTTTGCAAAATGTCAAAAATTTCAAAAACAGTGTTGCCCTGTTTTGGCGACTAAGTCGCGGGTTAGCACAGTCGCAAGCCCCAGTCACGAGCTCAGTCAGAGATTTTCGCGACTTACTGGCGAGTCAGTACTCTAGTCGCGAAAAAGACTTAGAAAATTTTTGAAAATTTTGAGTTTTGCTATTTTCGTGACTTATTTTGGCGGCTTGTTCGCGAGTGGAAGGTACAATCGCGAGGTTTACTCAGAGATTTTCGCGGCTCAGCTCGCGACTCCTTCGCGGCTAAATCTTCCAGTCGCGAAAAACACTTAGAAGATTTTTCTAGAATCTTACCTTCACAGTGTTTCGCGGCTTGATCTGGCGACTTGGACAAGTCGCGAAAAACGCGTGTTTTGAGTTTTTGAAGACAGGTTTTAAAATTGATTTTCAGTTTTCCCTCGATTTTCAGTGATTGTTCATTATCTTCTTCTCAAAATCTCTCTCTCAACACTCCGTGTTCTTTTGAAAAAGCTCTAAATTTCTGCATCATATCTTCATCAAACATCACGAAAAAGGTATGGGTTTTCAAAACTTCACTTCATTCATCATGATTTCACTGCTATTCTTTTGAATCTGATTGGTTGTGTTGTTGTTTTTGGAGATTATGGCTATCATACTCTTGCAGATGTTGATACATTTATGTTTTTGCTCTATTCAGTCCAAATGGGTCTTGCTCTGAATATATTTGCATTCTTCAGTTTAAACTTGTTGAACTTGTTATATCCAATGTTTGGTTATCAACTATGCTTAGTCTATGTCTGTTTTATCACTGTGTAACTCATTTGTTACTAATGTGTGTGCATTTCCCTATTCTGTGCTATGTCTTGTTGTGGCCTTTTCTGATTGTTTACAGATGGCTTCCACATCCTCTAAGAAGAAGACTCCTGCTAAGAAGGCTGATAAAAGATTGAAAATGGACAACAACCTGTTTAGGTCAGTCAAGCATTTTGAGAGATACAGAGATTCCTTCGTAAAGGGAACCATTATCCAGGAAAGATTTGTGGATTTACATGACTTGAGGGATACATTCATTCCAAAATGCTTTGAAGGCAGAGGCTGGGAAAAACTTCTGGGTGACTTACCTTTAGTGTGTGAACCACTAATCAGAGAATTCTATGCCAATGTTGTGATAAAGGAGGAGGAGTTGAACTGTTGGTTAAGGAGAAAGGAGTTTACCCTAGATGCTCATGACATTGATAAGGTTTTGGGGTTGGAGGGGTTAGATGAGTATGAATTCACAAACTACAAGGACAGAATGGTCTCCCTAGAAGCTGTCCAGAGAAAGATTGGTGGGGTTTTAGAAAAGAGGTGTCTCAACACTTCTGACTTTCCTAAAGACATGAGGTGTTTAACAACGATAATGATGTACAATCTGTACCCTATAAGGAAGATGACTACATTGACAAATGCCAGAGCTATCTTTCTTATGGAACTTAAGGAAAACACCCCTATTGACATCAGTTCCCACATTTTTGCTACTATCATGGAAGAAACTAAAACCACCTCGAAGCCCAAGCTGGTGTTTCCAAGTCTTCTCATGAGAATTTTCAAAGAAAAGGGTGTTGCAATCCCACAAGATGTTGCAATCCCACAAGATATCAGTCTCATGCCTCCTTTATCAGCTATCAATAAACTTACTCTCATACGGATACAGAGTCGTCTTCTAGGTGAAGAAGAAGAGGGTGTCCATGAAGAAGGTGATCCTATGGAGACTGAAGCAGAAGGTGCAGGACCAGTTTCCACACCTAGAGTAAGAGTCAAGAGGAGCAGACCTTCCACCTCATCACCTGTATCTCCTGATGCCTTTCAAATCAACCTGGAGAGACTTGATACAATCCGAGATGTTCAGAATCAACAGACTGAGAGGATGACAGCAATGCAGGACCAGCTTGATGTTCTCTCTGCCAAGTTTGACAGCATTCATACTAGTCAGGATCACTGACCCCTTAGCCATTCCGGTCAAAAAGGGGGAGTATTTTTGAAGCAGCTCTTGAGGGGGAGTGTCTGGTTTAAGGGGGAGATTTCTTCATCATTCCTTTTTAGAGTTTGTTCTGTATATAAAACTTTGTTAACTCAAAATACTGTGGTAATAGCTGTTTATTTCAGCATATATATATTTAGTATGATGTTTTTTTTTTTCGGCTGTAGTTCTTTATGTTGCTAATCTGTACCCATTGTTGCTTTTGTAAGCTTTGAGGGTTGTTTATAGCACTTATGCATGCTTGTAGGATTTTATGGTTTGTGCCATGTATTTGCAAAATTTTGCTTATGCAGCCTTTATGCTTTTGTGTTTTGGTACTTGTTAATGCCTTGCATTATCTTAAGTACAACACTCTTGTGCCCTTGTAGGATTGTTCCTAGATGCATATATGTTTGTATGCATTGGTTGAGTGTTGGACTTGCAAATGGTACTCTTCAATTGAGCTTATCATTTTTGCATGTCCGGATGTTCATTCCTTGTGTGAATGAACATAGTAATCACTTTTGCTTAGTGACTACTGGTTTTGATCTTGCCATGAATTATTGCTTTTATGCCTATGTTCATTTTTGCTTGATCATGCTTATTTTGCTCCATATGAATATTAAGTTTTCTGCATACAATGATATTGCTATGTTATTGTGTTTCAGGAGTTACTTATTCATATGTTCAAGAGCTTTACAGAATCTAGAGTTAGGTGTGAGTGAGTTTTCCAACTGTTCCTAACTCACGTTTAAGTCTAGAGTCTGTTGTAGGGTTTTGTCACGGAATAGCCAAAGAGGGAGATTGTAAGGTTGAATTTAATCAACCATCTAATTGGCTTTATTCCGTGACCAATTTGCTTGTAATTTAGCACTTAGTAACCCTGTATTTAGGTGGGAAAATTGTAAGGGTAGTGTGTGAGAAGATGTGAAGAAAAGCTCAAGAGTGTGCAAGAAAAACAGAGTCTCGCGGCTAGGGCTTACGAGTGGATCGCGATTGGCAAGCCGCGAAAGGCAGGCACGTGAGAGGCACACTGGGAAGCTGAAGGGTCGCGCCAGCTGTCACGCTACAGGACAAAAGTTCCAGGCTGTCCAGGCCGTTACGTCGCGACTGGAACTCGCGACTTGGACAAGCCGCGAGGTCAAGCCGCGAGTTAACCCTGTTTGGCAAAAACTGACGTTTTGCATTCCCTTCTCACCCTACTATATATACACCCTTATACCCTCTAAATTGGTAGAGCTTCCAGAGAGAATTTTGTAAGAGAAACCCTAGAGAAAAACAAGATTGCCTCATCCCCAATCTTTACCTTAGAGACTCTTCAAATTCCTCTACTCTCTTCCTCTCCATTGTCATACCCTTAAGAGGTCTTTTACCAAATCCTTATCTCACCACACCCACGTCTGTGAGAAGCTTCATTTGGTGCTTTGGGAAGCAGTTTGGGAAGGAACCAATACACATTGGTTGATGCTATGGTCAAGTAGCGGAATCCGGGAAGCTAGAGAAGAAATAGGTTCGGCGTAACCTCGTTGGAGCAAGAAGCTTGGAGGGCTTAGGTACTTGGGTAGATTAAGCTTGGAGGGTCTTCTGCTGTTCATGTATCCCAACTACATTTTCTAGTGGATTTTATCACCGCTTGGAGGGCGGCGGAGAGGTTTTACGCCGAGGACTTCGATTTCCTCTTCGATAACACATCGTGTGTTGTCCGTGTGTTTGCATCTTCTTTCCCTTTATCTTTGCCTTATATTTACTACTGTGGATGTGTTTATATTTGGTTTAGATTGTTCTATCAATTCTTTTATAAGCTTATTATCATATTCCGCACATTAATTGTTTGATATAAAGCTTGAATTGGTATTTTTGTTATTTGGGGTCTAAACGTTCAAAGGTGTTTTACACCCTTTTTGAACTTTCAGTTTTGATCATGGTTTGCCAACAATACACATTAGAGTTCTAAATACATAAAATCCTAAGTCTTTAGAACCTAACAATATTTTTCTCTTGCTTGGATTTTTTGCTTTATTGGTATTGATAATCTTATTCTTTTGCTAAATTAAATTTGATTGAATGTTGAACTTGTAGATACGATACCCCATTTTGCGTCTCACATTTAACCCTACTGGTATTACATTGCATATTATCACCATTTAATGTCTCCAAGGCAAGATTGTAATTTTGACCTTTTGATCTCCAAATACTTCTTATAAAAAAAATCTTGAGGTCATAATGATCAAGATGACAGTTCGTGAGCATTAATCGGACCACCAAATTAAAAGATATCAAAAAAACAAGGTTTAATAGTAAAGGACACTTTCATGAAACTGGTCTCAACCATAGGTGATTATAATCTCTTAATTCTAATTGGTCTATTTTCAGTCTAATTTAAATTAAATGATGTGTCATATTCCTATTGGCAGTGTCGATACCTCACGGTCGTCGACCACCCAAAAACAGCGACGCGCACGCCCCTCCCTAGAGGGTGGTTCGCGGGCTTGGGTGCGTGCTCTCTTATGACTAATGAGTCATTTTTAAATTGTCACAAGTTTGTGAAGTCGCCACCAATCATTAGGTTTTTGCTAAGGTGTGATTGGTCATCTGACTCTGTTTGATTTTATTACCAATCCTTGGTTATGAAAAAGTCAGTTTTTTCCTAATCTAACTGGATGATAAAAAATCTTGATTCTTGGTTTGAAAGTCTAGTAACGTGTGGGGAAGGTGTTAGGCACCCCACAACACCTGTCGTGAGACAGTCTTTTGTTTTGATAAATTCTTAATGTTTGGTCATAGGTAGATAAAAGCGAGCTACTAGCATTAGCATTCGTGGCTTTAAAGAAATGGGCTTTGAGGAGTAAATTGGCCAATATAAAAGTTTAGGGGGTGTTTTGGCCAATGGTTGAAAGTTCAGGGGGTATATGGACATTTTTTCCTAGTGTACAGAGGAACATTACTTACTCTGAGGATAACTGGGAAGAAGATAATTTCTAGAAGCATAATTTCTGAAATTCAGTTCTAGTGCTGAATTCCATAGTTAGGGGCCATTTAGAAGTGTCAGTTTATAGAAGAGACTTATAGTAGACTAAATTGCAATCAGTTATTTGATATTGTGTACTTACACTTGCTCTATGCTGCTTTAATCTATACATTGTGTTCATCCAGGTTTAAGGATCGGATTTCAGGATCATTTTTGAGTTCTGGGCAGAAATTTGACTTTGAACACGGACTATGTCCAAGAAGCTTTAGAACAACAGTTGGCAGAGTTTTGGAGGGGCTTTGGGGAAGATTCGATAGGGGTTCTGAGAGGATTAAAAGCTTCAAAAAACTGAAAAGCATCCCTTAAGTAGGAGATCAGCCAAAAAAAGTGCCAGCTCCTACTCCTAAGAAGACAATTCTTGATCCTCGGTCAATTTCTTCAAACTTGGAACAAAGTATTTGTGCTCTCGTGTGATATCTGTGGCCATGGACCCTTTGTTCTTTTACATCCCAGTGATCCATAGAATCATATTAAGGACAAGAACGACAAATATAAAAGCCTTGACATGGACTAAAAACTAGCAACAATTGCTTGTGTTCTTCGATCACTCTTTGATGCCTTTTATGTACTGGGTTTATTGCGCCTGTCTTCAGAAGTGGTGAGACGATTACTGATCTGGTGGCTATGGCAAAGAGATACTTATCCACATACTTCCTCATTGACATTCTATCGATTCTTCCATTGCCACAGGTATGCAAGACATTTCATGAAATCTTATTTAGTGCATTTTGATATAAATTTTTACTGAAAGCTTATTGGTTGAAAAATGGTTGAAAAATGGTAAAAATGAGATTTTAAAAAGTTGTATATAGGCAAAGAAACTAAAAAGTGAATAGAGAAAGCTCTTGCCAGACAGATACACGTCTTTGTACATTCAGTTCAAACCCCACTGCAGTCATAGGTTCGCAATTTTATAGTAACAAACTTGCTTCCATACTTGTTACTTTGCAATTATTCGAGGAAGTGATTATAATCATACATTTCATTTGGCTTCCATTTTTGCCGCTGTTAAACCAATTATGGAAATAATGGAAACTAGTTTCTCAAGGGAGAATTACCACAGTTTGAATGCCATACTTATGCCTTTACAACTATGTGTGTGGAGAAATTAAGGTTGGATTTTATATGCCCCAACAATTATTATTATTATTTACTTATTGTAGTTTAATAGATAGGTCCTAGAAGTCTATTGAAAACATGAAGAAGTGTCAATTAAGCTATAAGACTTTTGACAATATTTGACAATAACTAGTTCAAAGTGATACTTGGAACACACAAAAACACATAATGCATCTATCAATCTATATGTAAAAGTAAACAATGCCTTATGCTGAAGTTGTGTCAAATTGCTTGATTTAAAAGAATTAACCGTGTAAGGGAATGTCAGTTTTACAGTAATGGATGTGTTCTGCTTACTTTTCAGGTGGTAGTTTGTGTTATCATTTTCTCTAAAAAAACCAAAGCTCCATTAATCATGAAGCAAATGTTGAAGCTCGTAATCTTCTCACAATATGTACCTAGTCTCTCTCGGCTCTATCTACTATACATGGAAGTAACAAGAACCTTAGGGATACTGACTCAGACAGCATGGGCTGGAGCTGCTTATAATCTTTTTCTCTATATGTTAGCCAGTCACATAAGTTGATTTTGAATTATTAGCAATATTAATTTCAAAGATTTAATGATGATCACAAATAAATGTGACAAATTTAGCAAGTAGTTGGAGCTTTTTGGTACTTGTATGCCATTGAACGAGAGGGTACATGCTGGACAGAGCACTGTCAAGACTCTTTGGCAATATTTAGTCTCTTTAATTTTTTTTTCTTTTTTTCATGAAAAGGTGTCTACTCCCTTAACTCAATTGCATCGCCTCAAACATTATTTCAAATTCATCTGCATAGGTTTTAATTTCCAAGAGTGAATGTTTGCCTATTAAAATTTGGTTACCTAAGTTCCTATATATAAATCTGTTAGGTTCTAAAGGTTTAGGAATTTATGTATTTAGAACTCTAATTTGTAATGTTGGCAAACCATGATCAAAACAACATGTTTAGACTTGTTAAAGTATACTCAAAGTTGATTAATTATTATAAAGTTGGAATCGAGAGACTGTAGATGCATTGGGGCATTTCGGTCTGACTCGATCGATCGAGGACTAGATTCGATCGATCGAAAATCGACCAGATTGCGTTTTCTGCAGTTTTCCAACTCAGCCCTAGCTCATTAAAACGTTTAGGGTTTTTATGTTTTTGCCCTAGGTATATAAGGCAAAACCCTAGCCACGTTTTAGTGTTGCTCAAGTTGTATTGTTGCTCATACATTGCGGTTTTGTGTAAATCTCTTGTGAGATCTAGAGGAGCTTTCCTTTACACAAAGCTTAGGATTTTCTAGATGGAGATTACTTCAACATCTTGATGATCAACTTGGTTGCTGCCTTTGAAGCTTAAAGAATATCAAGCGTGGGTGCTTGTAGCTGATTGAAGAATTCAAGAAAGAAGGAGTCCGTGGATTCGGAGCTTGCACGGGGTCGTGTCAGTAAGTTCTACTGGCAGGTAGCATTAGGAAGTCGAGCGGGGAGCTTGTAAGTCCTTTTGTATGAACTTCAATTCTTTCATAGTGAATTCAGTTTTGCCTTGAGGATCGGTGGGTAAAATCCTCCCCAGGTTTTTTACCGGTTTGGTTTTCCTGGGTGATCATATCATGTGTTATTTATTATTCCGCTGCTATATATTTTCATGATATGATTGTTTGATTGTTTTAACCTAGTATTGCATAATTTGACTAAGTAACAACTTGGCTAATTAACTAGGCTACTAATCTGGTTGTGTGTTAAGGGGTCTAAAACTGTTCAAAATCAAGGCTTGTCAACTTATAACAAGATCTAACACATTGTGAGTTATAGTTTAGGAGCTAAAGGCATTTCTATATTGAATCATTTTGTTTTTTCTCAACTCTGCTGGCCAAAACCTTCAAACAAGCACTTATATTGGGGAGATAGTATTTGCTGTCGCAATATCCACCTTTGGGTTGGTTTTATTCTCGTTACTTATTGGCAATATGCAGGTGACTCTCTGATTCTTATCAGTTCTCTTTCTAACCTAATGTTTTAGCAATATGATATTATTATGTAAATAGATATTGTTTGAGTCAGTTTGACTTTTTGTTTTTGTTTTTTCCTTTTTTATACAACATAGAAATTTTAGTTACATGCCAGCATAAATAATAATAATAATAATAATAATAATAACAATAAAGAAGTTCACATAAGTGTTTAGTGCTTGTTCAACTCAGTTTACAACCGAACCTAAAGTCCTACACACAACTACCAGCCATTCAAAAATGAGTCTTTCTGTTCTCTGGTGGTTTCAGGTCTTCCATTATGAAAGAGCAAATTCAGGGGGCTTTGGCAACCCGGGTTATTATGCCTTGAGCCTCCATGGTCTCTATTTGAACCATTGCCTTTTGAAATCCCCCCTCCTTTGCTTGGTATAGGTCTTCTCCGACTGCTGCTATTGTGCCATGGACTGTGTTGTAGACCTGTAATGAATGGCATACTTCAAAAACTGGTCTCCCATATCTACTCTTTGCCTGATATGCTATGCCTCCCCTGTTTGTGTTTTTTCTTTTATGTCCCCCCTCCCCCCTCTAGTGCGGCCTCCCAACAGTCAGTATTAATTGTTAATATTCTAATTTGTCGCTGTAGAGCTGCGTAAGTCATCCTAGCCATTGCTATCTCCTTCTCCCTTTGATTGAAAGCCATGTACCTGTGATATCCAGAAAGTGCATAATATGCTAATTTATCCAATAAACATGCAAACATTATTGTATTAATTTCTCTGTGGTGTATTTTTTCTTAAAGATTTACTGTTCTATTTAGCTTCAACTGAAATTTGATGTTAGTCTATCCTCACTAACTCTATCCACTCTTATGAGTAGAAACCTTTCCACAAATAGTCATAAGATTCGATTAACAAAAGTGCTATATTATGAATGTTACAAAGTGAAAGTTCAAATAGTGTGTAAAACACCAATGAACATTTAGACCCCCAAATATAAAATTACCAACACAAGCTTATAAACAAACAATATATGTGCGGAATATGAATATAAGCTAAACCCAAATTGGTAACACACTCTAAACCATAATTAATCACAATCACAATAGTAATTAAAAGGTAAAGAGAAAGGGAAGAAAGATGCAAACACAAAGATAACACGGTGATGTGTTATCGAAGAGGAAACCGAAGTACTCGGCGTAAAACCTCTCCGCCGCCCTCCAAGCGGTCAATAATCCACTAGAGAATGAAGTTGGGATACATGAATAGCAGAAGACCCTCCAAGCCTAATCTACCTAGTGCACCTAAGCCCTCCAAGCTTCTTGCTCCAACAGGGTTACGCCGAACCTTGTCTTCTCTAGCTTACTGGATCCCGCAATAGCCCATTGCATCAACCAAAATGAATTGGTCCCTTCTGAACTACTTCCCAAGCACCAAAATACCTCCTCACTGATATGGGTATGGTGAGATAAGGATTTGGCTAAATGTACCTCTCAAGGATATGTCAATGGAGAGGGTGAGAGTAGAGGAATTTGGAGAATCAAAGGATGAAGATTGTGGATGAGTCAATCTTGTTTTTCTCTAGGGTTTCTCTCTCAAAATTCTCTCTAGAAGCTCTCTACATTTTGTGGGTATAAGGGTATTTATAGTAGGGTGTATGAGGAATGCGAAGAGTCAGTTACAACCAAACAGGGCATTCTGGCGACTCGAGCTCGCGATTGGAACGAGTCGCGAGTTTGAGTCGCAAGCTAACTGCCTGGCCAAACTAGAGGTTTTGTCCTATAGTGCAACAGCTGGCGTGACCCTTCAGCTCCCTCTGCATGCTTCACACATGTGTCATTCTGGCGACTTGCCAATCGCGAGACTCCCTTGAATTGCACACTTCTAAGATTTCTTCATACTCTTTCACACACTACCTTACATGAATCCCACCTAAATATAGGATATCTAATTACTAAATTACAAGCAAATTTGGCACGAAATAAAGCCAACAATGATTGAATAAATTCAACCTTACAATCTCCCCCTTTGGCTATTCCGTGACAAAATTCTAAAACAGACTCTAGACTTAATATGTGAGTTGGGAACAGTTGCCAAAACTCACTTACACCTAATTCTAGAAACTATGAAGCTCTTGAACCATAAGAACAATTTTTTCCTAAAAACAACAACACAAGATGATCTTTGTAAGCAAAAATCTTGAAATGCATATAGAGCAAGCACAATGCGATCAAGCAGTAAAGAATTAAAGCAGTAAAGCATGGCTTGACCAAACAGGAACAATTACTATAAATAGTGATCACAATGAACATTCATACAAGGAATAAACATCCGAACATGCAAGCTAAGAGGCTGTTTGGCTTCAAAAATTTCATCACTCAATTTCCGTCACTCAATTTTCATCACTCATCACTCATCACTCATAACTCATCACTCATCACTCATCACTCATCACTTAAAATATAACACTTGTTTGGCACCATCACTCAATATTTTTCACACTATTTGTGGGTCCCATACCTGTCACTTGGCCAGAGCAAAACTGTTTTGTGGGCCCCACCATTTTCTCTTTTCTCATTTCCCCTCCTTCACCCCTGTTTCTCTCCCAAAACACAAACCCAAACCCAGCTTCAACCACAATAACAAAAACAGGAGCAACAACAACACTAGCAACAACAACAACAACAACCACACCAGCAACAACAACAACACCAACAACAACAACAACAACAACACCAGCAACAACAACAACAACAACACTAGCAACAACAACAACAACCACACCAGCAACAACAACAACAACAACACCAGCAAATTCCACCTCCACCTCCACCTCCACCTCCACCTCAGCCGGCGACGGCGACGACGAGCCAATACAGAACCGATACGGCGACGGTCTTTGTCCACGGTCCACGGTCTTCGTCCATCAATCGATGCGAGATCTTCGTCCATGGTCTCGGCTGGGACACCACATCGAAACCCTAATTGCCGTGTTCAAGGAATGGGTATTTTGAAACCCATTCATGTGGGTATTCTGAAACCTTAAATCCAAATCCAAACCCATCCTTACCCGGTCATGGAGTGCAGCTTCAGACCAAAAAATTTTGTGATGAAAAAGAAAAAAAAAAAAAAAAGAAACCTAGAAACCCGAACTGAAAGAAGAAGGAAAAAAAAAAGAAAAAGGAAGAACCGAAGACCGAATCCAGTGAAAGAAGAAGAAGAAAAGAAAAAACAAAAAAGAAGCCCAGAAACCCGAACTGAAAGAAGAAGGGGAAAAAAAAAAAAGGAAGAACAATGGAGATGAGAGAGCTCTGCCAACCGAAGAGAGAAGTGTGAGATGAAAGAGATGAAGAGAGCCGTTGAGGACAGCACACGTGAATGCCTCTGACCGTGGGACCGAGTGTGTCATATTATTTACAAGTTTGCCATTGAAAACAAAAAAACTGAAAACAGCCAAAAATTGTTTTCAGTTTCCACAACTCATAACTCAAAAAGTAGAGAATTGAGTATTGGAAACAGAGTTATAAAAACAAAGAAATTGTGCAGGCAAACGAGTATTTTGCTATGGGTCCCACCATTTTTGAGAGTTGAGTTATGAAAACAGAAAATTGAGTCATGAAAACTGCCCATCCAAACAGCCTTTAATAAGCTCAATGCAAAGTATCATTTGCATGTCCAACACTCAACCAATACAAAGACTCAAAGTAATTGTATCAAGAATATAAAATACAACGAGGGCACAAGAGTGATGTACTAAAGAAAATGCATAATATTAACTAAAAGTACTGAGCTACAAAGCATAGGTACAAAGCAAGTACAGAATAACAATTGAAATATATAAACCAAAGTACCAAAAGCTTTAACAAAAATAGTGAAAACATCCATGAGTTTAAACCAAAGTATTTGACAAAGTGCTGTGCAAACCCATATTAAAATTATCCAAACATAGCAACGAAAACCATAATCAACATAAATTAGACATAAAAAATGCTTAAAGTTGATTAAAGTTTTTCTCCCCCTCAAAATGGTGCTCCCCCTCAAGAGCTACTCCTTCTTCATCTCCAAAGTTCTCCCCCTTTTTGACCGGAATGGCCAAAGGGCTACTGTTGGGTAGTGAAGCTGTCAAACTTTGCTGAGAGAAGACTCATCTGTTCTTGGATAGCAGTCAGCCTGACAGATTGCTCATTCTGGACGTCTCGAAGCCCGTCAATCCTCTCAAGGATGATTTGAAATGCATCTAGAGGTACTGCCGAAGATGATGAAGCTCGACTCCTTTTGCCACGGCTTCTTAAGCTTGAGGGTTGTCCTTCAGCTTCTGTTTCAGTGTCCATAGGTTCTCCTTGTGCTTGATCACCCTCCTTTTCATCACCCGGAAGATGAACTTTAATCCGTGCAATAGTTAAAGCATTGACAGCTAGAGGAGTAGTCATGAGGCTGATGTCTTGAGGAATTTCCACACCTTTTGCTCGAAAGAGCCTCATGAGTAGACTAGGAAGAACCAACTTTGGCCTTGAAGATGTTCTTGTTTCATCAGCAATAATGCATAAAGCATGAGCACTAATATCAATATAAGTGTTCTCCCGAAGCTCCATGAGAAAAATGGCTCTAGCATTATTAATGGTGGTCATCTTCTTCACCAGGTACAGGTTGAACATCATGATCAAGGTAAGGCATCTCAGATCAGGTGGAAAGATAGTAGTGTTGAGGCATCTTCCCTCTCTAACTCCACCAATATGAGATTGGACTGTAGTGAGTAAAATCATGCTCTAACTCCTTAAAACTGTAAAGTTGTAATTTACAACTATGTGTTTTGTTGGCTTTAATTCCGTGCCAAATTTGATTGTAATTCTTTTCAATCTTTTGTACCCTGTATTTAATGTGGAATTTAATTGTAAGGGTTGTATGTGAGAGAGAGAGTGTGAAAACTCAAGGCAAATTAAAGACTGAAGTGTTTTCACGAGTAGCTCACGACTAAGCATCCCACGAAATGATGCATGTGCCCTGCACATGACTGGAATGCGAAGAGTCAGGACAGGATGGAGATAGTTGTGTTTCGCGAGTAGCTCGTGAGTAAGGCCTTCCCGCGAGACACCTGCGAAACATTCGGTTTTGCCAAATTTTTCTATTTGATACACATTTTCTATACCCACACTATATATACCTACATTACCCATATATGTTGAGGAGTGCTTTTGAGAGAAAACTCTAGCCACAAACCTTGAGAGTTAGATATTGTTATATCCACAATCCTCTACACAATTGCTTGTGGATTTTCCTCAACTCCTACCCCTCTATTTCCATACCATTGAGAGATTGATAACTCAAATACTTACCACACATTTTCAGAGTGTCAAGTGAGATTTTGGTGCTGCTAGGAAGCATTGGAAGAAGCTAGGCTTTGGCGGATGCAATCGGGCGTATTGCGAGATCTGGAGAGCTAGACAAGACATAGTTTCGAAAAGCCTTGTTGGAGTAGGAGCTTGGAAGGCATAGGTACATCGGGTAGATTAGGCTTGGAGGGTCTCTTGCTAACCCATGTATCCCAACTGATTGTCTAATGGATCGATTACCGCTTGGAGGGCAGCGGAGAGGTTTTTCGCTGAGTTCTTCGGTTTCCACTTCGATAACACATCAGCGTGTTGTCTTGTGTTTGCATTTTTCTTCCCTACTCTTTTACCTTTCATTTTACTACTGTGTTATAATGATTATGGGTTAGAGTAGCTTGCTTGTTTATCCGCTCACATTTACTCTATTCCGCATTTAGTATTAAGTTAGAGTAAAATCAATCAAGCCGTAACTTTAATTTGGGGGTCTAAATAGCTCTTGTGTTTTCACACATTTTATAGCATTCAAAAACCTAGAACTTCATCAATGTCCTCCAAATCAATGTTGACCTCATGGCCTCTTATCCAACAATTGATTTCATCCTCTCTTAAGACTGCATTGGCATAGAATTCTCGGATCAATGGTTCACATACCCCAGGGAGATCACCAAGGAGCTTGTCCCAACCTCTGTCTTGAAAACAAGCTGGAATAAAGTAGTCCTTCAAATTAGCCAAGTCCATAAATCTCTCATGGATGATTGGAGCCTTCTCATAGAACTGATTGTATCTCTCAAAATGCTTGGTAGACTTGAACTGAGTATAGTCCATTTTCTTCCTTTTGTCAGCCTTATGTGCAGTAGTCTTCTTCTTTGGAGTCATTTGCAAAACATAGTAGCAAAGACCACACAACAGAGCACAACATATGGTAACACCAAAAATTAGTAGCAATGAAATGGACTTAGAATTAGACTAAAGATTAGTTCTACAGTACAGTTCAGTAACAACTTGACATGAGAAAACACAAAGCATCAATGCTCAATAGATTTTTATCATTAAGGTCCCCAAACATATCAAAATGTGTGTGTGTGCAAAAATCACCATGTACATCCTAGGACAAAGTTCAAAATCATAACCAGAAAAGCATTTAGCAAACAATGTATTCGAAAAACTCCCTACAAACATTGAATTTTATGAATTCCTCAAAAACACAAGAAAATGTCTATGAGACATTTTATCATGGGTATGATATGCACAGTACGATCACAAACCAAGTATAGTACTCAAAATTGAGTGGCAAACATGTAAACATGTAAAATAAACATCATACTACCAAAACCAACAAGACCCATTCAACATACTCAAAATTCATTCAACAAACACAACAAAATATACCCAACCCATATTTGAACATTATATTTTTCAAAACTCAACAAAACCTCAAAATCCAAGAATTTAAGGGTTAAAAACATGAAATACTTTGAGAAAAGTAAAGAACCCATACCTTTTCTTGAAGATTGATGAAGAGATGATGAAGAAAATGGAGGATTTTTTAGAGAACACGATGAGTTTGTGAGGGAGAGGAACGGACAAGACAATGAACAGACACAATGAGCAAGGGAAAATGGAAAAGTTTTTAAAGCTGTCTTGAAAAAGACCCCTAAAGCGCAAAACATGCGATTTTTGTGACTGTATTGAGTCGAAATCAAGTTGCCAAGGCAAGTCGCCAAAAACCCTTGTGACAAAATTTGGAAAAATTTGTCTAAGTGTTTTTCGCGACTGAAAGTTCCACTCGCGAGTTAGTCGCGTAAGGAGCTGCGAAACCTTCTACGTAACCCTCGTGACTGAAGCTTCCACTAGCGAACAAGTCGCCGAACTGAGTCGCGTGAAATCTAAAAACCCAGATTTTTGGAAAAATTCTAAGGCTTTTTCGCGACTAGGGCTTTGACCCGCTAGAGAGTCTTGAAAACCTTCTGAGTAAGCTCGTGACTGGGGGCTTGTGACTGGCTTGACCCATGAGGCAAGTTGCCAAAACAGGGTTGCACAGTTTTTGAAATTTTTGATATTTTTCAAAATAAAAACACTTTCCAAAAACAACTAAAACACTCAAAAATCTTTTTGTGTTTGATCAACATATAATTGAGCATGTGCAACATATTTAATCAAGTACAATCACACAAATTAGGTATTCATTGAACATAGACAAGTGTGATGTGTGTGGGAACCAAAGATGAGATAGTCCTTAGTCTAATGTGAAGCTTCAATGATCAATTCAACCAAGACATACACAATTAACACTAGGAAAAGAGACCTACTTCAATTATAGAAATATGCATATATGACCTCCCACAAAACTTGATAACATTATTTTGAAGCTTTTCATTTGGCTCCATGTACATCATAACATTTGATCATTTTGATATTTCAATTTGATGAACAAGCCTTTGGCTTTTTGGGCATCATATATTTTTCATAAAAGTCGCTTTCCCTTTTTCCTAGTCAAATACTAATATGTGCGACGGCTTTTGCAGCTCATTATCTCTTTTCATTTTAAGATTTACATTTGTTGAGCTCTTTAAGCAAAATAAAATAAAAAAAAGGGTGGGAAGATATATAGGCACAAGTCTATGCAAGTTTCAAGATCAATAAAACCATTGACTAATCATTCATGACAAGTTTGAAGATTTATTTACAACAGTCACATAGATGTCAAGATTTTTCCCATAATGACAAGAGTGCACAAAGAACAAGCTATGCTTGTAAATGCACAAAGCCATTATTACAAAGGTACAAGGCAAAACATGCTTGTGACAATACACAATAATGTCAATCAAACTTCTTTGGATTTTCTACTTTTTATGTGTTTTTGGATTTTTGACACAAAAGCAAGTAAAAATTGATATAAAAAAAATATGTAAAAACATTCAAAGCAAATAACAAACAAGCAAACAAAAATTTTCAACACTTGCTAGAGAGATAACACAAATCATACAACCAATCAATGTTACAAAACATAGGAAGTATTAATGCATGGACATATTGTAATGCTTATGCATAAGTACCCTTCTTCACCCACGTGATACTTTCATTTAGGGTGATATCCTTAAAGGATTGGATACAATTGTTGTGACTTTCAAACCTTTAGGTGAAGCTTGCCAAACAAGTGGTGAATGCATCAATCATCTTTATCACATCCCTCACTCCGGGATCACCTTCTTGACCTCTTGATTGCTCAGCAGTCCAATTCCTTTTGTCATTTCTTGGTCCTCTTGACCTTTGAGCACTTGAATTCTTCAATACTTGAAGCTTACGACAATTAGGTCAGGTGTGTCCTTGAATTCCACAATGATAGCAGAAATGTTGAGTTCTCAGACCTCTTTATGACTCTGGGAGAGATTTCCCTTTACCCTTAGGTTTAACCATTGATTGGTTAGGAGGCTTAGTCAATAACCTTTAGTCAGTCACATTCCGCTTCTTCTTCGCCTTCACTTTCTCAACAATAGTGATTTCCACCATTGGTTCTTTAGCTTTCACAAACTTCATATCTTTGGACACTTTGACTCTCAAACTACTCTCTCTAGTGTATCCCAATCTGCTTTTGTTGGAGAAAGGTTTTTGATGAGCAAGCACTTCATCAAGCTTCTTGGAGGAAACCCACTCTACTTTAGCATTAGCTTGAATCACCTCAAGCTCAAGAAATTTTATCTTTGAGTAGGCTTCAATCAGCTCTCCATTCAGCATCTTGACTTCACAATTAGTCTCCTTGTATCAGACTAAAAGACTCTTGTAGTCTTGCTCTGCTCTCTTCATTTTCTTAATGGCTGCTTTAGCCACTTTTGCATATTCACCGGTCTTCTCAAGGAGGGAATTGTAGGTCTCTTGCAGTCCCACTATTCTTTCATCTTCCTCATCATCGGATTCCTCTACTATCCCCATTGACTCCAATTCAGTGTGCTCACCAAGCTCTTCCACTAGCACACTCAAATCATCCGAAGATTCCATGGGAGCAATGGTCATGAATGCAGAGAAGTTTCCCTCTCCATCACAGCTTTCATCTGAATTAGAGGAGTCGGTGTCACTAAGAGTAGTGGCATACACTTTACCCTTCCCTCTCAAATAGTTGGGACTCTTTCTTGAGATGTCCATGACCGTTGCATTCATAGCACGTGACTTCTTAAGAGGATTGAGAATCCTTCCTATCTTTCCTCTTGAAATCCTTTTTCTCCTTTCCAAAATTTGGGAATTCTCCCTTCTCAGCAAACTTTCCATTCTTCTTGAACTTCAAGAACTTTTGGAATTCACAAGATATGCCACATCTTTCTCGATCTTATTCTCATCCGATGAGTTGTGAGCTTCCGCCCTCTCATTGATCGTCTTTAGAGCAAGGGATTTTCTCTTCCTTTGTGAAGGTAGAGACAACTCATATGTTTGAAGTGAGCCAATTAGTTCTTGAACTTTGATATCATCAAGGTTCTTACTCTCTTCAATTATAGTATCCTTTGCATGGAAGCTCTCCGGCAATGATCGAAGGATCTTCCTCACTATCTTTGAGTCCTCTGTCTTTTCACCCAAGTTGAACTTCCCAATAACCACCTCATTCAGCTTGCCATAAAATGAGTCGAATGACTCGTCGTCACTCATTTTCAACTTCTCGAATCGAGTGGTTAGCATCTACAACTTGGTGTCTTTGACCTTTTTAGTGCCTTCATAGGTTGTCTCCAATATTTGCCACGCCTCTTTGGCAATTGTAACCTTCGAAATCCTATGATTCTTGAATGTTCAATATTTGTGTAAAACACCTATGAATGTTTAGACCCCCAATTTACAAATTACCAATACAAGCTTATAATCAAACAATGTATGTGCGGAATATGAAAATAAACTAGAACAGAATTGGTAAAACATTCTAAACCAAAATTAATCACAACCACGGCAGTAATTAATTGGCAAAGAGTAAGGGAAGAGAGATACAAACACAAAGACAACACAACGATGTGTTATCGAAGAGGAAACCAAAGTCCTTGACGTACAACCTCTCCGCCGCCCTCCAAACGGTCAATAATCCACTAGAGAATAAAGTTAAGATACATGAATAATAGAAGACCCTCCAAGTCTAATCTACCCAATGCACCTAAGCCCTCTAAGCTTCTTACCCCAACAGGGTTACGTCAAACCTTGTCTTCTCTAGCTTATCAGATCCCGCAATCGCCCATTGTATCAACCAAAATGAACAGGTCCCTTCCTAACAGCTTCTCAAGCACCAAAAAGCCTTCTCACAGATATGAGTATGGTGAGATAAGGATTTGGCTAATGTACCTCTCAAGGATGTGTCAATGGAGAGGGTAAGAGTAGAGGAATTTGGAGAATCAAAGGATGAAGATTGTGGATAAGTCAATCTTGTTTTTCTCTAGAGTTTCTCTTTCAAAATTCTCTCTGGAAACTCTCTACAATACGTGGGTATAAGGGTATTTATAGTAGGGTGTGTATGGAATGCGAAAAGTCAATTTTGTAACAAACAAGGTGATCTGGCCATTCGAGCTCGCGACTGGATTAAGTCACGAGTTTGAGTTGTGAGCTAACAGCCTGGTCAGACTGGAAATTTTGTCTGTATGGTTCAAGAGCTTCACAAATTCTAGAGTTATGTGTGAGTGAGTTGTGTTCAACTATTTCCAACTCACATGTTAAGTCTAGAGTTTGTTTTAGGGTTTTGTCACAGAATAGCCAAAGAAGGAGATTGTAAGGTCACACCAGTTGTTGCACTACAGGACAAAACCTCCAGTCTGGCCAGGCAGTTAGCTCACAACTCATTCCAGTCGCGAGCTCGAGTCGCCAGAATGCCCTGTTTGGTTGTAACTAACTCTTCACATTCCTCATACACCCTACTATAAATACCCTTATACCCACGAAATGTAGAGAGCTTCTAAAGAGAATTTTGAGAGAGAAACCCTAGAGAAAAACAAGATTGACTCATCCACAATCTTCATCCTTTGATTCTCCAAATTCCTCTACTCTCACCCTCTCCATTGACATATCCTTGAGAGGTACATTAGCCAAATCCTTATCTCACCATACCCATATCTGTGAGAAGGTTTTTTGGTACTTGGGAAGCAGTTCAGAAGGGACCAATTCATTTTGGTTGATGCAATGGGCAATTACGGGATCCAGTAAGCTAGAGAAGACAAGGTTTGGCGTAACCCTATTGGAGCAAGAAGCTTGGAGGGCTTAGGTGCACTGGGTAGATTAGGCTTGGAGGGTCTTCTGCTATTCATGTATCCCAACTTCATTCTCTAGTGGATTATTGACCGCTTGGAGGGCAGCGGAGAGGTTTTTCACCGAGTACTTTGGTTTCCTTTTTAATAACACATCGTTGTGTTGTCTTTGTGTTTGCATCTCTCTTCCCTTAATCTTTGCCTTTTAATTACTGTTGTGGTTGTGATTAAATTCAGTTTAGATTATTTCATAACTTTAAAGAAATGGGCTTTGAGGAATAAATTGGCCAATATAAAAGTTAAAGGGGTGTTTTGGCCAATGGTTGAAAGTTCAGGGGGTATATGGACATTTTTCCCTAGTGTACAGAGGAACATTACTTACTTTGAGGATAACTGGGAAGAAGATAATTTCTAGAAGCATATGTTAAGTGTTGAGTGTCACCCCAAGGATGTTGCTGATGAATTGATGTGCAAAAGGCCTGAAGCGATTGGCAAAAAAAGCCACAAAGAAAAACAATAGTATTCTGTTTTTGGCCCACAAAAATCCGTGTTACTATACTTTCCAATATCATTCTTTTTTCGAGAAGTGCTACGTACATAACATTTTCACAACAAATCATATGTGGTTAGTTGTTATTGGTTTTAATTTGAACCTACTACTGAAACTACTTTTTTGCCTCACCAATAATAGCTTGTAATAAACTACCACTTAAGTTTATTGGTAGTCAGTTGTTATTGGATTTTTAAGTGTTTTGAAAATATTATGGACATAGCATTTCTCTTTGTTTTTTTAGCATTTATGAGCTCTTTGTATTTTGTAGTATTTTTTTACACAATTCTATTTTTTGGGGTTTAAGTTACTAGTTGTAATGCTTATCTCTCTCTGTTGCTTGCACGTATACATGGTAACCTTAGTTATCACGGTTCAATATATTCTTTTGTGCCACATTCTCACATTCTCTCTTTGTCTTAAGAATGAGTGCTACAAGAGTTAATGCTCTATGCATACATGTCTATTAGATTCAAAATTTGTCTGCCAACTTGTCAAATAGCTAATGGATACTTTTTTTTAATTAAAATTTCATTTAGAGTATTATTGTTGATGCTCTAAATTGGGTTAGATCAACTTGGGAAAACAATCTTCCTATGGCTTGACCACTGACACCCAGTTGGAACACTTCTGCTTAAATTTGGAAATATATAGGATTATATATGATGCAACAATCTATGAGGCTTTGGTGGATTCAGTCTTAAAAAATAGAACTTGGTTTAGTCATACTCCAAAGCCAATAAGTCTTGTAGATCCAAAGTAAAGGATAAGGCTACATGGACCAAAACTAAGTCAGGTTGCTTCTCTTGTGTAGCCACATATACAGAGCTTTATATGCTTTAGGGAGGTCCTAGACTGTTTGCTGTGTGTCATATCTGATTCATCAAATATTGGGCAGTGATGGGTGATTGGTCTTCTGTTCGTTTAAAGTCTTATATAATTATTTTTTTATTTTTTTATTTTTGGTTAAAAGGATGCTTTAATTAACAACTAGCTAGCCTTTAAAACAGAGGGTACAAAACAATCATACAAGGCTCCAGCCGAATTAATGCCAAGGAGAAAAGCTACATCCACTAGGGGGGGGGCAGTGATGGGTGATTGGTCTTCTGTTCATTTAAAGTCTTATATAATAATTTTTTTATTTTTGGTTAAAAGGATGCTTTAATTAACAACTAGCTAGCCTTTAAAACAGAGGGTACAAAACAATCATACAAGGCTCCAGCCGAATTAATGCCAAGGAGAAAAGCTACATCCACTAGGGGGGGGGGGGGGGGGGGCTAGAAAAATTGAAAAATCTTGGCTAAGCAGTGCACCCCTTCTAGCGAGGGTATCTGCACATTCATTAGCCTCCCTATAACAATGTTGAATTCTTACACAAGGAATGGCTCTCATACTCTCCCTACAATCAATGACCAATACATCTATTCCGTTAGGATTGTCCAGCTCCTTCTTCAACAGATCAACAACCAATTTGGAATCTAGCTCAATGATTACTGCTAGAAGTTTAAGTGCTGAACACAAGCGAATACCATCTCTGAGAGCCCAAAGCTCAGCAGCTACACTCATTGTAATACCAATTGCTCTTGCATACCCCTTAATCCAATCACCCCTCTCATTTCTAATTAAATTGAAACTTAGATTGATTGTTGTATTCTCTATAGCCACAAGCTACTATAATCTAAAACTTTGAGTTTAAATAGAAACTAGTCACTAACTTGTGCGATGTACGGGAAAGCTATTGTGTATAAAGATGTAAATTATTCTTTCTCTATTCCTCTTTGATTGTACATTAGGATTCCAATTTTATAGTTTCCTATCCTTGATATGAAACATTAAATTACGTAATGAAAAATATAAATCAAACTTAAGTTTAAAATAAAATAAAGAATTAAATCTTTAACGGCCTTAATTATCCATAAAATGTATGAAACACAAATTTAAAGAACTAATTAATAAATATTTCAAATAAATTGAAAAAAAAAAAGCTTTAAAGTGTTTTTTGTATCTTCTTCCTTTGTTGCTTCATAATAGTCACTAAATGTGTCCTTTTGTCTTCCTTGAGTACAGATGTTGGTGTGAGTTACACATTCCTTTGAACATCAACTTTTTGAAACTTTGTAGAATCACCACCTTGTTCACTTGATAAGTTGCTACTAAAATCATTTGAAGTATCACTGATGTAAGCCTAGCAATAGAACAGGTTGATAAATGTATTACAACATATACAAGTTAAATATCTAATTTGCAATTTTTCTGTATTAAAGAATACGTAATTTTGTCATTTTATCAAGTTGAATTGCTTTGTGAATGTTCAAATAGCGTGTAAAACACTATGGACGTTTAGACCCCCAAATACAAAATTATCAATTCAAGCTTAATGTCAAACAATATATGTGCGGAAAATGAACATAAACAAATAACAGAATTGATAAACGATTTAAACCAATTAAAATCACATCCACAGCAGAAATTAAATGGCAAAGATTAAGGGAATAGAGATGCAAACACAAAGACAACACAACGATTTGTTATCGAAGAGGAAACCGAAGTCCTTGGTGTAAAACCTCTCCGCCCCCCTCTAAGCGATCAATAATCCACTAGAAAATGAAGTTGGGATACGTGAACAGCAGAAGACCCTCCAAGCCTAATCTACCCAGTGTACCTAAGCCCTCCAAGCTTCTTGCTCCAATGAGGTTATGTCGAACCTTTGTCTTTTCTAGCTTACCGAATTCCGCTATAGCCCATAGCATCAACCAATAACCATTGGTCCCTTCCTAATTGCTTCCCAAAGCACCAAATAGCCTTTTCACAGATATGGGTATGGTGAGAAAAGAATTTGGGTAATGAACCTCTCAAGGATGTAACAATGGAGAGTGTGAGAGTAGAGGAATTTGAAGAGTCTCTATGAAAAGATTGTGGATGAGTCAATCTTGTTTTTCTCTAGGGTTTCTCTCTCAAAATTCTCTCTGGAAGCTCTCTACATTTCGTGGGTATAAGGGTCTATATATACTGGTGTGTGTTTGGAATGCGAAGAGTCATTTTTCCAAAACAGAGCTGGCTGGCAACTTGACTGAGTCGCAAGTTCAAGCCGCGAGCTAACTGAATGGCCAGTCTGGACTTTTTGTCCTATAGTGCTACAGCTGGCATGACGGTTCAGCTTCTCTGCATGCTTCACTTGTGTGCATCTTCTGGCGGCTTGCCAGTCGCGAGCCACCCGCAAGATCCAGTCGTGAGTCCCTGCTTCACTGCATAGTCTTGAGCATTTCTTCACACTCTCTCACACACTACCCTTACATGATTCCCACCTAAATACAGGGTTTCTAAATGCTAAATTACAATCAAATTGGCACGAAATAAAACCAACAGAGTGGTTGATAAAATTCAACCTTACACTTTGTTTGTTTCTTCAAAAGATTCAAAACTTTCTTGACGGTGTAGAATTCCCATCCATACTTGAGATTATAGTCATTTAGTTGTATTTGGAAAACAAATTATGTTCCATTCAGATTTTCTATTTGCACAGGAAGGATGACTTCTTCAGGCACCTAACAAAAGTAATATTTTTCAAATTGTACACTCAAGTAAAACTTGGACAAAGATGTTCTACTGAAAAAATATTTGTTCATAGCAATAAACGGGAGTTTTACTGTTCCATGTTTCCTATGGATGTCTCATAATGAGGTATGTACAAACTTTTTTGTTCATTGGAAGTAAACTCAATGATGCATGCTGACTATTTTGAAGGATAAAATGTTATACATAATGGTCAGAAGTAGAACTGATTTAGTGAATGTGAAAATTTTGCAAATATTTGACAAATTCACCAATAAAGTAAAAATCATTCCTTGGAAGCTAACTATATCAGCAGCATGTGTGTTCAGTCCTTTGTTGCAACAGTATTTAAAGAGAAGGCTAATAATATTTGATTGAAAATTTTCATCTTTTTTCAATAGTTTTGATAGAGATTCATTGACTCAATACTTAATAGTGAAACCCTTTTTGGACAACCTTCAAGAAGGTTTCGTGATGGCCAACTATCATATATTTTATACATAGGTAGGCTAGAAAAATTTTAGAAAAAAATAAACTTAGAGGAAAATAGCAAACCTTGGTGGTGGCGTTGATAAAGGGCAAAGATTGAGGGGGCAAACCATAGCGCATGATTGAGAGAGAATGAGCAGTGATCAATCTGACAATCTGTATGAATTTCAAGCAATATATTTATTCAGCAATCTAACAATAAGAATCCAATTTTCAGCTGACATTCAAGAAACATTAATAGAAGAGACCATTATGTTCAAAACTCTAATCATTAAAAATAAACCTACTTATCAATATCCCTTAAACTTTCAAATTGATAGTCTCAGAGACCATTATGATTCAATTAATCTCCCTTCTACTATATAAACCTACCTCACCATCAATACCAATCTCAATTTCTAACATATGAATCATAAAAAATTCAAACCCATAGCTTAGTTTCCACACAAAAATCCAAATTGATTAAGGCTTTTCTTTCACGAGACAACTAATGATAACCAAAACAACAATAAATGAAATTTTCCGGTAGTTAAAAGCACCAACAACAAATAGGCAAAAAAATTTCAAAGTTTCAATTTCACACTCTTATTCAAAAGAATTATAAGAATTGCAGCAGCAGCATAATTACTTTGACGCTAATTATCTCTCTGCAAAAGATTCTTCCACAATCTGAGAAGCTTTAATCTATATTTTTTACAAAGAATTGACTCAAGTGAATAGAGCGTGGTAGTCCAAAGTGAGTGATTTTCCTTCACAATAAGATAAATTAAGGACCAAAATGGGCTATGTATGAACTCCATATGCAAATCTAGGAATATGTCCCGTCATGCTTGTTTCCTAATGATATTGATTTAGTTGAGAAGAAATTTTCTGAGTATGTTCACTCAAAATTAATAAAATTTTCTGCAATGACATTTGTGGCTTCATTAGAATAATCATTATTGATCTCCATCACATGAAATAGTATCTACACAAGGATAGAGCAGAAGCACTGCCACTCAAGTAAGCAATGCCTCCCTCATGTGACCTAAGCTATTAACAGCATAACCTGTTTGTCTAAGCCTGATTGCATCCATCAAGTAACACAAACCAAATTGATGTAAAATAATTACTCTTTTTTTTTATCTTTTTTGTGCTACACACAGTTCAAACTTCAAACCTAAAAGTCAACTAGATGAAGAATCAATATGTTGTTTACTACTAAGAAGGAAGACTTCCCACTGGTTGATGAGAAAGATCAACTCAAAGAGCAACAAATCAGAGGCTACACATGATGTGAAAATTGAGCTTGATGCATCTACTATCGATTAACCTTCCATGATGCTTGAAGTGACAAAGCTTAATTATGTGATAAGCAAGAATTGTTCCAAACCCAAAGACTCATCTAAACTACAATGCAATCAAATCTAGAATACAAAATAGACACAGGAATACCCCCAATATCAGCATATATTTCAAAATCAAAATTGAATTCAGCCATTGGTAGCCATACATGAACCTAGATAAGAATTCACAAAATTAATTCCAAAAAAAATTGAATAGCAAATCCCTACCTGCAAAACAGTAAGAATCCAAATAACAAACTGACTGTCCTCGTCTTGTAGTTGTATTACCAAATAACCCAGATAACAAAATGCCAATCCTTACCTGCAAAATAGTAAGAATTCAATTTTCAACCAACATTCAAGAAACATAAATAGAAAAGAAATAATGTAGTGCAGAAAGTTTGAAACAGTGTAGTGTAATGCATATTTTTATGAAACTCACGGAATCAATTAGTTGACTAACCACCTAGGGCTGTTGAACCACAAAGCTCTCCTTAACAATGGGTTTGAAATTATGACCATGAGACCTAGGAGTCTCCACATACATATTAATGATGCTTGAAAGTTGGACCATGCAAATGCTTGAAAGTTGAAAGTAACGATGACAAACTGCGCTTTGACCATTAGGCTTTTATAATAAAAAAATTTGAAAAGAACAACAATCCATCCTTGCATTATTTCTATATCAATTGAAAATCTGGCAATAGAAATCAATTCCACTGATTAAGTACATTGGCTATTTTGTAGAATTGACATCTAAGAGTCTCTTCATCCTTTGATATAGACAACAAAGACTTGGCCAAACATATCTTTTTCTGGTCGTTGGGTACAAACATAATATTTTTCACATCATCACGACTTATGATTGATACATAACAAAAAGTAGTCAATGACCAATAGCAATTAAAACCAAGAGCCACAAACCATAAAGTGGCTATAAACTAATGCAAGAGTAAATAAGACATTTTGTCAAACACATGGTGTGCACAAAATTTCAATCTTAGTTATTAACGTTTGTTATTATTAAAAAAATAAAACAGAAATACACAACCTATTGACAAATTGAATAGTTCCTGTAATGCAACAAATAACACAACAAACAAATTGAAGAGTATTAAATAAATGTAACTGCATAACTAATTAAAATTCTGCCATGAATAATATAAAGCCAGAAACCCAACTCTTCCATGGCTTTTATATTTCTCACCAACATGTCTAACATTTGTTTTTATATCACTAAAGCAAACGTGGTGTAATTTGGAAAATTGACTAAAGTTATCTACATCAAAACATGCAACAGAAAAACAATATTTCTATCAAATTAGTGGAAGGAACTAAAAAGACAGTAGTGTGACAGTGAAGAAGAGATTGAGCAATAACAGTAGCATGACAGTAAACAATGAAAAGGAACAATGAAAGAAATCAATTTACCGTAGTGATTTTGCTGGCAGACCGGTGGTGCAAGGCTACTCTGTTCTTTCTCCTCAACCTTCACTGGGTTTCTTCTCGCAGAGGGAAAAGAGAAAACAGAAAACGGATAAACGAAAAGAAGAAACAAAAAGTCAACAATGTATATAAACAATAATAAGTAGTTACCCACTAAAACGGTGTGGGTTTGAAAGAGTTAGACCAAGTTTTTGGTGAACGTGTGTGGATGAGGGTTTAAAAAAATTATTGGGCCTAATTGTTCCTCCCCCCCCCCCCCCCTCCCCCCTAAAAAGGCCTACTATTTAACACGACTTTTAAAAATTTTTTTTTTTTTTTTTTTTAACTTGTAACTACTACCCAAGAGCGATACAGTTGAACATCAAGGGTAAAAGTCACAACTGTTTGATTTTTAAATATAGGCGCGTGGCAGAAATTTGTGTTGCCACGTGGCGAAATGAGACGCAATCAACAAAAAATCAAACGTTTTGGCTATTAGTTATTATATAGATAGATTATATAGATTAAACGAAACATCCATTTTTATTTGTATACTAAAATAATGTTGCATAAAGCATCTAAATTTCTAAACTAACATGGCATCTTTGATACATTCCCTTCCTATAAAGACTTTTAGGAATTGAATTGATTATTAGTACAAACACATAATCACACATTACAGTAGTAGAATCCAGCACAGTAAATGAAGACGACACGTACACATGAAGAGAAAGAAAATCATGATTCCTACACTAGAAGAGAAAGAAAATCATCCATTGATCATTTCAACAAGGGATATTAAACTAGCTTGAAATTAAGATCACGACTCCTAATCCCTTGCATAATCCAAGCATTATTAAGGACATTTAATCTCTTCTAGTTGTTCCAGGCCTCTGCAATTCACAAAAAAGTTCGTTAGCTCACCATTTTATACCTTGATAACATAAAAAACAATAACTATTACATGGTTCATTGGAAAAAAAAAGGGATAAGAATTATTACAAGGTCGTGGGTATTAAATTATTAATACAATGACAATTTCTGTTTAGCAATTTGACCACGAGTGAGAAATGAAAATCTAATTTTAAAATTAGCTATGACAATCTACTCAAGATTAATAAAAAGGTAAACATAAAATCTCCATGCTTTTTTAAAAGAAGTATTTGGGAACTGAATGAAATCAACGTAAATGACTAGGACACACTACTTAGAGTAGTCTTATAGTAATTAAAATGAAATGCCTCTTACTTGAGCTCTACTTGGTCTACCTCTGCGAATCCCCAAACCAACAAAAGTACTTTTTATCAATTGTAGTTCCTTAATGACTTTCTCCATATTGATTCTCTCTATTGGAGATTCCAATGAACATAAGATTCCAATATTAAGGATTGAGAGTAAGCATTTTTGCATATCCACATCAATATGCCTAAAGTCCTCAGTATTATTAGCTTCTTCTACTTCAATTTCATTGTCATTGTCATCTTCTTTTGTTGCCATTATTGCTGCAGTTGCTACTCCCATTCCTTTAACTTCTCTTGGCAAAAGCATTGGGTCGACAACTTGAATGAGCCTTTTTGGTAAGGACATCTTAACAAAGTTATGGAGATTGAGACCATCTTTAAACATATCATCAGTGGGTCTCCTTCCTGTAAACATTTCCAACACAAGGACTCCATAACTATATACATCCCCCTTAGTTGATGCTTCACCGCCCATGCCATACTCTACAACTCATGGAATGGAGGGAAATTAAGCAATATTCTATCTATTACAAAAATATGGATTTAGGGTTTACAGAACGCAAAGTCAAGAAAATAAAACAAATCTATATTGAAAAGATAATGACATATGCTATTACTTTTGGAATTAAAGGAAACAGTAATAACTTTATCCCGAGGGTCCAAATCACTTTTTCCCCCTCTTGTTGATTTATTTTGATTAAGAAAATATATCTATACAAAGAAGGTACAAATTTTAGTCAAAGAATATCAAATTTAACATTTCTCAAAGTTTAAATCATATTTGAATGTTATTTTTGAATTAAAATTTGCAGTTTTATAAAAAAATAATAATTAAATTAATTACGTGCTTGCGTGGTACAAATGTGAATGTGTTTTAACTCCTAAAAGAAAGACAAATACTAGGAGAGAGTTACTTAGCCAATAAATAAATAAAAATTACTAAGTGAGAGTTTATGTTAATACGCTAATTATGTGTACACCCATGCGAATATGTTGATGATACGAAAATTAAAAAGCATATATGACAAGAAAATCAAGGAGTTAAAAATCCTATCATTTGATAAAGTGACAAAAAGAAAATAAATACATTAGAATAGTTAAGGATTTAAAACAAAAGAAGAAAGATAATACCTGGAGCAGCATAACCGATAGATCCCTTTAATCCAATTGTGCTAGTACACTTTTGGGAAGAATCATTCAAAGTTGTGAGGAGCCTTGATAAGCCAAAATCACTTACATGAGCAATCATATCACTATCAAGAAGAATATTGCTTGGTTTTAAATCACAATGAATGATTTTTTGCTCACAATGATTGTGAAGATAGTTTAAAGCAAAAGCCACATCAATTGCAATAATTAGTCTTTGAAGAACGCTCAAATTTTTTGATTGATTGTCATTGTCTATCATCGGATGCAACCACATTTCCAAGCTCCCATTTGTCATGAATTCAAAAACTAGAGCTTTGAAATCATTACCATTATAATTTATACTGGAGCAACATGTTAAGATCTTTATAAGATTTCGATGCCGAGCATTTCTTAATACTTTGCATTCTGCCATAAAACTCTTTGAAGCATCTTTGTTTTGAAGGTTTAGGACCTTTACAGCCACTAACCTTTCATCTTGCTCAAGAACTCCTTTATGAACTACTCCAAAACTACCGGATCCAATCAAATTGTTGAGAGAAAATCCATTAGTTGCTTGATGAAGCATTTTGTACGAAATTGTTGGAAGGAGATCCATCTTTGAGACTATTGAAGATGTTTTCCTTTTTGATCTTTTCCTCAAATAAAGAACAAGAAAGGATGAAACTAGAAGGATACATACAACCACACAAATAATTGTGATTGTTACTCTGGAAGAAAAGGACTTTCTTGATTTTGTAACGATGTGGCATGTTGTCAATTGCAACTGTGGAATGCCCCCGCAAAGCTTATTATTTCCAATAACTGATATTGCATTTACATTTCTAAAAACTCCTCCTGTTGGTACCTCACCCTCAATATTGTTGAACGAAATGTTCAAATATTTTAAAAATAAAAGCTTATCCAAACCCTTTGGAATTAATCCTGATAAGTTGTTTCGTGAAACATCTAAATGTTCAAGGCTTTTCAAGGAAGCCATAGATGAAGGTATGGTCCCGTTAAATAAATTCCCTTGCAAGCCTAGGTACACTAAGCTCAAGCAATTTCCAATTGTTGTAGGAATTTCACCAGAAAATTTGTTTTTAGAGACATCAATTGTATTAATATTCTTCAAACTGTCTACTTCAACAGGTAATTTGCCACTAAATGAGTTGTGGGATAAATTGAGTAAAAGTGACAAAGAAAAAATTTGAAAAACCTGTTGGGGTACGACTCCACTAAGGTAATTTTGTGAAACATCCAACTTTTGTAAAATTTGACAATTTCCAATACTTGGAGGAATGCTTCCTTCTAAATTGTTTTGAGACAAAAACAATTCAGCCAATTGAGTGAGGTTGCCAATAGAACTTGGGATTTTCCCTGACAATTTGTTTCCACTTAAATCCAATCCTTGCATCTTTTGAAACTTGCCAAAATTGGTAGGTATCATACCTGTGAAAAGATTCTCATCCATGCCCAAGACAATTAAATTGATGAGATTCTGCAATGCTACAGGAATAGTTCCAGATATTTTGTTGCGTTCCAAATATAATCCTGTGAGTTGTGTTGACAAGTTGCCTATAGAACTAGGCAAAACACCTTCAAATCGGTTTCCTGCCAAAATTAGACTATACATTTTGCTACAGTTTCTTAGAGGCGTTAAAAAGTCCAAATCCTTTCCTAATTTATTGTTATCTAGTTGCAGGACTTTAAGATCTTGTAGATAACCCAAATTAGTTGGAACTGATCCCACAAATCTATTATAGCTAAGGGCAAGTATTTGAAGTTTAGATGCATTGCACAAAGAACTAGGGATTGACCCAAAGAATTTGTTACCACTTATTGTAAACCATTGGAGATTAGGGAGAGTATGGAATATATTTTCTGGAAGGGTACCACTAAGTTGGTTTTGTGTACATCCCAAGTTTTTAATAGATGATATATTGTAGAGAGAGGAGGGGACCATACCGTTCAGTTTATTGCCTCCAACTATGAAATTTGATAAGCTTTTCAAACGGCCTATGCTTTCTGGAATATTTCCCTCCAAATGATTATAGGTTGCCGAAAAATATACGAGTAATGAAAGATTTCCCAAGAAACCTGGGATTCCTCCTATGAAATTGTTTACGGAGAGCTCAAGAGAAATAAGCTTGGTCAAAGAGCCAAGCTCCATGGGAATTTTCCCAATAAGTTTGTTGTTTCCGACTAGTATCGTCCTAAGTTCAGAGCAGTTGGACAAGTTGGTTGGAATTTCTCCTCCCAACGTGTTATTTGTAAGATTGAGTTCTCGCAATCGGAACAACTGACCAACTTCCTTTGGAATTTCACCATAGAAGCTATTGTTTTGAAGGTTGATGAACCTAAGAAAGGTGAGGTTGCCAATGTAAGGTGCAATGGTGCCACGCAAGTTATGACCTCGTAGTTCTAAAGTTGTAACTCTTTGATGATGGCGGCCGCATGTAATTCCATGCCAGTTGCAGAAGTGGAAAGAATCATTCCATGAGCTCAAGATTCCATATGGATCATAATCAATGGATTCCTTGAATTTGAGCAAAGCCAAACGGTCAGTCTCATTTGTTGGAGTGGCAGAAGAGGTGGCAGGTTTCAAGCATAGAAGGGTTACAGTAAAGAGTAGAATGATATGAAGGAATGTAGAGCATAATAATGCAGGAAAATTGGGGTTGTGAAGCTTCATTGGTTTGGACAAGCAGGAAACTGGTGAAATTTTAGTGTGCGGTAGAGGAAGATACACAAGTTTGTATTATATATAGGCTGTTTCAGTTAGTTATGACGTAAAAAATCATTTGCGTACCTTGTAGTGCGTTAATGCTATTTGTCAAATACCTCCAAAAATATAAAATCCGTGGGATCTTTAATTGATCAAATTTTCTATGATTTAGTATTAATAAATTGATAATGCGCTTCCAAAAGCAGTCCTGTCTAAAAAAAATAAAAAGTGAAAGCGAACAAACAAAGAAATTACTTTGTTAACGTGCATAGGCCGTTGAGCAGACCCTACCAGAAATTCATAGGAACTGTAAAATGATGAATTTTCAATAGAAAATAGAATGAACTGGAATACGCTAGAGACATGAAAGGAACCATTAATGTAATTGACTTCTAAATCACGAGTCATAAAGAATCCATCGTCCATGTCAGTGTTGTTAGACTGTATTCTCCACTAAAAATTCCCTGACGATCTTCTAATCTTTGATGTAAGTAAACACAGCGAATTTTAAAAAAGAAAAATAAAGAGGAATTGGATTTGGTGCAGAGCTACTTTTTTTTTCTTATTTTACTTTTTTCCTGACTAATGACCATCATGTAAGCCGTGTTGTTGTTGTTTTTTTGGTGAACAGTGTATTTTTATTCTTAGTGTTTGGATTGCAAGAAAATAAAAGAAAAATAAATAGGGAATTTTGAGTTTTTTTTAATTCATTTTACTTATTTTTGTAATTTCATCAGTTCAAAATTTTGTTTTTGTTCTTTAATTTTTTTTACATGGTTTTTTATTTAATAAATTGCTGAGGTGGCATTTTTATATGTTAATTACATTTTTTTAAAATATTATTCTATATGCCACGTACGCTTCAAGTGTGCCAGCAATGCACACCACTAGTTATATAGACATTTTTTATTAGTGAGTTAATGGTAAAAACCAAATTGACTACAACTTAAAAATTACAAAGACTAAATCAACTGCTGCCAAAATGTATTGGCCAAATTAATTGTTACCTCAAAATGTAAGGACCAAAATAGTATTTTTCCTTAAATCAAATAGATATATAGTTACTCTAATCAAAATACAGGAATTATTGAATTATAATTTTTTGTTATGTTATTCAACAAGCATTACGGCAAAGGAGATAATTATTTCATTGAAAAAAGCAAGTAGCCAAGAGCCATGTAAGAGTCCTACTCGATGGTCTCCACCTTTAGTTAGATCTTATAAGGCAAATTTTGTTGCTGCAAATTTTTCCAAAGTTTCATTCGTGATTCTGATGAAACATTATAGTGTGTCTTTACACACACACACACACAAAAAATCCACATTCAGTTGAACTCGCGAGGCCATGGCAGCCAGTCAAGCAGTGACATTTGCAAAGGAACTGCTGTGTAAGAGTCCATGTGGGTAGTTTGGAAATTGGATTAGGAATATTTTATTACGACCCAAAGTTAAGGAGTCTCTTTAACCCTTCCCTGGTTAATTGAATTAGGTGCAGTGAAGAGCTACTTTTTCCTCTTATTTCTTTTACTTCTATACCAATACCATCATGTAAGCCGTGTTATATATGTACGGTGTATTTTTATTCTTAGTTACTGTGTAGTCTGAGGATATGTAAATGTGCAATTAAAAACAATCACAATTATACAGTTCATTTTATATATTTATTTGCAGAAATGGATCCAATTATATACATCAGATACTATTTAATAAAAATTGGGTTTAAAAGTCATGATTGTGCCACATGGCCTCACTAAATTGTGGAAATTTTGTTAGATTTTTTTTTTTTTTTTTTTTTTTTTTGTTCTTATCTTCTCCTCTTATAATTTCTAAGTTAATAAAATTTTTAATTTAAATACAACTCTAATTCTTCATCTAATCCTTTTATTATTAATTTATCTATAATTTCTAAGTGATTTATTTAATTAGCAATACGAGATCTACTTCATTTATGATTTATGAGTTTTAGCATTCCAAGGAATTAGAATTTTGGTTTCACGCTAATTGTTCATATCAACAATAATTAAAAAAAAAATCATAGTACACGTGTACAACTACTAATATCCACCTTTAATTCTATTTTTTATTTTTTTTTAAACACCTCATAGATAGCAAAATTATAATTGTTCTTATTGATTTTTTCTATACATCTCTATCAATTTTTAGATAAATACAAAAACTTAATTGTTGTTATCTTTTGTTTAAGTTACATATGATTCTTAATTAAACCGTACATAGCACCGGCATAATACTAGTATATATATAATTTATAATTTAATTGGTTTTAAACTCTTCAGTTTTTGTACTCAATAATTCACTTGCCAAAAAAAAAAATTAGATGGACACATGGTAAAAAATTGGATTCCAATTAAAATCCAATTTAAAATCTAATTGGATTTGAACTCTTTGATTTTTACACTTAATAATTCACTTGACACAAAATTTAAAATTAAATAAGACACATTGGCACAAAATTGAGAATCCAATTAAAATCTAATTGGATTTTCTCTTAGATTTGTCTACTAATATATCTATATCTATATATATCTTAATATGAATCATAAATCAATTAAATCTTCTCCAAAAAAAAAAGTTTTTATCTATTAAATGCAGAAATATATATGCAGATAATATCATAATATATATAGACATGAAAAAGAAAAATCCATGACTAGGACAACCCAATTTTAATACGATGAGATTTGGATTTTTCTTTTTCTTTTTTTTTAAGATAGATAGTAGTATTTCATTAATTTGAAAGATTTACATCACTAATGAATTGGTGGGTCACACATTATTAATATATTAATAATGTGATTCCACGAAAGTGAAAGCAGAATAATTAATTATAGAAATTAAGATAGCAAACCTCAGTTGACTTGGGTGGATAAGTTACTACTGTAAAAAAACAAAGACCCTAATGGCCTATTTGGAAGTTTAGAGAGGGAAGAGAGTAGAGGGGAGTAGAGGGAAGGAGAGTAGTGGGGAGGAGAGTAGAGGGGAATGGTTCCCCTCCACCTTGTTTGGATGTTTTTAAAATTAGTAAAGGGGAATGGAGTAATTAGCCCTTCCCCTTGTTTGGATGTTTTAAAAATTAGAATGGAGAGGAGATGAAATGATTAAAATAGACAAATTTATCCATATTTGAAAATAGACTTGCAATATTGGTCTATGATTAATTTAGAAATGATAAATTAGGGAATTTACTTGGACAATAATTTATCTACTCTACTCTCCCTTCAAATCTCTCCAATTTGGGGGAATTAAAAATGAGGGGTTAGAGGGAGTTGAAACCCCTCCCCCTCCCCCTCCTTTAAAAAACTTCCAAACAAGGTAATTGGATTACTCCCCCTCCCTCTACTCTACTCCCCCTCCTTTTTTAAACATCCAAACAGGCCATAAAGTCGACACTATCATCTGATTTGTGTCAAAATTAGTTTTCACTGGCCATGATTAGAACAACTTTTTGGTCATGTTTTTCGTTATTGGTTTTCTAGTGGGTTCGGTAAAAATTGTTTAAAGGCTACATTGATAGTGGCGCAAAATCAAACCCATTGCGATCAAAGTCTTGAAGTGTTTAGGTATTTACTCACTCTCCCGTCTCCTCCTCTTAGAGCATCACCATCAGCTGTTTTATAAAATTGTCATTCTGACACACCAAAAGTTTACTTTATTATTTTACCACATCACTTTACAATATCTCATTCATTAGATGTTTTATTATTCAATTCTATACATTAAAATAATATTTACTACACATTAAAATAATATTTACTACACATTAAAATAATATATTATCTCCTCCCTATCATCACCATCAACAACAACAACGGCACATCCACCACTGCCGCAACAACGGCCACCAATAATCACTGCCACAACAACACCGACCAGCCACCACTGGCACAAACCCACATCCACCAATGCCACCTTAAAATATATATATATATATATATATATATATATATATATATATATATAAAACCAGAGAGATTGACACAAACCTACATCCACCAAACCAAACAAACCCACATCCCAAATCCATCAAATCAAACAAAACCACATCCCAAACCCACCACCGGCACAAACTCACATCCACCAAATCAAACAAACCCACATCCACCGACACAAACCCACATCCCAAATCAAACAAACCCAAAAGCAAAACCCACCACTGCAGGTCGATTGGGAGAAATTCGACGGTGGGAGGTTCCGATTTTTAGAAAATCGAGTTTCAAATGTAAAACTCGATTTTTGGAAAATCAAGTTATAGCGAACATGGACTTAGAATTTTTTTTTTTTTTTTTTCTGGAACTTGAGTTCCATGCAAAGTACTCGAGTTCTTTGCATGGAACTCGAGTTTCTTGCATGGAACTCAAGTTCCAAGAACTCAATTTTCAGAAAAAAAAAATAATAATAAAATAATAAAATAATAAATCGAGTTTCAAAACAGGAGCATTTTCCAAATTAGTTTGAGAAAGAGGGCATTTTGCTAGAAAGTTTGTGAGAAAGGGGCAAATGCTCATTTTGGCCGACTTTTAAAACAACGGTATATATGGTATGAGGAAATGGAAGCAAGAAGAGGGTAATGTATTAAATTAGTTGGATTTGTTACTTAATCTTAGTGGGTTCCAATTACCTCAACTGGTAAAGTCTCTGATGGTTGTATAAAAGATCTGGGATTTAATCCCCGCCTACACCAAAAACTGATTGGTGTCTTGGTCTGATGATAAAGAGCTATCATCAGGAGCGGACGCCATAGGTTGAAACTTTCTCTCAAAAAAAAAAAAGTAGAATTAGACGTAATTATGTCCATAAATTTTGGGGTTAATGGAGGAGAGGTGTATCAACCAAATGGACAACTATAAGGGATATAGTTGGAACGAAAGCTAAGCTATGTCACTAGCTTGTGTCAATTGATGGCAATCACCTAGGGTTCTAATATGAGAACCTGTCAAGTTCAACCAGGAGTAACATGAAAGCTGTGTTTCCATTTTGCAACATTCAACATGCCCAGAAAACTTTGAGTACCACTTTTTATGCTCAAATGGATACATTTTTTATTTTGCTATATAATAGTGAAGTGCTACGTCCACAACATTTTTACAACGCTTTCACAACATATTCTAGTTGGTAGGTTGTTACAGGTTATCAATTTGAATCCACAACTGAAATTATTTTTTCCCACTAATAACAACAAATAACAACTTGTCATATAAAATTTGTTGTGAAAATGTTGTAGACATAACATTTCTCTATATAATATAGGCTCTAATAGTTATGTTGTGCATGTAAATTGTAAGCTTTTAAAATGATGACGCACACAAACATTTTCCTGCCTAGCAAGTAAAGTTTGGCTACTCTACACTCTTGTAGAGTTGTAATGCTTTTATAGTTCATTATTTATATATATATATACACACACACGATACTATCTTCAATTGATAAAATTTTCTAGGACTTAGTATTAATAAATTAATGTGCGTGCAAGAAAATAAAAGCAGAATAATTAACTATATAAATTAAGAATATAAACCTCACTTGAGTTGGCAGTGCCGGTGAAGTCACTACCGTAAAAAAATGTACAATTTACGTCCACTAAAAACCTCATCAACAATTTGTATAAAATAATTTAAAATAATTTGTAAATTTAGCATTTTCTGTATGTTATTATTAGTGTTGGGGTGGGTTTGGTGAGAAGTGTTTGAAGGGTAAATTGATGGTGGAGCACAGCCAAACCCATTGCAATATCAAACTTTGTAAATCTAGTATTTTCCATTAGTTATTATTGTTGTTGGGGTGGGTTTGGTAAGAAGTGCTTGAAGGGTAAATTGATGATGGAGCATAGCCAAACCCATTGCAATATCAAACTTTGTAAATCTAGTATTTTCCATTAGTTATTATTGGTGTTGGGGTGGGTTTGGTAAGAAGTGTTTGAAGGGTGGCCAAACCCATTGCAATATCAAATTTTGTAAATCTAGTATTTTCCATTAGTTATTATTGGTGTTGGGGTGGGTTTGGTAAGAAGTGTTTGAAGGGTAAATTGATGGTGGAGCACGGCCAAACCCATTGCAATATCAAACTTTGTAAATCTAGTATTTTCCATTAGTTATTATTGGTGTTGGGGTGGGTTTGGTAAGAAGTGTTTGAAGGGTAAATTGATGGTGGAGCACGGCCAAACCCATTGCAATATCAAACTTTGTAAATCCAGTATTTTCCATTAGCTATTATTGGTGTTGGGGTGGGTTTGGTGAGAAGTGTTTGAAGGGTATATTATTGGTGGTGCAGGGCCAAATCATTGTGATGTTAGTCGTTTGAAGCCCGTTTCTCAACAAAGGGGCTCCAATTGTGTTAGGTATTTACTCATTTTTTTTATACCCTCCCTTTCTTTTTGCTTATTATTATTATTATTATTATTATATATCCTCCCTTTCTCAAAATTATCATTTTATTTAAATAAAATTATTTATTATTTTTGTTTAGTAAAAAAGACTCACATAAAAAAATTTAAAAAAAATACTTTAGGATTAAAAAAAAACAGAGAGAGACTCCTATTAGGACTCACTCTTAAGTGTATATATATAAAAGGGGAACAACAAGGTCATTGCTATTCCTCCAACGCCTGCTGCCGCTGGTATTAATTAATTTTCTCTTTCTCTCTTTTCAATTTTTAATTCGAATTCAAATAATGAAATATATATTATTTACAGTGATATATCATCTTGTATTTCTATTTCTACTGTTTCAGCTCTAACGCTCCCACTGAATTCACAATTCGTGAGTATACATACATATTTTGATATCATCGTAAATCAATGGTAGATTAATTTTGATTCTTTTACATAAATCTCTTATTATAAAATTTTCTGTGATAGATGGACTTTGGCCTGACTACAATGATGGATCCTGGCCTTCCTGTTGCACCAAAACCAATTTCGACGAAAAACTGGTACATTTAACATACATTCTATCTATTTGTGCTGCAAATACGTTTGGTAGTCTTCTCTTTGATTTATGCTCTATGGAAATTTGTATTTGGTTTTGGTTTGTTTAGTTTGAGTCACAGATAAATAACTCTTTGAATGTATTGATCAACAATGTAAATTTCTCTTTGTTTTAGGTGCAACCCTTAATCTTTGAATTTGTGAGGGAGGGCTATTTTGGTTTGGGTATTTTCTTCTGTACAATCTCTTGCATTGATTTTGGTTCTTCGAGCGCCTTCAAAACAAAAGATATGTAAATTTTTCTTATCAGGTTTAATGTTAACATATATGAGAGATATTTTGGTCAATTAGAAAAAGTTTGAGGAAACATAAAAGGAAAAAGAACTAAAGAACACACAACCTGGAAAAAAAAAAAAAAAAATAGTGACTCTATCAGGCAAAGGCTTTTGGAGATTGTTGTTTTTATTTTTGGAATTCTTTACGTTCATGTGTATATATGTATTGGTTTTAATAAAATTGGAATTATCTTTGAAATTTTGGTTTTGATTGAATAATGAAAATAGAAACATTTTCCAATATTTAAAGTCTTTTGTGTATATGTTATTGTAGTTTAAACTTGGTATTTGAATATTGTTAAATTGTTAATTCACAGTTTAATTGATCATCTATTAATCATGAATAATGATATTGTTATTTGCAACCATCATGATATGGTATCAATGATGTGATTATTCTGAATGCTTGCTTTTAGAGTTTAGATAGAGTCTATTTTATGATTAAAAAAATTTACAATTAAAAGACTTTTGAAATTAATTTTTTTTAAAAACAAATTATTGGATTCGTTGGATCTTAAATGACTTCTATTAAACTTCATCCTTTATTGCATCATTAAAAAAAAACTCATATACATGGTACAGAGCTAACTGTAATATCCTATGCTATAAAATAAAAATTTGGCCCATCATTATCTTCACTTTTATGTAAAATAGAAACTCTATTAACTAAGTTTTAAGAAATTTAAAATTCTATTTCAAAAAATTTCCTTAACATTAGATTTTATTTTAATTATTTTAATCATCTATCATAATAATTTTATATTATAAAATTATTACATACAATCATTACTCCAGTTACCTTCTAAATGATGGAGGATATGAGAATGCAATTTGTAGATTTATTATCAAGATAACATAGATTAGATTGGTGGTGGATTTATTTTACTATCCCGAGCATCGCGCGGGTTAGCGACTAGTTATATATAAAACTGAAACTTCTGAAACTCTCACAATTTTCCACATGAGCACAATATTTAAATAAAATTATCATTTTATTATAATAAAATTATTTTTGTTTAGTCCAAACTTAACAAAGAATGAAACTTTATCTCTCTAACAAGTTCAACTTAAACTCAAACTCATCGTTATCATTTTTTTTTAAACAAAATTATTTTTGTTTAATCAAAACTTAACAAGGAGTGAAACTCTATCTCTCTAATAAGTCCAACTTAAACTTAAACTTAAACTCAAATGTTGATAATCTATATAAAAATAAATAAATAAATAAATAAAAATTCTAATAAGACTTAAAAAAAAAAAAAAAAAAAAACAAAGAAAAAAAGATACTCACGTTGAAAATAGGACTAAAAAAAAAAGAGACACACGTTGAAAAAAAAAAAGGCTCACGTTAGAGTAAGAAAAAGAGAGAAAGAGAGAGAGAGACTCCTATTAGGACTCTATCCCTTCCTCAAAGTCCTAACAATTATCACCTCAAAACCCTAAATCTAACTTCACTTTAGGATTCAAAAAAAAAAAAAAAGAAACTCACTCAACAAAAAAAAAAGTTGGGATTAATAAAAAAAAAAAAAGAGAAGGACTCCTATTAGGGGTCTCTTTTCCCTCCTCAAAACCTTAGCAATTACCACCTTAAAACCCTAATGTGGCGTTTGGTATGGGGTAACGTTTTAGGATTCTTAGGAATGTTTAAAGATTCTCATGTTTGGTTGCAAATCACGCTTGGGAATTAGATGCCAGGGCAATCTAGATTCCCCCTTTAGCTCCCTTTTAGTAGGAATGTGGATTCCTTTTTAAAAAGTGGGTATCCAGATTCCCAAACTTAAAGGAAATTGTATTTTTTATAAATTGACAATTTTAACTATATTTCTTTATCATTTAAGTAATTAAGATAAAATATAAAAACAAATCATCAATACATTTTCCCTTGTCTTTATCTTTTCCTGCCAAAACAACATAAACGAGATAGACAACTTTGCTGATATATTCTTTAACAAAGTTCTATTTAGGTTTCACGTGTGGAAAAAAAAAAGTTTGAAGGAGACCCTCCATTATTGCCAGGTATTCACTGTTGATGAACTACTTTTATTTTTATTACTACTTCTATGGTCTTATGGACCTAAACGTTGTCAAGTTTTTTTGTTATTTGTACGTTTTTAGACCCCTTAAAATACAAGTTGTTTAACCTAGTTATTTAGCCAAGTGATTACTTAAATAAACTATTTAGATCTAGGTCAATACAAGAAAATCATATCATGTAAATAATGCGGAAATATAACGAACACACGATATGATAACCCAGGAAAACCAAACCGGTAAAAAACCTAAGGAGGATTTAACCTAGCTATCCTCAAGATAAAACAGATCCACTAAGAAAGAATTGAAGTTTGTACAATAGAATTTAGACCACTAACATCCTATTGCTACCTCGAGTAGAAAACTTACTATCACGACCACGTGACAGCTCCGAGTCCACGGACTACTTCTTTTTTTGATCCACTGCAACCACAAGTACTCCTACTTATGACTTTGAGACTCCACTCAAAGGTTTCAAATCTTCTTTAAGTTCTCTATGCAACTGAAGCGATCACCAAGTTTTTGACATGAATCTTGATCTTGATAACCCTAAGTGTGTATAAAGGTAAATACCTCTAAAATTCATAAAAGATTTAACACACAGCACATCAAAGACTTTTAAAACGTAGCTAGGGTTTTTCCTTTTATACTTGGAGTAAAACATAAAACCCTACACATCACATGAGCTTGGGCTGAATTGGAAATTTTGCAGAGAAATAAATCTGCACGAGACTCGATCAATCGAGTCTAATTTTCGATCTATTGAGCCTTGCAGATTTAGTCCAATAAATTTTGCAATCACTTGATTCCAATTTTACAAATAAACATACTTTAAGCAACCTAAACCTAGTCTCAAAGTTTTGATCATGGTTTGCCAACACATTACAAATTGAAGTTCTAATACATTTAGTTCCTAAAGTCTTAGAACCTAACATTATTGATTTAGCTCCTTTAAAAATTATTATTAAGAATAAAACATTTGAGAATTTAAATAGTTAATTTTGTATTGTACTTGTCATTTTGAAATGTTAGACTACAGTTTTAATGAATTTGTCATAATTTACAGTTTATATTTTGTTTTTCATTATTTATTTAGAGGAAGATTTTTTTTGAGACTTGGTAGTTCACATCCAAATCTAAAGATAGAATGGAAAAAATAAATAATTCATTTAAGATTCCTAGAAATAAATCAAATATTATCATCTCACATTCCTAGGAATCTTATTAGATTCCTAATTAAACCAAATATAGGAATAGTTACATTCCTAGGCATCTAGATTACAAGGAATCACATTCCAAGGAATCTGGATGTCAGGAGTAATGTGGATTCCTTCGTACCAAACGCCATATAAACTTAACTTCACTTTAGGATTAAAAAAAAAAAAAAAAACGCAAGCAATTTGATTCATCTTTCTTCTTTAATTAATGAATTTTATGTCGAATTTGTTTATATGGTTATTATTAATAAAATTTCAATTCAACATATGTGGATATTTGTTTATATTGTTATTAATGAATTTTATCTTTTATGTCAAATTTTTTATTTGCTTTCATATGTGCCTGGGATTTTCTCTCTATCTTATTCTTTTATTATGTTTAGAATTGATTTTCTTTTAAGTATTTGGGTTAATCTCCATATTTATATTGACATCGTTTTCGTGGGTTTGGTTTTTGGGTTGAAATTTCTACTAATTATTCTTTTATATTGTACATGGTAGATAAATAATCTCTTTTTTTTTGGAGAAAAATCAAAGCTACAACCTATGTCTTCTAGCCTAGGGAACGATAAATTTTTATTTGGTATGTTATATATAAATTTGTTGAATTTGGTTTGGATTTGAAATAGAATTTGGGGATTCTATAAATTTTGAAGTTTTAAGTCTTGAGGTTTTTGGTATTTACGTCTTAATAGGTTGATCTTAATTCTTCATCTTAAATGCTTTTTATTTAGGTTCATGGGATTTTTTGTTTTCTTATTAAAAGTTATGATTTCTGGTTGATTAATTATTTGTTTGGATTAATTTCAATTAATTATTTGTTTGGATTCAACATAAAAGATAATGGAATTAGGTATTATAATTTTGATATTGTTCCATGTTTTGAATTGTCTATATTGTTATTACTACGAGAAAGTCATATTGCTACTCAAATTTGAAACTTGGTGTGTCTTCCTCAAATCATGGTCTTTGTTTATATATTTGCAGTTTATATTAGTTTTGAGTGTGTGTGTTTATATAACTATTGAGAGTTTTGCTTTATTAATTTAAGAATTGTAAATTACTTTGTAGGTTTCGATAACTATGCACTTACAACTCAATAACGTTCAATATTAGACAACACTTCTAAACTATGAAAAAGTATAAAAGTTAAATATTTTATCATTTTTTTTCAGAGTCAATAGCTTTTCCATGCATCGAACGAGTTAGCGACTAGTTATTGTTATTTTGATAGATACAATAGTATTTTAAATCTATAACAAGAGCTAGTAATTGAGCTTTGGTGTTAAAAGGAGTGGAACCACTAATATCTTATTCGATGACAAAAGACTAATTAAGTTTCATGAAACCTATTTCATTTTATTAATCAAAGACAAAATTGAACAACTCGGTAAAAATATATCTTTAATTCTCACGTAAATACAAAATAGAACCACTCTCTAGTTAATTTTCAAACTGAGTATTCAATAAATTGCTTCAAGCCTCCAACTCTTCTATATTTCTTCGATCACTCCACGTTTTCACTTTTTTTTTTCTTTTCCCTTTTATCAAAGCTTACCCCCTTTGTTTTTTTTTTTTTTTTTTTTTTTTTTGAATTTTTTTGAATTTGCGGTTTCCCTTGCTCCCTAAGCTCACATCTGTTTTTTAAACTAGCACAGTTCACGTACTAGTTTCCAATTTCCATTAGGCAAGGCTGTTTTTGTGACAGTAAACAACATTGTTTTTTCAGCGCAAAGAAATATATATGGTTATAACTTATATTAAGGCAAATTCAATAGATCTTTATACGCTGTTACTTTTAGCATCCCAGATTGCATACAAAGCATTTTCAAAAACAACAGTACAATATAGGTACTGTCAAATGTGAGTTTCACTGGCTGGATTGTGAATACAAATTTATTAAGTTAGAAACGGCGTATTCAGTATTCATTGGCTGGATTGGGCTGATTGAGCTTGATTTTGAAGATTGAGCTGGGTCAAACTTCAGTGTAGGTAGTGGATTATGAAATACATCTTGGAATGGACTTTATTGTAGATGGATTTTGAAAACAAATTGTCTGATGGGCTTATATGATGGACTTGTGTTTGGGTTCGATATGATATCCAAAAGCCAACGCTATGTTCCAGCAGGCGTGAAGCGATTGGCAGAAGAAGCCTTGTTACTACTTACTATACTTTCCAATATCATTCGTTTTTCATGATTTATGAGTTCTTTGTAGTTTTTTTTTTATACCATTCTATTTATTAAGCTATTTTTTCTAATGCATATCTCTCTGACTCTCTCTGTTGCTTGCACATATACATGGAAGCATTAAAAATCACGGTTCAATATATTCTTTTGTGCCACATTCTGTGTCTTAAGTATGAATGCCACAAGAGGTCAAACTCTAGGCATACATGTCTATAAGATACAGTATCTGTCTGCTGTAAATTGGGTTAGACTTGGGAAAAGAATCTTCCTATGGCATTATCGTTGGCACCCAGTTGGAATACTTCTACTTAAATTTGGAAATATATAGGATTATATATGATGCAGCAATTAGCTATGAGGCTAAGGTGGATTCAGTCCTAAAAATAGAACTTTGGTTTGGAAGCCTGCTAGATCTGAGGATTTAGTCATAATTTAAAGCCAATTAAGTCTCATAGATCTAAAGGAAGAGGATAAGGCTAAGTGGACCGTCACCAAGTCAGGTTGCTTCTCTTGTGCAGCCACATATGAGGCATAAGGCTGAGGTGGTGGACTGGTGGAAGCGCTTGTGGTTCAACCTTACCATACCAAAGCATGCTCTCATTGGCTTATTGGTGATCAAGAATAAATTAACCACTAGAGGTAGGCTGTCCCAATGGGGTTACACAAGTGACACTCTTTGTGTGCTATGCAGGGGTTGTGTTGAAAGCATGAGCCATTTCTTTATTTAGTGATCTTTCCGGACACATGTTTATGGGGATTGGGCTGTTAGGAACCTCAAAGGGAAGGGACTTACAGCATCCATATGTAAGATTGGATGGTGGGCGTCTATATATTATATTTGGTGCCAAAGGAAGGCTATCATCCATAATGGCCCAATCTTAACTAAGGAGCAAATCCTGTCAAAAAATAAAGAAAGATGTTAGAGGCAAGCTTGAGTTCAAAGCAAAATTCCCTAATTCCACTCTAAACAGGATTCTTTGCTGACTTTGGGGCTTAAACAATTCTATTTTGATCTCCACGGCTCAATGATCTTTAATTTCTGCAGTAAATTGTGAAATTTGTTTGGATTTTGAGTTATAATGGAGCCGCTTGTTGGATAAATGGAAAACGGCAAAGGTTTTGATTTTGTTTGTGGTAGTAGGATGCTGTACTAACTATGGCTGATTGTATTGCACTATTTTTAATCACTTTGCTTGGGTTATGTTAACGTGTATAATATATTGTGGGCTTTAGGCCCAGTTAGGTTACTTGTATAGCACACATATTTACTTGTACTGCACATATATGCCTCCTATATAAAGGCACCTATGTACATTCTTTCATCATGAAATACAATACAATCATTCTGTATTTCTAACATGGTATCAGAGCTGTTAACGAGAGAGCTCGACAAAGAGGCGATGTTCCCAAAAGACAACATTGCGGGAGATACGAAGACGATGAAAGACAGAATCATAACATCGATACCCCTTTTGAGTTTTGCCATAGCCAAGAAAACAACAAAGCCTTGACCGAGGCTCAAGTTTGTTATGCTCATGTGGCTGAAGAAGAACGAAACAAGCAGAACCGAAGGAGCGAAGGTAGTGATAGTCTGGAGGTGACCCAAAAAGGCACTCATATGGAGTTTGATTTTGGATAACAGGACTCGAAATGCGATTAATAGCATGAACAGCATAAAGAGAAGCTTCGCCCCAAAAAGGAGCAGGAACTTTGGCAGAGAAAAGGAGAGCACGGACAGTGTCAAGAATATGACGAAATTTTCGTTCGGCTCTACCATTTTGCTAAGAGGTACCTGGACAAGTTAGTTGATAAATAGTGCCATAGGAATGCAAAACAGCTTGGAAAGCATATTAAGTATATTCAAGAGCATTATCAGATTGAAAAATCTTGATGCGTTTGGAAAACTGAGTTTCAACCATTTTTGTAAAATTAGAATATACTTCCAATAATTTAGAACAATGTTTCATATTAAAAATCTAGCTATAGCGAGAGTAATCATCAACAAAGACAACAAAATATCGAGACCCACCAATACTAGAGACAGAGGAAGACCCCCAAACATCAGAATGAACAAGGTCAAAGATATCAGTGGATATTGATTCACTAGTATTGAAAGGCAAAGCTGGTTATTTTCCTAACTAACATGAAACACAATCAAAATTTTCTGTAGACACTGAACCTAACAAACCTCTAGAAGCCAATTGTTGTACCCGAGAGGAAGATGCATGACCAAGTCGAGCATGCCAAAGTGCAAGGGAAAGAGTGGAAGAAGCTGCAGCAACAGAAGCAGGAGCAACAAGTGGAAGACGAAGGTTGTCCACGGGAAACATACGCCCAACTCTAGGACCGGTCCCAAGCTCCTGTCCCGTCCTAGGATCCTGCACAATGCACCCAGAATAATCAAAGGTAATGCGATAACCCAACTCAACTAATTGTCCCACAGAAAATAAATTATAAGAAAGGTCAGGAACATCAAAAACTCTAGGAATCGAAAGGTTGGAGGTTGAAACTGAACCTATATTATGACCAGACATTGTGGAACCATTTGCTATGCGAATATTAAGAGGGTGCGGTGCAGGTTTAAGGTCAGAAAATAAGGACGAGTGAGGTGTCATGTGATTGCAACAAGCAGAATCCATAAGCCAAGAGGTAGGAGACATATCAGATAAAGCTGAGAGAGAAGAGGAATAAGATGCATTACCAACCATACGAATGACATTGACGATGATATTTATAAGGTCATCTCTGGAAATGGAGAAAGTGGATCCCGAAGACGTAGACTGTGTAGAAACGGGAGCCATTGGCTAGTCACTCTCAGCGTTAGTAACAATAGCATCAACAATTGAAACAGCTGATTTGTTGCGACGGTAGCAAGTCTCAATATTGTGGCCAAAACGTTTGCAAAATTTGCAAAAACGTTTGATGGATTGGCCGCGACGATTATTGCAATAAGAAGAAGACATGTCCTTATTCTTCATTTAGAAGCAAGATATGTAAAAACAGACTGCAAAAATGAAATCTACGCAAAAAACTGGGTAAGGAGCACCTGAGCTGCAAAAAGTCAACTCTAAAGAAAGTCAACGGTCAAAGTCAACCCTCAAAGTCAACGCAGGTCAGCGGCCAAAGTCAACGGTCGGTCAACGATGACGTCAGCTTCGTGGTGGGTGACGTCAGCAGAGGAGTGGATGATGACGTCAGCCCTAGGTGACGTGGCAGTATGACGTCACTGATGACGTCAGCAGGTGCATAACTGTTGTGTTTAAGCGCGTGAAGGCGCGTGAGTATGTCTGGTGGTGCGTGGATCGCGTGAACTTGTCCGCAGAATCTTTTGGGGGCACGTGAGGGCGCGTGGAGGCTCCGATGATGATGATTTTTCCACGATCGAGTAGATCGGGACGAGACGATCACTGTGGTACTGGAGAAATACTTGTTGGAGCAAGATACACGGCGGAGACGATAAGGCAGTAGTCTGTGTGGTGCGAGACTTTTTGACGATGGCGGCTGCAGGTCCGGAACCCAAGGACGATGGCTGAAAGGTATCGGAGGTTCTACGGCGAAAAGCTGCGGCAGCGGTTGTGACGGCGGAAGCGATGTTGAGAAAAAAGTGGCACCAATAAAGACAAGACTGCTAAAAAAAAAAAAAAGGTTAGAGCAGTGGCTCTGATACCATGTTAAATATTAGCATTGATAGGTGCGCATCTGACTCCCTCAGGAGGGAAACCATTGTCTAATCCCTCTCTTTACAGACGCTTGGTTGGCAGCTTAGTTTATCTCACTGTCACTCGTCCAGACATTTCCTATTCTGTTCACCAGGTGAGCCAGTATCTGTCTGCACCACGATCGACTCACTATGCTACTGTTCTGTGTATTCTTCGATACCTAAAGGGCACTCTCTTTCATGGTCTTTTCTACTCTGCTCAGTCTCTTCTTATTCTCCGTGCATTTTCTGATGCTGATTGGGCAGGAGATTCCACTGATCGCAGGTCCACCACTGGTTATTCCTTTCTTCTTGGTTCTTCTCTGATTTATTGGCAAACTAAAAAACAAACTCATGTGACCCACTCCAGTACTGAAGCAGAATATCGTGCCCTTGCTGATACCACATCTGAGCTCATTTGGCTACGATGGCTTCTCAAAGACTTAGGTGTGTCTACATCCTCTGTTACGCCTCTTTATTGTGACAACCAGAGTGCTGTTCATATTGCTCACAATGATGTCTTCCATGAACGGACTAAACACGTCGAGATCGATTGTCATTTTATCCGTTTTCATCTTGTCCATGGTGCTCTCAAGCTGATCTCAGTCTCCTCTAAAGATCAACTTGCAGATATCTTCACCAAGTCACATCCTAAGGGACGCCTTCGTACTTTGGTTGACAACCTCAAGCTGGTCTCACATCCACCTTGACTTTGAGGGGGGCTGTTAACATGTATAATATATTGTGGGCTTTAGGCCTAGTTAGGTTACTTGTATAGCACACATATTTACTTGTACTGCACATATATGCCTCCTATATAAAGGCACCTATGTACATTCTTTCATCATGAAATACAATACAATCATTCAGTATTTCTAACAGGTTATGAGTTGCATTTAAGCAGTTTACTGAAGTCAGCTGTTTGCTTTTTCCTTGCAAGTAAATGCAGCTAGAGGTGCAAAAACAGACTCTGGATTCTGCAGATTGTTGCTGCTATAGATTGCCAATTAGCTGCTAAGGCTATTGCTGTGTGCTAGACTGTTTGCTGTGTGCTTGGAAGGTTGATTGCTTAAACAAGTGTTCTCCTGTTCATAGTTCACAGATGTTTGTTTAGCTTGTGCTATTAATGCACAGGTTAACTCTGTATTTTTGGTTTGTTTTGTTGGTCGAGTGGGCTTCTTTTAGGCTTAGTAATTTTGATAGCTGAATGACCTTTTGGTCTTTGAATAGATTGTATTCTTTGTTTCTTTTTCAATAAAATATATATTCGAACCTGAATCCTTGAAGAATTAATTCTAGGCAGTGAAAGGTGATTGTTCTTTTAAGTGTTTGTTTAAAGTCTTATATAATAAATTGAAACTTAGATTGATTGTTATACTCTCTACAGCCACAAGATAATGTAATCTAAAACATTAAGTTTAAAGGGAAATTAAATAAAAGATCCACTTTTATTTGTACACTAGAATAATGCCATATATTATAAAGTTCTAAACTAACATGGCATCTATAAAAGGCTTTTAGGAATTGACTAGATTATTAGTACAAACACAGTCACACATTATAGTAGTAGAACAAAGCACAGTACATGAAGAACACTCCTACACTAGAAGAGAAAGAAAATCACTCCTCCAACACTAGAAGTGAAAGAAAATCATCCATTGATCCTTTCATAAAGGGATATTAAACTAGCATAATATTATAACAGATCAGGTAGAAATGCCTAATCCCATGCTTAATCCAAGCATTATTAAAGACATTTAATTTCTTCTATTTGTTTCATATCTCTGCAATTCACAAAAAAAAATTCGTTATCTCCCCATTTTAAACCTTGATAACATAAGAAAAGGGATAGGAATTATTACAAGAAGGTTGTGGATTTTAATAAGATGACAATTTCTGTTTAGTATTTTGATCATGAATGAGAAATGAAAATCCAATTTTACAATTAGCTATGATAATCTACTCAAAATTAATAAAAAGGTCAACATAAAATCTCCATGCTTTTTTAATAGAAGTATTTGGGGACTGAATGAAATCAAAGTAAATGAATAGGACACAACTTAACATAGTCTTATAATGAAAACTGAATACCCCTTACTTGAGCTCTATTTGGTCTGTCTCTGCAGATCCCTAAACTAATGAAAACACTTGTTAAGAATTGAGAGTAAGCACTTTTGCATGTCAGCATCAACATGCCTAGAGTCCTCAATATTATTAGTTTCTTCTACTTCAATTTCATTATAATTGTCATCTTTTTCTATTGCCATTATTACCGCAGTTGCAATTCTCAATTCTTCAACTTCTCTTGGCAAAAGCATTGGGTCAACAACTTGAGCAAGTCTTTTTGGTAATGCCATCTTAACAAAATTATGGAGATTCAAACCATTTTTAAACATATCATCAGTGGGCATCCTTCTTGTAAACATTTCCAGCACAAGGACTCCGTAGCTATATACATCCCCCTCAGTCGATGCCTCGCCACCCATGCCATACTCTACAACTCGTGGAATGGAAGGAAATTAGGAAATTTCTATCTATAATGAAATGGATTAAGGTCTACAAAATGAAAATTCAAAGAAAATGAAATGAATTTATATGGAAAAATAATATGACATATGATATTACTTCCGCAATGGAAGGAAAATGTACGAAACTTTACCCCAAGGGGCCAAATTATTATTATTTTATTTATTTATTTATTTTTTTTGCATGTTCAATTTGATTGAAATAAATGCATACAAAGAAGATACGAAGCTTAGCCAAAAGATCGAAATGTCCATCGCCAAATTAACTTAGGCATTTCTTAGAGTATGAATCTTTTTTTTTTTGCTATTAATTATTTTATTTAAAATTTTATGTAAAATTAATTATGTGTTTGTATGTACTCAAGTGAATATTTGTTATAAGAGACATAGAAATAGTAAGCAAGAGAGTATGCTAATATGTTTATACTAATTTTACGAATATTAAAAAGCTTATATGCTCAAAAATACAAGTAGTTAATTCTTATCTTTTGATAAAGTGACATAGAGAAAAGCAACATATTATAGGATTGTTAAGGATTTAAAACTAAATAAGAGAGGTTATACCTAGAGCACATTGCCAATAGATCCTTTTAATCCAATTGTACTAGTTTTGGGAAGAATCATCGGTGCTTGTGAGGAGTCTTGCTAAACTGAAGTCGCTTACATGAGCAATCATCTCACTATCGAGAAGAATATTGCTTGGCTTTAAATCACAATGTATGATTTGTTGCTGACAATAATTGTACATATAATTTAATGCAGAAGCCACATCAATTGCAATAATTATTCTTTGAAGAAAGCTCAAATTTTTTGATTGATTTTCGCAATCTGTCATTGGATGTAGCCACATATCTAAGCTCCCATTTGTCATGAATTCAAATACAAGAGCTTTAAATTCATCGCCATTATAATTGATACTAGAGCAACATGTTAAGATCTTCACAAGATTTTGGTGCCGAACATTTCTTAAGACATTGCATTCCGCCACAAAACTCTTGGTAGCTCCTTTAGTTTGAAGGTTTAGGACTTTTACTGCAACTAACATTTCTTCTTGATTAAGAACTCCTTTGTAAACTGATCCAAAACTACCAGATCCAATCAAATTGTTGAGAGAAAATCCATTAGTTGCTCGATGAAGCATTTTGTACGAAATTGTTGGAAGGAGATCCATCTTTGAGACTATAGAAGATGGTTTCATTTTATATTTTTTTCCTTCAATATAAAACAAGAAATGACGAAACTAGAAGGAAACATGCAACCACACAAAAAATTGTGATTATTGTTGTAGAAGCAAGAGAACTCCAACTTTGGGGCATGTTGCTAGTTGCAACTGTGGAATACCCCCACAAAGTTTATTGTTTCCAATAATTGATATTGCATCTACATTTTTGAAAACTCCAACAATTGGTAGTGTGCCCTCAATGTCATTGAACGAAATGTTCAAGTATTTTAAAGGGCAAATTACAGTAAACCCACTTGTGATTTGGCTCGTTTTCACCTTGCCTACCCGTGGTTTAAAATAACACTTTGGTCTCCGTTTGGTCTCTGTTACCCACCTCTGTTAAAAATATTGGTAAATAAGTCTTTTTGCTTATATTTTATATCTCTCTTCTCCAAAAACATAAAAATAACAAAAATACACAAAGAAACTAAAAGGTCGAAAATGTGTTAAAAACACAAGGGCTGTTTAGACCCCCAAATTAAATATTACAGCTCGATAGATTTTACTCTAACTTATACTAAGTGCAGAATAGAGTAAATGCGAGTGGATAAACAAATAAACTACTTTAACCCATAATCAATATAACACAGAAGTAAACTACAAGGTAAAAGAGTAGGGAAGAAGAATGCAAACACAAGATAACACGCCGATGTGTTATCGAAGAGAAAACCGAAGTACTCAGCGTAAAACCTCTCCGCCGCCCTCCAAGCGATAATTGATCCACTAGACAATCAGTTGGGATACACTAGTAGCAGGAGACCCTCCAAGACTAATCTACCCAATGTACCTAAGCCCTCCAAGCTACTACTCCAACAATGCTTCTCGGAACCATGTCTTGTCTTGCTCTCCGGATCCCGCAATGCCTGATTGCATCCGCCAAAGCCTGGCTTCTTTCAATGCTTCCCAGCAGCACCAAAACCTCACTTGACATTCTGAAAAGGTGTGGTAAGTGTTTGAGCTATCAACCTCTCAAGTATATGGAAATGGAGAGGTAGGAGTTAAGGAAAATCCATAATGAATTATGTAGAGAATTATGGGTATAACAATCTCTAACTCTCAAGGTTTGTGGTTAGGGTTTTCTCTCAGAAGCACTCCTCAACATCTGTGGATATATATAGTGTCGGTACAGATAGTGTGTATCAGAAATGACAATTCAGTAAAACAGAATATTTTGCGAGTATCTTGCGGGAAGACCTTACCTACGAGACATTTGCGAAAACCAGCTGTTACCAACCTGTCCTGACTCTTCGCATTCTAGTCATGTGCATGGCACATGCTTCACTTCGTGGGAAGCTTACTCGCGAGATACCCATGAAAACAGCCTTAGTCTTCATGCCTTGAGTCTTCACACTCTCTCTCTCACACACAACCCTTACAATGAAATCCCACAAATAATATAAGGTACAAAAGATTGAACATAATTACAATCAAATTTGGTACGGAATTAAAGCCAACATAAATAGTTGTAAATTACAACTTTACAGAAACAAGATCAAATAGAGCATTTTGTAAAGAAACTAAATAGATAGAGCTGGGTATCAATTTTCCTATGCTTCATTGTCTCTCTCAAACTCTCATTGTCCCTCTAGCTCCCATCCCATTGTCCCTCTCTCAAACTCCCATCGTCTCTCTCTCTCTCTCTCTCTCTCCCTCTCTCTCTCTCAAACTCAGATCTCTAATTTTATTCTCTCGTCTCTTCTCTCTCCGTAGCATTGAGGAGACCAATTTGGCACCACGGCGAAAATCCAACTAACCCAGCCTTGACAAGGATGATCAAATGAAAACCCAGCAACACTAAAAGTTGAGGAGGCCAGTTTCTATTATGGCAAGGCGATCATATGAAACCCAGTAACACCCAGAGTTGATAATCATCTTGTTGCTGTTGTTGATGCCGTTATTGGAAAATATCACTTCTTAGTTGTTCCTTTCAATGTTTGTTTGTTTATTTTTATTATTTTTAACTATTTCCTTGAGATTATTATATGTTCCGAGCTTCTCTAAGACATGTTGACTTCAAGCACAGGAAACGTAGCTTATTAAAAGAAAAGGTACAATCCATTTAATTATCTAATCAATCACTTACAAGTAAAAAAAGCTTAAATAATCCAATCATCTAACTGCTTAAAAGGGAATTTAATTTTCAAGTTGAAGATATAGGTGAATGTGGTGGTGATAATAAAGTTTATGGTTATTCATCCACTTTGATTTAATCTCAGCCAGGTAAGGACAAGAGGGCATGAAAACCGAAATAATACATATATAAGACGTTCCCAGTATGCCATTTTCTATTATGGCAAGGAGATCTTCCAAATAGTAATTAAATTCAACTTCCCACCTCAAGCACTTTCAAAAAATTCAAACCCTAGCCTTTTGATTCGTATTATGTTATGTTTTGGTGATAAAAATTGTTTTCTAACGGAAAAGCCAAAGGTGGGTAATGAAAATCAAACGGAGCTAAACACAGGTAGGTAAAGTGTTAAGTTTTAAATCATGGGTAGACAAGATGAAAACGGGTCAAACTATAGGTGAGTTTATTGTAATTTGCCCTATTTTAAAAATAAAAGTTTCTCTAGACCCTTTGGAATAAATCCTGATAAGTTGTTTCGCGAAACATCCAAAAGTTCAAGGCCTTTCAAAGAAGCCATGGATGAAGGTATGATTCCTTCAAAGGAATTCCCTTGCAAGTAGAGATTTTTTAAATTCACTAAATTTCCAATTGTTGCGGGAATTTCACCAAACAAGCTGTTTTCAGAGACATCTAGAAAGCTGTAGGAGTAATTCTTAGGTACTCCCGGAGTATGGAGAATTGTGCTCTCTCCTCTCACATTCATGGTGGGGTCTATTTATTAAATTCAAGGTAGGATCCACTATGAATGTAAGAGGAGAGGTCACAATTTCTTCGTACTCTAAGAGTGCTTAAGAATTTTCCTAAGTGTAGAGCAGCCAGAGCAGAGTTTGGCTGCTCTACACTCTTGTAGTGCATTAATGCTATTTTTATATTGGTAAATTTTTTCTAGGATTTAGCATTAATAAATTATGAATGAGCTCCCAAGAAAGTGAAAGTAGAATAATTAATCATAATGGAAATTTAGAAAACAAATCTCAGTTAACGTGGGTGGAGCGTACACTACCCTCAACACCGTTTGTTTTGTGTCATAATATTGACTCTCTTCATTTTATCCCTTATTTTTTCTATTCTATTCTAATTTGTATTTTATCACTAAGAATATCATATTTTGGTGAAAAAATTACACATATTACTTCTTGGTATATAATAAAATATTAATTATAAATTATAAATAAAATGAATATTTAATGGATTTAGTTAATATTACATCGAACTTTTTTTTTTGAAGTGTCCGTTTGAATACAACTTATTGTTACTAAAAGTTGTTGAAAACTGATTGTTACTGAAAACACTGTAGCAAAATAATTTTTAAATGTGTAAATAGTATCGTGGGACCATGTTTAATATTTTTTAATACATAAACAGTGCATGAACAGTGCACGCACTGTTTATGCACAGTAAATTTTGTCCCCCCCAAGTCAACAAGTGCGGCAAAAAAAAAAAAAAAAAAAAAAAAAAAAGGTAAAACGCAACTTTACTTTGAGTAGCAAAACTTGCTATCCAAACGCAGGCGAAAAGTACATCGAACTTTTTATATATAAAAAATCATTAAAGATTTTTAAGCCTAAACTTTTCCTAATATGTGTGACGCAAGGGAAACATTGTATGAATGCATAATATGCTTAGAAATAGTAAAATGATAATATAATCTAATATACTATTTTCTTAAGTTGAGAGAAACTTTGTGAAAAAAGTTTGGGAGCATATCACGTCGATAGCAAGTAGCAACTATTCTTAGGGGGCGTTTGGTTAGCTGTGATGTGCCTTGATGTGATGCATATAACGATGATGTGATATTAAGGTTTTTAGTTTATTTTATTTTTTCTAATATTACCATAATCTAAAATTACAAAATATATCACATTACCTTAATCTCATCACCTTCCTAAACAATGTAATGTTGTATTCTTACATTGAGATTACATTAATGTAAGATTACAATAATGTAACATTATGGTGTAATGTAATATTAATTTTGATGACTTACTCAATGCACCTCTCTCTCTCTCTCTCTCTCTCTCTCTCTCTCTCTCTCTCTCTCTCTCTCTGAGTTAAGGTCTACTGCATATTTCATTAGTTTCATATGGTTGAAATTGTAAGGAAAGAAACAATCCTGAATAGGTATTGTCATACACTATTTGGTGATTACGAACAATATATAAAATCGTTTTTAGTACAATGTTGTATTGACAAACATTCATTTTCCTAAAATTTTGAATTAAGTCTCCTGATATTCTATGGCTTAGTGTGATTGTCAGTTTCTTGGATTTGTTGTTTTTATTTTTTATTTTTTTGAAAGCCGAATCAAACTTCATTCATTTAAAACAGAGGAGTCAAAATACAAAGCATCACGGGCTGGTGGTGGAGAATCTTCCAACCACACAGGATCCTCATCTAGAACATTTGCATATTGAGCTAGAGAATGGGCTACCAAATTGGCACTGCGGCGAATACAATTAAAAGACACAAAGTGAAGACCTACTGCTAAGTATCTAATATCATCATAAATCACCCCCAAGCGCGACCAGTTTGGATTATTTGACGCTACAGAAGACATAACCACCGAGTTATCCCCTTCCACAATCAGTTCCGAGAACCTTGCATCAATAGCGAACTTCAAAGCTTTCCGGCAGGCCAGCACTTCTGCTTCCTCGCTGTCAGATACAACTTCCCCCCTCGTGGACAAGGCTGCCATGACCTCCCCAGCTGCGTTGCGAATCACCGTACCAACCCCTGAACCATTAGCAAATGTCGTCGTATCAAAATTCAGCTTATACAGCTGACTCGGTGGAGGCTTCCAATTCTGCAGAAAACCAGTAGATGCTGAACCAGCTGCCAGTAAACTCTGAGCATCATGGTATTCTTTTAGATAGTCTGTGTCTCTCTTATTTAACTGCACAGGATGTTGCATACTCCCACCATATAATAGCATGTTCCTACGGTGCCAAATAAGCCAGCTTTGGACTAAAAAAATCTCAAGTTCCTCAACTGATAATTTGGCCATCATAATTTGAAAAAGTTGCATAAAGTCATCAAATTCCCCACCACACTTCTGTATCCAAGTAGTGGACCCAGCCCAAATGTCTTGAGCAGCACTACAATCCCATATTGCATGGACTATAGTCTCCGGGCTCCGTTTACATAATTCACACATATCCTTCTGTAGCACTTGTTGTCGAGCTAGGTTCACCTTTGATGGCAGAATATTAAGACAAGCCCTCCAGCCAAAAACTTTGATTTTTCTAGGCACATGGAGTTGCCAAAGCTGATTCCAGACCCGGTGGTCTCTCCTCGGTGCTGAACACTCTTCCCTCCCATTGGTATCGCCATCCAACATACGAGCCACATGGTAACCCAGCTTAACCTTGTACTTCCCCTTGCGACAAAACTTCCACACCAATCTGTCTTGTACCTGTCTCCTGCTCAATGGAATTTTAAGGATTGCCTCAGCATCAAACTGATTGAAACACATATAAATCCTCTCCCTATCCCATCCGTACACACTCCAATCAATTAAATCTGAGACTCTCCATTCCCATTCATCATTTTCAGTTGAAAATAGCACCTTATTCTCAGGATGATTTGGTATCCACTTGTCTTCCATCACTCGTATTGATGAACCCGTGCCTACCCTCCAATAGCAACCTGTTTTTAGAATATCTTGGGCAGCCAACACACTCTTCCAAACATAGGAACTGTTAGGACAATCAGCCGCCTCCAGGAAACTACATCTTGGAAAATACTTGGTCTTGAAACACAAAGATAACAGTGAATTTTGGTCTTGGATCAGCCTCCAACCTTGCTTTGCCAGCATAGGTAGATTAAAACTCCTAATATCCCGGAATCCCATACCACCTTCCTTCTTTGGTTTTGTCAGAAATTTCCAACTCTTCCAATGAATGTTCCGTTCATCACTAGATTTCCCCCACCAAAACCGTGCACAGAGTGCATCTAGCTCATTGCAAAGCTTTACCGGTAACAAGAACACTCCTATAGTATATGTTGGAATTGATTGGGCAACTGCTTTGATAAGTACTTCTTTTCTGGCACGAGATAGCAATCTGCCTTTCCACCCCTAGAGTTTTTTCCACACCCGCTCCTTAAGATATGCAAAAGTTTGATATTTTTCCCTCCCAACCAAAGTCGGCAACCCCAAATAAGAATCAAATCTATCCACTTCCCTTACTCCCAAAGCTTACTTAATCCATTGCCTCTGTCCCTCAGAAGTATTACTACTAAAATATGTAGATGACTTCTCAAAATTAATGCATTGTCCAGAAGCTTCTACATACAATTGCAATGTGTCAGTGATCACTTGCACTTCCTCCTGATTCGCCTGGCAGAAAATTAAGGAATCGTCTGCAAAAAGTAAGTTAGAAATACAAGGAGCTCTTCTGCAAATTTGGACCCCATGAAGCCGCCCCTCATATTCTGCTTTGGAAAGCAAAGATGTAAACCCTTCTGCACATAAAAGAAACAAATAAGGTGATAAAAGGTCCCCTTGGCAGAGCCCTCTCGAAGGGATAATATTTCCATATGCTCTACCATTAATCCGAACCAACAAAGAAGGAGTGGAGACACAACTTATCACCCTAGTAATCCATTCCTCTGGAAATCCCAGTCTAATCATCATGCCCCTTAAAAAATCCCACTCCACTCAGTCATAAGCCTTACTGACATCAAGTTTCAAAGCTAGGGCTCCTTTCTTCCCCTTTTTTCTCCCATGCATGGCATGTAAGGTTTCATAAGCTAGCAACACATTATCAGTTATGAGTCTTCCTGGCACAAAAGCACTCTGAGTGGGGGAGATCAGCTGGGGTAAAATAGTTTTCAGTCTATTAGCAAGCACTTTAGAAATTATTTTGTAAATTACATTGCATAAGCTAATGGGTCTGAAATCTGTCATCTTCTCCGGTGACTTAACTTTAGGAATAAGAACAATATGAGTATAATTTATTTCAGGTAACATAGTTCCGGAGTTCAGAAAATCTAACACGACAGAACTAACATCATTACCAACTGTATGCCAAAACCTTTGATAAAAAAGAGCATTCATACCATCGGGTCCTGGAGCTTTGGTAGGTCCCATCTGAAATAATGCTGCTTTTACTTCCTCCACACTATATGGCTTAGACAACTCTTCCTTCATATATGTAGTCATCCTTTGGGGAACTGTGTTCAGACATTCTTCCATTCTTTCACTGGTACCTGAATGAAAAATTGTCTCAAAGTAATTAATAGCCACCTCTGCCACCTCTCCAATATCCTCCACCCAATTACCATGTTGGTTTTGAATGCCATGAATTAAATTCCTCTTACGCCTTGGAGAAGCTTTTGAATGGAAAAACTTTGTATTCCTATCACCATGCTTCAACCAGGATACTCGAGAACGTTGTGCCCAAAAAATTTCTTGCTTAAGAAGGAGATCATCCAATTTTTTGCTTGCTACCAATACCTCCTCCCTACTCTCCTCTGTTAACTCTTCTTCATTCATCTTTACAATCTTTTTAGTTAACATTTTTATTCCATTCACAGCAAGATTTGTTGTTTAATTCATAGTTCTCAAGCTATTATAAGTAAATATAGTCAATGTTTTAGGGATGGCTATTGGTTTAGGCTTTACTTCATTGAAATGATTTCTTGAATAATTTGTATTTTAAACCTGCTTATTCAATTTCTTTACATTCTTTCCTAGGATTCATTTCTTATTTTTGGGTTTAAGCTTACAGTAATGAACCCAAAAAATAGGTGATTAGATGTACGAAATGTCAATCGTAATTTTAATTAGAATAAATTTTTATAAAATGCTCTAATGTAGAAAAATATCAATTTTCAAAAGCTTACGTAGTAATGTTAGAAAAAATTAGTAAACACCAAAAGTTTTCATTTTATATTATGAGAAATGTTAACGAGTGCCCATAAGGCACTGGTTAATAATCCATTTAAAGAAAGTTTTTATGGGAAATGAAAAAAAAAAGTAATTAATATTTTGACAACTTTTTTCATTTCACATAAAAGCTGTATCAAAACTTTCCTAAAATGGATTATTAATGAGTGCTCTAAGGGCACTCGTTAGCATAACCCTTATATTATATATATAGGAGTAGTTATGTGACTTTCCAATATTATTTATATGAAATCTCATCTTTAGATGACTCCGTTGTTAATTATATAACCTAATATTTGATCATTTTTTTTTTTTTTTGTGAAACAAACATACACACACAAAGGAGAAGAAAATTGATTCTAACACAAACGCTTAATACTTGATCTTAATTTATTTAAAATTTAAGTTTTAAAATATGCTTAAGCTTTTTTTTCCTATTTTATTTAAGCATAATTTATTAGCCAATATAGACAAGTTCTTTTTCTTAAAAAAAAAAAAAAAAGTTGAGTTCCAAAATGAATTTAAATATGGTTTTAAAATTAAAACAGACCACAAAACTGGAAAAATAGATTTCATTTCCAGTTTTTACCGATTGAACCGGCCGGTTTGATCCAATTTTTAGAATATATTCTTAAAATAAAAAAAAAAAAAAAAAACCATCAATTACCTTCCAAAAACAAGCCCATAAACCCCTATCTCTAACAAAACTTTTTCCCTCACATTCCCCAACCGTAGCTCTCCTGAACTGGCTGTGAAGTTCTCCAGGTCCCATTCAATTTCTTCTATTTCCTTTTGTTTGGTTGGTTAGAAAATGGGGAATATTAGCCACGAAAATTCACACACAAAATTCTTCTTCTAATCAATTATTGAAACATAGAAACTCTGATTTCAATTCTAAAAGCCCAATGAAAGGCCCTGCTTGGTTTAAAGTTTAAATCTTTCTCTCTCCTTTCCTCGTATAATGTCTGAATTTGAGAGCCAATCTGAAGCGTCGAAACCTTTTAGTTTCATGTTTCTGTTAAGTTTAGACATTCTTGCTTTAGTCTCTGTCTTCAGCTTTTCATTATTGTTAGAAGCCAAGTTATTGGTACTCTCAGAACTAGCAGAGTGGGTATGAAATTTGAAGTCTAGGCCTTTAATTCTTGCTTTGGTTATCGTGTTTGTAGGAGCATTTTTAATGGGTTTAAGGTGGAATCAGAATTTGGTTTTGTTATAAGTTGGGTGGTAAGAATTTTTGGCAGGACAATGTTGATGTTATAGAAGTTTGTAGCTTTATTTTTTGGGGGTTATTTAATTTTGTTCCAGGTTTAAGCTTGATATTGTAGCATAGAGAAACCTACAGTTTTTTTGACATTGATATTGCCAAAAATGAAGCTGAGCTTCATACGTGGATGTTTTCCTTCTAATTTATCAATCTTTGTTAATCCCTCTATAAGTACCAATCTTCTTCGACCCGTTTGCTTTTCTTCAATGTCATCCCCACCCACTTCTTTGAAGCCTCAAATTCCTCTCTTTCTAAGACCACCACTGCACTCAGCTTCTGTTTCTGACCTCCGAAAATGGCATGATTGGGCCAAAAACCTTGCTTCTTCGGTTGGGACAACCTTTCTAGACTCCGATGATGGTCCAGACTCGGGCCTATTGTGCAGGGAGCTTAAGTGGCTCATGGAAGATGCAATTGAGGATCACAGTGTGTTTTCCCAAATGGGTATTGAAAACAATCAAACAAATGTAAGATTAAGGATGGGCATAGAAGAGCTTTACAATCTGTGGAAGCAGAGGATTGAAGAGAGGAGTCCTTTTCAGTATCTAGTTGGGTGTGAGCATTGGAGGGACTTGGTGCTGAGTGTCCAAGATGGGGTTTTGATTCCAAGACCTGAGACCGAACTCATTGTTGACTTGGTGGCTGATGTGGTTTCAAATAATGAAGGATTAAGAGAGGGATTGTGGGCAGATTTAGGAACTGGAAGTGGTGCACTTGCTATTGGAATTGGGAGGATATTGGGGAGTTGTGGGAGGGTCATTGCAACAGATTTAAGCCCTGTCACACTGTCCGTGGCAGCTTTTAATGTGCAGAAGTATGGTCTTCAGGTTAGTGAATTTATCATTGTAATGTAATGGTTCCAATTTCAATAATTTCACCTGAAAACTCACTAACAATGATAGTGTTCATTCCACAGTCCATATATTGGACCATATTACATGTTGAAATGAATGCAGGAAGTTTTTAATTTGCTTCTAGTAAATCATGTATTCAACGTAGAAAGTAAAAGATAGTCTCCAACTTTTTATTTTTATAGGTAAGATAGTCTCCAATTTTAGATCGTCTAGTTATTCACCATACAAGTGGATCTTTTTATAATAGAGTGGCTAAATTTTACTCTAGCCAGCAACTTACCATAACTCTCCTTTTTCCAGGCTTGGGATTGGCTATGAACAAAATACATGTGGCCTACTTTGACTAGTTTGTTGAGTTTATATAGCTGACCCCAAAATTTTGGGACTAAGGTCTGATTGTTGTTGTTATTCAACATATAAGTCCTCCATTTTTGCTCGTGAATGTATTGCTACTAGATCTAATGAAATTTACTGAAAGATTATGTTTAATAAGATGGCCAAAGCCTTTACAGCATTATTGATTCCCTTTTTAACCAAACCCTAGCCACTTATATGCCTCCTATAATAAACTGTAGCCCCAATTATCATGGCTATAGTAATTGTGTCTTGTGTTATTGTGGTATTAGAGGGTTCAATATCAGGAATGCAAGGGAAATCTTTGTTGATTACTTAATAGGTTTTCTTTAAATTAAATTTACTAACATGCACAACTCTCCTCATTATTTATAATCTTCAATTGCATTAACAAGTCATCATCTAAGGTTCCTAATGCAAATGCACTTATAATGGCTAACACAGTCATTGTCCTGGCAAGGACTTTCAAAAAAATCTTGTAGGTGCTCTGTAATAATTTTAACTACCTGACACCTTCGGGATAGTTTTTTTTTTAAGACATCAATGTCCAAATTATTTGGACTTTAAAAAAATGGGAATAATTTTCCTTTAGTAGTTATCAAAGTTGCTTTTCTTTTTCTTCCTTCTCTCCATTTCTTAGAAGGCATTCAGATGTTATAAATGAAAGTTCAAAGAATGCTAAATTATTTTTCATTTGGGGGGGGAGGGGTAAATCTGTGATGTTTATTGTTAAAACAACACTACAAATAGTAAACTGGATATGCAATGAATGCTGAGATCAAAATTTCCTCTAATGTAGCTCAAAGTTCCAAATAACACCCTGCAACTCTAAGTGCTCTCAAATTAAGAGGCATGAGGAGAAGAAAAGGCTGAAAAGAGCTTTGGCACATTTTTTCTTCTTTGGGATTGGTGGCACATTGATGCAATAATTTGCTCTTAGTTTGACAGCAATTGGAATTATAGGGAGGCTTTTGGAAATTTAAGCAACATTAGGGGATTGATTGCTCAGTTTTAAACTTTAGTGGGACAATGCAACTCAGTTGATATGGTAAATATTTGTAATTAACCTTTTATTTTACTATGAGAAATTGAAGCGTATTAATTTTTTAGGTTTCTTACTTTTCACTCTCATCTTTTTCCCCTCTTCCTTCCAGCAAAATAGAATATCTCTGATTTCTTTTCTTTTTTCTTCTGCCCTTTATTACAAACCACTCAGGATGTAATTGAATTAAGGCAAGGATCATGGTTCAAACCATTGAAGGATGTGGAGGGAAAACTTGCAGGTATTGTCAGTAATCAACCGTACATACCGAGTGACAATATCCCTGGGCTACAAGCTGAGTTTGGTAGACATGAACCAAGAGTTGCATTAGATGGTGGTATAAATGGCATAAATGATCTTCTCCATCTTTGCAATGGGGCTGCTTTGATGTTAAGACCTGGTGGATTTTTCATTTTTGAGGTATGGATCTTTTAATACCTAGAAGCCAGAGTTCAAAATTTTAAATGATCATACTACCAATTTTATATTATTTTTCAACATTTTCTCAATGATAATGTTATAGAAATATTTGAAATTGCAATATCTGCAAGGTTGTTTTATATTTTGTGTGTTACAAGAAAAGAATTTACACTGGATTTTACTTTGAGGTTAGATTTGTAAATTACAAGTGGTTGAGCCTTAGTGCGATGGCAAGAGCTTTCCACCAAAAGCAATAGGTTTCGAGTTCGAGTCTGGGAATCAGCCCCTCCTAACAAATTTGGGGGTTAAGGCTGCCTGCCATGACCTCTTTTAGACCCCAAAAAAGCCGGAGTTATGTGCATTGGGTACAACCTTTTTTTGGATTTTTGGATTATAAATGTTAAATTCCAGTTCTTGGATTAGCATAAGAAGGGATTTCTAACAAATTTGGGGGTAAGGCTGCCTACTACGACCTCTTTTAGACCCCACAAAAGCAGGAGTTATGTGTATTGGGTAAAACCTTTTTTTTTGGATTTGTAAATTATAAATGTTAAATTCCAGTGCTTGGATTAGCATAAGAAGGGATTTCAACAATCCCCAAGGAACCTGAACACATCAATTCGTAGTATCAAAGTCCCAAGTATGGACTCCATGGATTGTACATGCATTAGTGTGGGTAAAGGAATGAGAGGGAGCCTGATGCATCTATTGTTGAATGCATACCAACAGATAAGTTTAACAAAGAAATGAAGCACTCTGGTGAGTTAGGAATGGTCAAATTTGTACCATAAGCACAGGAAGGTTTTCGAATGGGAAGCCCCCTCCCAACCTTGGTTGTAGAGACTAAAACCCTCTGATACATGTCAAGAATTAGAAGACCTGATTATTGTCTGTCATGCTAGGTGGTCACCAAAGATGATAAGACAAAAAAAAGGACCTGGGTAAGGTACTAACTTGGCTCTCTGTAAATGATACTGTCAATGTCTATATGACTTGTTGGTGAAAAGGACAAGAACTTGATGGGAGACTAGGAAAGAAACAGAACTTGAGATGTTGATATGGGGATAATGAGAAGTTTAATGGGTCTGGAATTAGGATGGTTGGATGTGCTATTAGGATTCTTATATGGCTAATGCTGTTCTAAAAATACTATTAACAATAGTGTTATTTTAGTGACTTTAATATCTAGTTTGGATGAGTTCTGCTGTTCTGGAACCTGACACCTTTGCCTTGAACCAACCCCCAAATTTAATTTGGTTGTGTCTTTATAGACCATATTGGAGTCCGTTATTGGGTCAAAATGGTTCAGAAACCATGTTTTTCTGGGTAATTGCTAGGTGTGCACATACCTCAACCCTTGTCCCTGTTGCATGGCTTCTAGTGGTTTTGTTTATGAGGAAGTCTAAATGTTTTCTTTTCCCTGTTGCATGGCTTCTAGTGGTTTTATATGCGAGGAAGTCTCAGTGTCATTCTTATGCTTTTCCTTTTTTGGGTGGTTTGTGTCTCTCCTTTTGTCTATTAATGTTACATTTTCAATATCTAGGGGACACAAATTATTTAATTTTACGTTCTCCCATGTTATGCCATATAGTTTATGCTAAAGTATTTCATACTCCTTTACACTACCTGCGTTTTGTGAGCTCATTAAACATAATTTATATTTTACCCCTACTTTGGATTTCATTTTTTGTTAAGTAATGTCAATTTAGTGAAAACAGAAAGTGTATACAGGAAGTATACAGTAAAAATAAAAATAATTAAAAAAAGAAAGAAACATCAATGAAAAATAGACACAAAGAGGAGAGAAAGATACAAGCAAAGAAATTAACAGCGAATAAGAAAAGAATCCAAAAACTCCATCAAAGAATACGCCTAGAAAGTATAGGATTTCGAACTCCATTCATAAAGGGTCTTCAAAAACGTGAACTTAAAATTAGGCAAAGTTAACTCCTTTCCCATAAATGTAGACTGACTCTTCTCCGTCCAAATGCACAGCATAAGACAGGCAAGAATGGAACCCCACACTTCCTTGAATCTACAGGATCCCAAGGCTCCTTTCCAAGACTCCAACATTGGCATAATATAACTTGGCAATTTGGCATGACCTAAGTGATCCTAGGAAAAATAAAAAAGCCCACAGGTCACAAGCAATAGGACAATATAACAAGAGATGACTTGCTGACTCACCATCAGATTTGCACAGGCAGCACCAGTCTGCCATGATAAAAGCCCTCTTTCAAAGATTATCCATCGCCTATATATTCCCAAACGCCATCCCCCAAACAAAGAATGCAATACAAGGCAGGGTTAGCGTTTTCCATATGCATTTCCAAAAAAATTGGATAGGATTTAATTTACAGCCCTTACTTGAAGCACTCTATAATTAAATTTAACCTGGAATCCAGTCTTAGGCAGGGTTGCCTTCACTGCATACAGATCATCCAAAAAATTAGGCCATAGAATCTAACTCCCAGTCTAGTGCCTCTATGATGAAGACAGGTTCCCAATGCAACTAACCGTTAACCCAATCAAAATAGTCTGAAACCAAAGCCTCTTTGTCTCTAGCAAACCTGAATAGCTCAGGGTATCTATCCTGGAAAGTCCCATTGCTATCCCAATGATACTTCCAAAACAAAACTTGGGAACCAACCCCCACCTCAAAACGAGTGTATGAAGCAAACTTCTCCCAACCCTTCCTGATATTTTTCCATGGGCCTACCCCAGAAGGACCTTTTACGATTCTAGAGTACCTCTGACATCAAGTAGTACTGTACTTGCTCTATCAATAACCTTTTGCTGTTTTGCCACAATGACTTCTGTTCCAACCCATACCTCCACAGCCATTTCCCAAGCAAAGCTAGGTTAAAAATCAGCAGCTTTTGAATGCCCGGTACCCCTTGGATTGGATTGCACATAGTAGACTAATAAACAAAATGGAATTTATGCTCCCCATGAAGCCCGCCCCACAGGAAGTCTATTTTTTTCCAGCTTGTTGGCTACACTAACAGGAATGGGGAATAGGAACAAGGAATAGGTAGGGAGACTTGAAAGCGTACTCTTGATTAAAGTTAGGCTAATAGGCTTCCTCTAGATTATTTCCTCTCATTTCGTTTACATTTGGTTTCACTTTTTCCTACAATGGGTGGAATATGAAATGATAGTAGAATGTATTAACTTTATATACTCTTATTATTCTCATATTATCATTTAGTACATATAGATACATATTGAATAGATAAAAAAATTTTCTTATAGCCATTACTTATAAAAAAAATAATAATAAATGTCTTATAGCATCATATGTGGAATAGACTTCTACCCGGTACAGTTTTGACAACATTGATTAACAGGGAATTCTTAAATTAAATTCTGTGTAAAAAAAGGGCAAACCATGGATGCTTGTAAGAAAGACTTTGCTTCTAAAACGAAAAAAATGGTGTACCCAGTCCACAAGACTCATTTTGTGGTCCAGGAGAGGTAGTTGATAGGTAACCTTATCCCCAATTTCAGAGAGGTTAATTCCTAGACTCAAACTCATGATACATCGCTTGGGGTAGATGGCACTTACCACTGCACCAAGGTTTGACATCTCTTGCTTCTAATCATGAAATGAGCTATAAATCACATCGTGTTTAATCAAAGAACCAACTGTTTTTCTATGATAATTTTTTCAAGTAGGACGAGTACATGAAAAGGCAAAAACTCTAATACGAAGTTGATTTCCTTTTTTTTTTTTTGGTCTTGTTCTCTTCCTTTGAGTCAGTAAACTTGATTGTGTGTTTTATCATAGATTTCCATATACTGCACATATAATTCATACCGTTGCCTTTTCCTATGAATTATACAGGCATAGAAGTAAAAAAGAATTTGAAGTAAAGGTTGTCATGAGGAAAGAATACAGTTCCTTCTTTTCAACTCATTCTTCCCCCCCCCCCCCCCCCCCAAAAAAAAAAAAACCCCAAAACATTGTACAAGCTGAAATGTTTTCTAATTATCTTAAAATTTAGTTGGAGATGACTAAGTAACACTGTAATGAACATTTTACAATGTTTTTGTGCGTGTCTGTATATATATACATATATATATATATATATATATATATATATATATATTCAACATGTAGTTAATATAACTCATACCTATGTTATGGTTGAGACTTCCCTCCACCCTTTTTTTTTTTTGAGGAACTCCCTCCACCCTTATTTCTGAAGAAAGACGCCATTTGCATCCTTATATTTATTTCATTACATTAATATCTTACGCAAAGCCCGATGTGAGAATCTTTTCTCCTGGATTCTTGACTTGTTTTACCCTACTCAATATCGGGTATTTTCTAGGCTTTTGACCCCAACATAATTAAATCAGATGTGAACTCACCAATTTTTTAATTAAGGCTTGCTCTTAGAAGTGCTTTGCCGTGGATTCTTGTTATAAAAATTAATGATATTCTTGATGTAATCTATTACTTGTATTTATTTTCATTCTTTCCCATCTCTGTAGACAAATGGTGAGAAGCAGTGCAAGTGTCTTGCAAAGTACATTGAAAATGACATTAGAGGGAGCTTCCACAGTTTGGACATAGTATCTGATTTTGCTGGCATTCAAAGATTTCTAACTGGATTCCGTCAATGACCAGTTTGATTTGTGCATAATATTGTATATCAGCCATCAACTAGGAAACAAGAGAAATTCTGGAAGCTCTACAATTGATTTTCGGCTATGGCGTTTAATGCTTTTTTTTTCTTTTTTTTTTTTGGGGGGGGGGGGGGGGGGGGGGGGGGGGGGGGTGGGGAAGGGAGATAGTTTTTGTTGAAACTCTATCAAGTGACCAAAAAAAGGAAAACATAAATGTTGTATCCTTGGGCATTGACTCGGGTGGTATAGAGGTAGGTAAATATGCTTTGTTTATTAGCAATGTGATACCATTTTTTAGTTTCTTGATCTTCTTGAGACATTTTTATGTGAAGTATGTTGATGAACTGCATTCTGGGAGAAATAAGATTCAGTTAAGCCTGTTGGACTTATGTTTATGCTACTTTTCTATTGTCCAAGTAAAACCATCCATGTAGGAATGCTAAAGGATTAGATTGGGTTGTACCAACCAAATATATAATATGCTCTACCATTTCTCCAAATGATCACCCTTGTTATAAGGCCTTGGCTGGAAACAAAAAGAGATGGCCACTTACAAAGCTGGCTGCCATTGCAATATTTGTCCATTGTAACTGGTCATTCGATTATTCAGAATTTTAGTAAATTGTGAAAAATTCCAAGCATATTCAATATTTTGAAGATTGTGTACAAAGTTTTTGACAATGGAAAATTTGGTTTTGGCCCTTGTGCATGTTTGAGATGTTGGCTGTTGATGCAAGTGAATAATTGAAGTGGAATAAATAATTCCATACTCTTATTTGCCAAGAAGTCCTTGGATAAAATATTGCAGACAAATATTCATCTTACTTACCAATCTTAATTCGTCCCTATTTGACATTTTTGTCCCCTCCATTATATATTTTCAGAACAAGATTGATCCTTAATTAATGTAATTCAAGCACTTCAATAATCCATGATGTTGTGATTATGTCTTTAGGCTCTCATAAACCTATAGTTTTTCAATCAAAGAACATATATACATAGCTTGAATTTGTTGACATGAATTAGCCACCTTTGGAAGCTTATCCTCTTGATTTGTATGTCCTATCTCACTATCTCAAGAAAATTGAAATCAAGAAACTTCTCCAATCCAAACACTTTTGTTTTAGATGACTGAGTGATTTCATTTCCAAAAGAGATGTACAGATATACAGAGAAGCACAATCACAAAACATGCAGCATTCAACTGCAAATACAATTTTAACCAGATCAACTAAACAACTCATAAAAGCATATTTAACTCCTCTAAACAATATTCCCTTTTACACTAGCATAAAAATGAAGTTATCCCCTTCCAATTCAATAGGAAGGACATGGTTTTGGATAGAATTACTTATATTGCAAGCACCATCCTTTGCACTAGCATCATCCTTAATTAGTCTAATAATCTGTTCCTCTGTTCTTACTTGGTTTCCATGAACTCTCAGCATTCTCTTTTTAGCCAAATTTGACAAATTGTGGCTTCTCATGCTATTATATCATCACATCTCATTATATCCAGCTACAACCACTTCCACTAATTAATTCACATACCCTCTTAGCATTCATTTTTAGCCAAATTCGACAAATTGTGGCTTCCCATGCTGTCTGCGGATAATGTCACAGTAGTACTCAATCTTCTCTTTCTAAGGAACTAAACACCCAACTGGATTATATCATCACATCTCCTTACATCCAGCTACAACCACTTCCACTAATTATTTCACGTGGGTATGGGAATTGATGAGGGAAATGTTATAAATCATCCCACAAGTTGAATCCTAGAGCCAAAATACAACCAGCTTGGGCTTGTAAACAAAGCTGAGTTTTATGCTACTTATTATATACATGAACGGAAAATAAGGCCTGGTTGTTTAGCTGACATGGCTAGGGAAATGCATACATTGACTAATTTTCCCTCTTAGTCTTTTCTAATGCAGTTTTCTTTATTTCCACTTTTCATTATGTTAGTGACAACTGATAAGGACCACAGCATGAAAAAGCAAATATATGTATTTGATAGTAGACATAACCAAAAACAAAATGCAATAGAACTCAGGTAGTAAAAGAGAAATGATGAATATCTATAAACCTAAATAGCGTTCAAAATGTAAGTACAAAACCTCAATCCACTTGCATTTATAAAAAATTACTAGAGAACCCATCTTAAATTCACTTCACTCAACCTATAGGTTCCCTAAACTGAAATCAAATCAAGAGCTCGCATATTTCTCAGTCCAAGCTCGAGCAGTAGTCTCATACTTGGCTTTGTCGGTCTTGTACATATGAGCAATCTCGGGGACAAGAGGATCGTCCGGGTTTGGATCTGTCAGTAGTGAGCATATCGACAACAGCACCTGCAACCAATTATTGTATTGATCAAACAATTTTTATCTTGAGTGAGACACTAACTTATGCTTATATAAATATTACTTTTAACACTGCCAAAGTGAATGACCAAGACCACTCACAAAAGTTAAAGAGCTAATGAATTACATTAAAATGATACCTTAGATATTGTAAGGGCAGGGCTCCATTGTTCTTTAAGAATGTCAAGGCAAATGCTTCCATTGTTGTTGATGTTAGGGTGGAAAACTTTTGTTGTGAATGAAACCTGCCAAATCACAATTAAGTTTGTCAATTGAAATGTATCCCCTTGTCTAGAACTGAAAGAACAGTCTGTAATTTCAATAAACAATGCAACTTGAGCAAACCTTTTAAATTCAAGGTATATAATATTTATATGTCAATTCATGGAGACAATTTTAGTAATTTGTTTTTTCATTCTTTTTTTCTCTTTTGAAATGGACATCTCCATGAAAGCACATACATATGTATATTTCTGTGTAACAGCTTTTTCATAAAGTCTCCATTTTCAACCAGTTTTGATTGGAAAGCATATTCACAAATAAACTGGGAGAACTAAAGGGTGGAAGATGTCTTAGAAAAACAAAAGAGAAAAACCATGAATTCAGACTGTTCACATTGTATTTTGACCTCTAGGTAGTACCAATGAGACAATGACCATGGTGTCAACACAATCAAAGGAATACCACATATAGAATCATAACATTCTAAATTGAAAATTAAAGTTCAATTGTGTTCTATCAATGAACAGATAAAAAGCTTGATTACAGGAAGGATAAAGATTATGCTCTACTTGATCTATCTCTTATCATAATTAATTTACATCTTTCAAAGTAAAGTTACAATTAACTAGTTCAAAGGTTAAGGTACATCCAAACAAGAAGACACACGAATTGACGGGGACAGATACACCTTAAGAATTCTACAAGCATACAAAAAGATTTAGTCATTACCTTTGGTGGCTTAAATGGGTAATCTGGTGGGAAGTGTATGTTAACCAAAAACACACCCCCATCATAAGGACTGTCTTGGGGACCAATTATTGTTGCTTGCCAATGAAACATGTCTTCTCCAATGGGACCTAAAAACATGTGAAACTTAGATCTTGTAAATCAAAAACATTATAATTATTAGTTAAATTTATAAAAGTCCTTCAATGTAACTAAGTCAGCTTGTTTTTGTGAAAAAAAAAAAGTCAATTTTGCTGGTTTTTGGCATGTATTCACAATACGCTTAACACTGACAGTGATGAAAACAGAAGCGTGGAGCCTCAACATTTACCACAAACCAAGAAAATATTTGAGTACTCCATTAAGTAGATTAACAGATAAATTCCTTCAGCACTTGGAAAGAAAAAGTGGCAATCAAAGTAGTTCTGTAATGCAAATCTAACCAATATTTGACTTCCAAAAATTTTCCACTAAGGCTACATAAGAAGGTAGACTGTTATAAATCCAAAAAGAAGTAACATTATTGACAATGTATAACTAACACTGTATATGCAGATAAATCTTGAGAAATATAATTACAGACAATGCAAAGACAAAGTTTTATAACAAGGATATTATTAAAGTTATACATTGTCAAGTGTATAACATATGGTAACATAGTAAGAAAGAATGTCATAAGGGAAAACAATGAGAAAGTTTGGCAACAAACCAGCACTGCAAGAAACTGGAGGATCCCTCTTCAAATCCTTTAATTCCTTAAGAATACGTTTTGTAGCCATCACAGAATCTGTATATTTAAACACACAACAGCATGACAACATGAGTAAAATATGTTACCAATTCTCATAAGATTACTCAATAAATGGAGAAAAATAAAACCAGAAGTAAAAGGATCAGATAATGGAAATATATAGAACATGTTCTCAAATGGTTAGGTGTAAAATCAGCAAGACTATTATAAGCATATAAAACCAAAATCATCAATAAAGGTGAAAGCCGGGCACAATTACACTGAGTAAGATCTTTTGACAAAGAACAGATATATGAAGTGATGACCAACAATTAATGCAATTGTAAATCTATAATAAATCCACTAACTTAGATAGGTAAAAATCAAATGATTATCTATTGTTATAAGATATAGTAGATGCATTTTATTGAAATATGTATGTATTCCTTCCAGATCTATTTTTTGTATTAATGTCAATACCTCACCCCCCATAGTGCTAATGAGCTATATTATTACAACAAAGAAAGTCTCAATTGAGCTATAACCAATAGCTACTACCTAGCTTTAAAGCCATTCTACATATATTCATATATCTTCTACAACCAAACTTTTATAAAGTTTTCCAACTTCAATTGATTATCTATTATACATAAGAACGCCTGTGGAATCTAACTCAGCACATCATCATTAAAAACTGAAAATCCTAATAAAAACACCAATGCATCTGTTAAAGACTTAAAGTGCAGACATCTTCAAAGGAAATCAGAAAATAAATTTCCTGGCTAGAATCTGAAGGTTACATGCATACAAATTTGACCTAAACAAATATGCTAAACTCCCTATATATCCGTGCCTATTGCCCCCAAGCAATCAATTCCACACTCAAAATTATTAACATATATTCAAGTGCGAATATAAATCCACATAAACTGTGCAAATCAAACTTCAAATTTGTTGGTCCAGTCAATGACATTCTTATCAGACAATTAGATTAAATAGAAAACACCATGACCCTCAAATTTTGATCACATCAAGAACCAGAACCTGCAGTACTTCAGTTCAAACCTGGACATCAAAAAATCACAAGCAATCACTAAAAAAAAACGCTTTTTACAATTTCAAGACGATCCACTAAACTCAAAAGTAAGGATTTTTTTGTTTTGTTTTTTGTACAGCCAAAGTTAATTTAGTACCTCAACATACTTGCAAATAATTAATTAATCCTATGTATATATCATAAACAACAATACTTTTTTCAAAATTAGGAACCAAAACTTTGTTAACATAGTTCCGAGGATTAAAAAGGGACTCCTAAAAGAGAATAGTACCAGTGAAAAAAAAACAAACAAACAATTCATGGAAGAAAAGAAGTTTTCTAAGAATTTGTAGAGAAAATATTTGAAGTCAAAACAAACAGAAGACAAATTACAAAGTGTCAAGAAGTAAATCTTTAACATCAAGTTCAAGGTCTACCCAGTAAACCTATGGCCATATAGTAAGAGAAAAAGGCCATGAATACGTATATAAGAAACCAAACAGCTAACCCCATAAACCCTAATAGTCTAAAACAAAAAGAAAAGAAAAGAAAAATACGAAACAAAGTATTTGCAGAGAATATGGAGAAAGACTGTAGACAGAGGATGTAAAAGTGGGTATATACATACATTGGGAGTTGAAGCCTTGAACCGAATGAGTGTGAGAGTTTGTGCCAAGGAAGATCTGGTACAAAGCTCAAAGTTATGGAGTTCTAGGGTTTGGACCAACGTGCTTTTATAGACTTTATAATTTCCTAGTAGTACTAGTAGTATTAGAGATCGGCTTGATAAGTTTTTTACAAGGACGAATATAACCCCAAGAATTCTAGAAGTTACTAGTTTTTTTCTTTTTTCCACTCTATATTTAAAAGTTCCTTATGGCTTTTAATTATGTGAAGAGGTTGATTTGGTTTGAATGTAATTAATTAATTATTATTGGCTAAATTGCCAATTTTACTCCTAAAATTTAAACGTATTTGGATTTTATACTATAAAAGAATTTTGATTTTACCTTCTTAAGTTAGAATAATATTAGACATACAAATTATGTGATATAGCGAGTAATTATTGGTAAATGAAAAAGTGATATTAATGGTAGGTTTAGATAAAAACTAATAAAAGGTTGGTCACATCAACATTCTGTAAAGGTTCCTCAAAAAAAAAAAAAAACATTCTGTAAAAATATCGTAAAATAGTGTATGACTGTAACATTACTCCTTCAATTATATTCTATTAGCATAAGTAGTCTTTTTGTCTATATTTTCCACTAAATGTTACATAGGCTTGCCACACATGTTTAATTCGTTCAAAAATAATAATAATAATGTCATGACATTTTTGTTTCCTAAAAATTTTAAAATATGTTTTAAATAAAATGGCGTCACATCATTATATTGGATGAATTAAATACACTCGGAAAACTTATGTGGCACTTAACAAAAATTATGATTGGAGGGGCTGTTAAATGTTAATGCAAACAAAATATAACTTCAGAGAGTAAAATCTAAATTCTGAAATTTCAGAATATAAAATCCAAACAGTTCCAAACTTTAGTAATGTAATTTGCAATTTATTTTTAATTATTTTTCTTTGCTGATGCCTTGGCAAAGAGGGCTAAATTTTGTTCTTTTTTAATTGTTCGGATGAAATTTGTTCTTCTAGATATCAGTGCTTTTATTTTGGCAGATAATACAATTTCTTGATTATTAATAAGCATATTGGAACGGATTCTCAAAAATAATAATAATAATAATTAGAATCTCCATAAAAATAAAAAAGTAATAATAAGAATAAGAATCTTATGCTGATTCACAGCAATCACCATAGAAATACATGCATGGCTACATGATCCATACACATATTCTCATGCTATAATTGCTCCCACACGCACACTACTAAAACCTCACATTCTTCAATCTAAAACAGTGATTCTTCACCACCACTGACCACAGCACAAACACTACACTACACAGCATATGCATTAATTCTTTACTTTTACATACATGGAATTCACTTTTTCTTTTTTCTGCTGAATTATACATGGAATTCACTTACCCACACATGTTTCAGCACAAACCCAAACCCTGTGACTGTGTGTATATAATTATATATCGACAAAACACAACTGATTCATTCAAGACATCCAATGCCTTTTCATATGGACTCACACAGAAACTCACTGAAAAAGCAATGGATTTAAAATCGTTTAATATAAATTAAACACACACACACACACTTATCAAACACAGACTCTGGCAACTGGAACTCGATCAATCTAGGAAAGTCAAGTTCCAAGCTCTTTTCTTACATCAGTTTTTAGCTTATTAAGTCGAAAATTTGGACGCTATAGAAAATCCGACCTTTTTAGACCACTTTACAGCTTAGGATGAAGCCGGACCTTTTTAGACAAGCTTGGGTTTGCAATTTTTGCTTTATTTTTTCAGGCCCAATCATCATTCTAATTGATGAAGTATGAATTCGTCAGTCACTGAGTGTTGCCAGGCGATGAACTTAGCCTCCTGGAAAGAAGTGTCTTAGAGACGGTCACCGGTGTGGTGCCTGCCACAACACCTCCGATGCTCAAGTTAGAGTCAAGAATGGCACAAGAATAATATCTCAAGATAGCACAAATCTAGCAAAAATATCGTACCTCTTCCATGGGAGAATGTGGAGGATATATATATATGTTGTTGTAGGTTCTAGCCGTTGTACCATTTATGGAGGCTTAACTTCCCTCCAGGTAACGCTTCCTGGCCTCATCATGTGGATTTAATTAGGTCTCAACGGTCTGTCCAGCTGGGTCTGTAACTGTCATTGTTATTTACTAAGGGCATTGAATAGAATGTTATACTCGTCAGTCTCGTGTTTCCTCGTCATTGAAGACTCTTCTCGTCGGTATGATTTACCTCTTGCAGGGCCCACTTCGTCAGTCCCATCAGTTGCCCCCGGATTCTGAGGTCGTCAAAACGTGTCGTGATGACCACGGAAGGTGAAAAGTTTCTAGGCAGTAGGCGGTTGGGTTTTCGAGCCGTATTTAATGTGCTGTGGCAGTTCCTTTTGGGTTGTGGCCCACGTGGCGCTTTTTGATTGGAGGAATCAATGCTTCACATGATGAGTCTCCTTGATTTTCCCGCTGGTTTTTCAGCTTCTCAATCTTTGGTTTTAAACTCCCCTCTCCTCATCATTTTCTTTTTACCTTTTTGAAAAAAGAACTCCTCCATTGTCGCTCTGGTTCTCAGCTTCTCCACCTTCTTTCCCAGCGGTTTTCTTTTTGCGTAGTTTCCTTTTCCGAGGTGAGTTTTTCCTTTTCTGCCTCCTTTTTACCTTGTTTATTTTTGCTATCATAAATTTCTGATCTTTTTATTTCTTCTTTGCTTGCTTTTTCTTCTTCGCTTGCTGTTTCTTCTTTGCTTGCTGTGTCTTCTTTGCTTTTCTAGCTTTTTCATGGTTAGTAGCTCTGAGGTTAAGTTAGGGTGCCCTTCAATTTCATTCCTCTTCGCTCGATTAGGAGGGGGTTTAGGAACTTTTCCTTACCTAGAAAACTTTGTTTACGAAGGCAATAGTTTGGCTGTAGCGTTGGCTGAATTATTGCCAATCCTACATCAATCCGTCGAGTGGTTTGAGGAATTAGTGAAGGAAAGGACGATGTCAGTAGTCAGGTCTAGCGAGCTTGAGACTGGGTTGTCGTCTAGCGGCGGCCCAGTAGAAGGGGATACGACCATTTCTGTCTCCCGTGAGGTTAGGGCTTTTTATGCTCTGGAGGAGAGGTGTGGGTTGGACGATGATACCCTTAGGAGATTTCGGGATAGATTCCAATTCCCAGATCGGGTTAGGGTTCGTCTGCCCAACAAAGAGGAACGGGCTTGCCACTTCTCTCCAGGCGAGGTGTGCTTTTATGAGTCCGCCTTCGTCTGTGGGTTAAGGTTTCCCGTCCACCCCTTTGTGATGGAGCTGCTGAACCAGTTTGGCATTGCTCCCGGGCAACTTATGCCAAATTCGTGGAGAATATTGGTCAGTTGTATGGGAATATGGCTGGCTGCCCTGAACGAAGATATGCTTAGGGTCGATGAGTTCACTTACTTGTATCGCCTGAAAGCGTCGAAGGAGCATGGGTACTATGAACTGGTGCCTTGGGAGAGGAATACTAGGATCGTCAAGAATTTACCTTCGTCCTTCAGATACTGGAAGTCCAGATTTTTCTTTGTATCTGGGGACGATTTTGAAACTCCCTCGGGCGAGGTTTGGGGTGATCTCCCGAGGTTGCATCGTCGGTGGGGAACCCCGACTTTAGGTGCGTTAATACTCCCTTTGATATATTAATCTTCTGCAACTTTACCTTTATCGTCACTGACTCTATTGTCTCCTCTTCTGTGCAGTTAAGAGACGACCCAAATTGAAGAGCAGGTACAGGAGTCGGGTCCAGAAGGCGATCGAATACGCACAGACAATCGAAAATTGGGACGACCTCATTGATCCCAGGACACTTGCCTTTTATTGTCTTGGGCCAGATCCGTCTGACTTTGTTCGGAGAAATCTTGAAATTGAGGGAAAAAGGAGTAAGTATTTAATTCGTCAGTATTTGTCTCTTACGCAGCAGGTTTTTTTTTCTTTTTTAACAAGCGTTTCCTTCTTGCAGAGATGACGACAAAATTTAACAAGGAGATGTATGCCAAAATGAGATCCAAGAAGGACGAGCCCCTGTCCAGCTTGGGAAAAAAGACTGTGCGTGTCACTGGGAAGAGTGGCTTGGCACCTCCAATCGCTTCCGTCAGCCCAGTCGTGTCAGGGGTGGCAACGACGAGGACTGCTTCTCCCACGACTTCAGTGGAGGAGATCGAGGGTACTCCATCTTCAAAAAGACCGAGGATGACTGAGAAGGAGAAGGAGAAGGAGAAGGAGAAGAGTATCCCTCGTCCATCCACCCTCTGGAATGACGAGAGGCTGGCTGTGGATAGGGCCCACGAGGTGGTGACCGCTGTGGACCTGAAGGCTTTGTCGGGTGTCCCGTTTAATGATGTGGCGGCTCGACATATTCACAAGCTCGTACAGGTTAGCTTATTTCTGCCCCCTTCCTTTCTTCGTCCTCTTATTCGTTCCATTTCTTTTATTTGAGGAAAAAATTTTGTTTTAGGTACTGGGTGAGAGCATGCACATTGCTTCGGAGTATCTCACTCAGGAGACGAAGGTAGCCTCTATGACGTCCAGGATGGAGACCTTGGAAGCGGAGAACTCCAAACTGCGGAGAAATCTTCTTGATTCTATGGGTGAGTCTGCTTCCTGAAGGAGAAGTTGAAAAAACTAGATGACGAGATTAAGGTGGAGCGTCAGTTGACGCAAGAGAAGGACGAGCAGCTCTCAAGTGCCAGGGAATCACTGAAGACGATAGCTGCGAGGTCGGTTGAGGCATTCCAGACAACCGACGAGTATAGCACCGTCTTGTTCAGCTGGTACTTCAAAGGGTTTGAGCTCTTGAGGAGGTACCTGTTAAAACATCCTACTGGAGTGGACATGGAGAAGCTGGATCTGGAGGAAATAGATCAGGAAATGTCTGCTGACGAGGCTGACGAGGCTGGCCAGTCTTCTGCCATTGTTCCCTTTGCTCATCAGAATACCCCCGTTGACGATGCTCCAGCCGGTGACGATGCTGCCAACGCCTGAACCTGACACTTATGAAAATTTTTGTTGTGCAAATTTTCTCTTTTTTTTTTTTTTTTTTTTTTTTTTTTTTTTTTTTTTTATATATGGGTGCCTATCATGTTTTCGGGCCAAACCTTTGAACAATTTGCTTGTCCATTTTGACAACGATATTGGCAGCCCGATGTTTATGGGTTTTATTGTGAAAACAAATGGAAATTGCCCTTGGTTTGGGGCTTTAACTGAAGATTACATGTTTACTTAGATTTATCACAAGCTTACTAGCATTTCATGATTGTCTGTGTATCTGATGAGTTTTGACCTGGTCTCACATGCTGTGCTGAGTACATTGTCGTCAGTAGTTTACATCCGTTAGTGCGGAATCCTACTACTTAGCCATTTTTTGGCTTTTCAACAACTTAACTTGTTTGTCGTCAGTAGTTTACATCCGTCAGTGCGGAATCTTACTATTTAGCCATTTTTGGCTTTTCAACAACTTAATTTGTCGTCAGTAGTTTACATCCGTCAGTACGGAATCTTACTACTTAGCCATTTTTGGCTTTTCGACAACTTAATTTGTCGTCAGTAGTTTACATCCGTCAGTGCGGAATCTTACTACTTAGCCATTTTTTGGCTTTTCAACAACTTAATTTGTTGTCGTCAGTAGTTTACATCCGTCAGTGCGGAATCTTACTACTTAGCCATTTTTGGCTTTAGGTGACTTATACCCGTGTTAGGGATATTTCCTTCGTCAGTTACCTTCGGTTGCATACACCTGCTCACAGAATAATATCAGCTGAATAGATTCTTTATTGATTTTGATAACAAGTACATTTGAGAGTTTCGTCTACTGATGATACTTCTTTAAGTGTTCAATGTTCCATGGCCTCGGGAGTCTTTGTCCGTCCAGAGTCTCAAGGGTAATGGGCCAACGATGTCAATTCCCCACTGTGCAAATGGCCAAGGGGACGCTATAGTCGTCAGTCTTTCGGCTGGCAGTCGTTGAATGTTCCCGAATCGCTGATACTTATCACACTTCTTGACGAACTTCATTGCGTCCACCTGCATAGTAGGCTAAAAAATAAACTGTTCGCATAATTTTGCTTACCAAGGATCTAAGGCCTGCATGATCTCCGCAGATCCCTTCATGGACCTCTCTTAGGATGTACTCAGCGTCTTCTTCGTTCACACACCTTAAATAGGGCATGGAGAAGCCCCTCTTGTACAGAGTGTCATTAAGAATTGTGAATCTGGCAGACCTCTTCTTGATCTTCCTGGCCTCATTTGTGTCTTGAGGGAGGTGTCCATCCTGAAGAAAGGATACAATGGGCGACATCCAGCTACTTGTGCTCTGGATTGCAAAGGTTGAAATTTCCTCTATGCTGGGGTTCTTCTGTTCTTCCATCATCAGGTCTGCATTCGACCCCGTTTCTTTCGACGAGGCTATCTTCGATACTTCGTCTGCTGCCATATTCTAGCTTCTGGGAATCTGGATGAACTCTACCTCTTCGAACTCTTGAGTCAAGTGCTTCACCAATCTGAGGTATTTCTGCATTCTTTCTTCCTTTGCTTCGTATTCTCCCTTGATCTGCCCAATTACTAGCTTTGAGTCGTTTTGGACTAATAGGGTCTTTGCTCCAAAAACTTTCCCTAGCCTCAACCCCGTCAGAATCCCCTCATACTCGGCTTCGTTGTTCGTCGCCGGGAATATCAGCTGAACTCCATACTTCAATACTTCTCCGTCGGGGGTGGTTATGACGACCCATACTCCTCCCCGCTTTTGGGCTGACGAACCGTCGGTCTGTATTACCCAAGGTTTGCCCTTACTGGCAAGGTTTTGTTCGTCCGGAAGGGTGAACTCGGCGATAAAGTCTGCCAGAGCCTATGCTTTAATGGCTGCCCTGGGATGGTACTCTATATCAAACTGGCTAAGTTCGATTGCCCATTGGACCATTCTCCCTGCTGCCTCGGGTTTGCTCATGGACTTCTTGATAGGTTGGTCCGTCATTACCCAGATTGGATTTGCCTGGAAATACTGCCTGAGCTTACGTGAGGCAACTATCAACGCGAACGTGATTTTTTCGATTTTTGGGTACCTGGACTCAGCCCCCTGGAAGGCTTGACTGATATAATAAACGGGGAGTTGTATTCTGCTTTCTTCGCGGATCAGGGCTGCGCTGACGGCTGTGGACGAAACAGCTAGGTATAGATACAGGTTCTCTCCTTCTTTTGACGGGCTCAGGAGAGGTGGATTGCTCAGATAGCGCTTGAGCTCTTGGAAAGCCGCTTCACATTCGTCGGTCCAGGCGAAGGCCTGCTTCAGGGTCTTGAAAAAGGGGAGGCATTTATCCGTTGCTCTAGAGACGAATCTGTTGAGGGCGGCGATCCGTCCTGTGAGCTTTTGGACCTCCTTGACGGTCTTGGGTGACGCCATGTTGATTATGGCCTGAACCTTCTCCGGATTTGCCTCTATTCCTCTCTGGGATACCATGAATCCCAAGAACTTCCCTGAGGCTACACCAAACACACACTTACTTGGATTCAGCTTCATTTGGTATTGTTTGAGAGTGGCAAATGTCTCTCTGAGGTCGTCCAGATGGGTAAGCTCTTCCCTGCTCTTGACGAGCATATCATCCACGTAAACCTCCATATTCCTGCCTATCTGCCCGCTGAACATTCTGTTCACTAACCTCTGATAAGTAGCACCTGCATTCTTTAGTCCGAAAGGCATTACCTTATAGCAATAGAGGCCTTGGCTGGTGACAAAGGCCGTTTTCTCCTCATCCTCGTCAGCCATTTTTATCTGGTTATATCCTGAGAAAGCATCCATGAACGTCAATAGCTTGTGCCCGGCTGTGGAGTCTACGAGCTGGTCTATTCTTGGAATGGGGAAACTGTCCTTCGGGCAAGCCCTATTCAGGTCTGTGAAATCTACGCACATCCTCCACTTCCCATTTGCTTTCTTTACCAGAACAGTATTGGCCAGCCAGTCTGGGTAGTACACTTCCCTAATGAAACCTGCAGTCAAGAGCTTCTTCACTTCGTCAGCGACTGCCTGATCTCTTTCTGGTGCGAAGACTCTTCTTCTCTGCTTGACGGGTTTCTTCTCTGGGTCTACATTCAACCTGTGTAGGATGATTTCCGGGGATATACCTGGCATGTCGTCATGGCTCCAAGCAAAGACGTCCAGGTTTTGTTTAAGAAACTGGACGAGCTTTGTTCTCATTTCAGGGCTCAAGGTCGTCCCTATCCTGGTTGTTTTGGTCACTTCTCCCTCAATTAGTTGCACTGTTTCCAGAGCCTCCACTTTTTCTTCTTGCTTCTCTTCAATTATCCAGGTGTGGTTTTCCTTTGCGGCCAACACGGCCTGGTAGCATTCTCGAGCTAAGACTTGGTCTCCCTTAACTTCACCAACCCCGTTTTCCACAGGGAACTTTACCTTTAAGCAGTAGGTAGATGTGGACGCCTTCCACTTGTTGAGGGCAGGTCTTCCAATGATGACGTTATAGGAGGAGGGGCAATCCACCACTAAGAAGTCCAGCTGACGGGTCAGTTGCTTTGGGTATGTTCCCACTGTCACTATTAGCGTTACTATGCCCTTGGGGTAGACCCTGTCACCACTGAAACTGACGAGGGGGGAGTCAAAAGGACGTAGCCTTCTGGGGTCCAGCTTCAACTGTTGAAATGCAGGGAAGTAAATGATGTCAGCAGAGCTACCATTGTCCACGAGGATCCTTTTGGTGTTGAACCCTTCTATGGTAAGCATTATGACCAGGGGGTCGTTGTGGGGCTGTTTTACTCCCCTGGCGTCATTTTCATTGAAAGTCATGTCTTGCTCGGTTCGTCTCTGCTTCAACGGGGGAGTCGTATGAATGCTGTTCACCTGACGTTGGTATGCTTTTTGGAGGGAACTGAACGAACCTCCGGTGACGGGTCCACCTGTGATTGTCTGTATTTCCCCGACCACATTCTGAGGAGGTTGGGACTGACGGTCACCCCCTCGTGACGAAGCCTCGGGTTGGCCTTTGTTCCCGTCTCGAGATCTACTATATTCACCCTTCTTTACAAATTTCTGCAACTTCCCCTTTCGTATCAGCTCCTCTACCTGCTCTTTGAGGTCCCGACAGTCCTCGGTGTAATGGCCATGGTCTTTGTGGAACCGGCAGTACTTGTTCTTGTCACGAACATTGGGAGACGAGTGTAACGGCCGCGGCCATTTTAGGTAATGCTCGTCCTTAATCTGCGTTAGGATTTTATCAACAGGCATTACAAGAGGAGTAAATTTTACCGTCCGAGGATTCTTATCTTCTTTTCTTCTGCTTCCGTCATTGATTCGGCGATCGGGACGCTCACGCTTTTGCCCCCTACGGTCGTCTTCCTTTCTACCCTTGTCTCCTGGCCTCTCAATGTCCCCGATGGCGGCCAGTGCGTCTTCCGCGTTCATGTACTTCTGTGCTTTGAGGAGCATTTCAGCCATTGTTTTCGGGGGATTTTTTGCAAGCGACGAGACGAGTTCTCTGGATCTCAAACCAGCCTTAAAGGTTGTTAGCTGCACCTTGTCATCAGCCTCGTCTACCTCCAGTGTCTCCCGGGTGAAGCGTTTCACATATGACCTCAAAGTTTCCCTCTCTCCCTGCCTGATGGTGAGTAAATGATCCACGGTTCTCTTTGGTCGTTGTCCTCCAATGAAGTGACGCAGGAAGGCATTGCTCAACTGTTCAAAGGTGTCGATGGACGATGTGGGCAGCTTTGTGAACCATTCCCGTGCGGCTCCTTTGAAAGTAGTTGGGAAGGAACGACACAAAATTTCGTCTGGGGGCTGCTGGAGTCCCAGGGTCGTCTTAAATGTGTTAAGATGATCTTGGGGATCTTTTAGCCCGTCAAACGGTTCGAGTTGGGGCAGCCGAAATTTTGACGGCACTGGACAGTCGAGGACGGCCACAGTGAACGGCGAATCTGTTGCCCTGACCAGTCGGTCCACACTCCGTTCAGTTTTTTCTTTGATGGCGTTTCTGAGCTCGTCCATCTCCTTCCTCATCTCCTGGAGTATATTCGAGTTCTGCTCAGTTGGAGTGGTAGGCCTTGGATGGTCGATTCTTCTATGACTATCTCCCTCGTCCTCTCGATTTCCCTTGGACCGATGCTCTTCCTGCTGAAGCCTCTGCTTCATTTCCTCATTTTGTTTGGACAATTCCTCGACGGTTGCTGCCAGGGCCTGAATTTGCTGTGCCAAGGCTGCAGAATCTTGATTGGACTCCATATGAAATAAGTATTTGACAGGAAACTACCTTTTCGCAACTGAATGAAAAAATGTCGTTTCCCACAGACGGCGCCAAACTGATGAAGTATGAATTCGTCAGTCACTGAGTGTTGCCAGGCGATGAACTTAGCCTCCTGGAAAGAAGTGTCTTAGAGACGGTCACCGGTGTGGTGCCTGCCACAACACCTCCGATGCTCAAGTTAGAGTCAAGAATGGCACAAGAATAATATCTCAAGATAGCACAAATCTAGCAAAAATATCGTACCTCTTCCATGGGAGAATGTGGAGGATATATATATATGTTGTTGTAGGTTCTAGCCGTTGTACCATTTATGGAGGCTTAACTTCCCTCCAGGTAACGCTTCCTGGCCTCATCATGTGGCTTTAATTAGGTCCCAACGGTCTGTCCAGCTGGGTCTGTAACTGTCATTGTTATTTACTAAGGGCATTGAATAGAATGTTATACTCGTCAGTCTCGTGTTTCCTCGTCATTGAAGACTCTTCTCGTCGGTATGATTTACCTCTTGCAGGGCCCACTTCGTCAGTCCCATCACTAATAATATTATTATGATCATTTAAACTAAGTAAAATTCACTATCTTTTTTTATAGAACAACCCAAACAACAATCAAATCTTTGATTAAATTTCTTTAAACAAAATCAAATTAAATTGATATGTTATTTCTATAAATTCTCTAATTCAAATTTTTATTTATTAATATTTACTAATTAAATATGTATACTGGGAAATTCTACAATATCTTTTGCTATCCCTTGTTATAACAAGTCACCAAAAAATCACATTTGATGATTTTAAATCTACACCGAGCAGTACAAACATCATATATAACCGTACCATATCACATTCGGTGCTTTGTTTATTTTTTAAGTCACATTTGATGGTTCTAACTTCTAACTTCACATTAGGTAGTACCAACATTATATATGACTATATCATTATCATATTCGATGGTTTTCTTATTTTTTTTAGTCACATTAGATGGTACAAACATTGCATATGATTGTACCATTGTCACATTTAGTTGTTTCCTTATTTTTTAGTCACAATGGATCACATTTGACAATAGAAACATTACATATGACCGTACCATTGCCACATTTATTGGATCACTAATTAGTTACATTAGCCAGTACCAATTTCACATTTGTAGTTTATTTATTTATTTATTTTTAAACTCATTGGATGGTACCATTGTAATATTGATTAGTACTATCCAATGAGATTAAAGTTTGATGTAGCTAACAGTTTTAAAAATATATATATATATATATATGCCACTTAGTATGTCAAGTATATTGCTAGGTGACTTAAACAAATATCTCAAAGTTTTACATATACATACACAAAAAATATGGGTTCTACTTAGCTCAAGTGGTAAATCTTTTTGTCGTCAAATAGGAGATTAGGGTTTCAATCATTGCCTATAAGTGTCTTGGTTTGATAATAGAAAGCAATTATCAAAAACGGATACCATAAGTTAAAATTGTCTTAAAAAAAATACACAAAAAGTAAATTCCAACATTCCACCCTTTGACTAATTCAAAGTTCAAATACATGCACTTGACACAAATTGGATAAAAAAATCACATTCACATCATCACATATTGAAAATAACGCATAAGCTTAAAATTTCATACCCATACACCACATGCCTAAAACACCACATACCCCCGTAACACCTCTTGCAACAATATCATATTCTCAATCACACTTAACAAAATAGGTTTCATTTATTATGTTCCATTCTCAAAGTCATAGACAATATAATATACTCACAAAATCATACATACTTCATAAGATAATGGTGGCAGTAATGAGAGGACCAAACAATGGTCGTGGGATGAAAAGTAGGAATGGCAACGGGTCGGGTTCGGGCCGGGTTTTTCCATACCCGGACCCGACCCGCGGGGCAAGCCCTGTGGCCCGAACCCGACCCGTTTAGGGTACCGGGTTTTTTCCCGGAGCCCGGACCCGCCCCAGTCGGGCCCCACGGGCCCCGTTTAGGGATTGGGCCCAATTTGTGGCCCAACCAAAAAAAAAAATTTAAGCCCAATTCGCCTCGAATCCCTTGCCATTCTCATTGCTCTTCCCAGTCTTAGACCTCTAGGAAACAAACACAACCCTTTTCTGTTAAGAAAAGAGAAAACACAGAAGCCACCATCCCTCGGCTTCTCCATTCCATTCCAGGTGAGGATTCCATCACTCCTCGGTACATACTTTGGTTTCTCCGCCATTTCGTTTCGCAGCTTCTTTTGAAGATTACAGATTAATGGACTCTGCTTATCACAAATCATAGAAACAAAAAACAACAACAAGAAGATATGATTCTCGCAGCATCGACCCACTTTTTAATCACTGTTCCAACAAGCCCATCTCACAGTCACACAAAGAAAAACTTGTTGCTCTGTATGTACCCATTGGTGCCTGACCCTCTCGGAGTCTGTAACCCTATTCCATTATACATCTCTGAAGAAAAAAACCAAACCAAATTCAAAATAATACTTAGATTTCAAATTCGAAGCAATAGAAAATTTTGAAAAAATCCTAGTATATGGAATGAAATGAACCATCTAGATCTATCATTGTCAACAATAACAATAGATTTAAGGAAAGAAAAAGAGAGAATCGGAATTTCTATATATTTTCCAGGGAAATAAACAAGATCGAAGAATCTACGGTTACCTTTGGTTGGCGTCTTGACGAGCAATGAAACGGTGCGATCTGGCTGTTAGAGCGAGAGAGTGTCAGAGTGAGTTGCTGAGAGAGAAGGAGTGTTGGACTGAGCTGAAATGAGGGAGAGGAACTTCGGATTGACGAAGGGAGCTGAGTGAAGAAATGACTAATGAGGAGAGGAATTAGGGTTAGATACTTAGGAATATATATATAGAGGGTATTTTAGTAATTTTAGGTACCGGGTTTTTAAACGGGGCGGGTTTCGGGTCGGGTTTCGGGTTTTTTGATAAAATCCGGACCCGACCCGGACCCGCTTCGGGTTTTTTTTTAAAAACCCATACCCGACCCTATTCCTAATTGGACCTGGTAAAACCCGACCCATTAGGGTCGGGCCAGGCCGGGTACCCGCGGGGCGGGCAAAAATTGCCATCCCTAATGAAAAGACCAAATTGTGATTGCTTCAAAAAGAGGACCAAATGGTTGATGCAACAATTGTTGTGGTGGGGAGGAAAAATTATATTATGATTCGAGTGTATATGTCATCTCTCTCACAACAACTAAGTCCCACACAGTTGTGGGACTCAGCTATTGTGAGATAGATGATATATACACCTGAAACATGATATACTATGTCGGTGGGGAGAGGAAAAATTATGGTTGTTGCGGTGGTTGTTGTGGTGACTAATAAATTGCTGATCTCTCTCTCAAATACTATGAAATCAAATGGGTCCAAGAAAGAGGGTAAAATTGGTTTAATTAAATCGGTACAAGTTAATTTTGTATATTGGCATTAGATTTGTCATTGTTAGCCATGGTTAACAATGTTAGGCTAGGTCCCTTTAGAGAAATTTGAGTGGTGGTCTCAATGACTTAAATGACATGTTTTAAGCTCAAAAGTCCCAAATTTCATCCATCATACTAACAATTCATGGGATTTTCGAGGAATTTCATCAGCAACGAATGAAATAATATGACTAAAGGTTGGGATAACACTTTATATAAATATATATATATATATAAATATATATATATATATATATATGTATGTATGTATGTATGTATAAACAATTAATGAAAAGAATAGGGTTTTAATTTGTCTCAAATATAAAAGTGTAGGAGTTTTTTTTTTTTTTTTTTTTTTTTTAGAATCTCCCTAAGAATTTTAGAGATAACCATGTATAGTGAATAAAAAAAAATTGTAAAACAATTTTTGGAATAAAGTTTCTTTCCAAACTAATTTAGAGAGAAATTTTTCAAACTTCTCATATATCTTTTTTGGATTTGAATTTTGAAAAATTTAACTGTTGAATTTTATATTCCTTATGTTATTAACATGCATATCAAGTTTCGTTTAAATCGGATATTAAATATTATTCGATTAATAAAATTATTTTTTTGCACAATTTTAAATCACAAAAACTTAAAATTTTAATATTTCAATCCAACGGTCAGATTTTCAAAATTTTCAATTAATCTAAAATATATCTGATGTGTTTGAAAGATTTCTCTCCAAAAACTTTGTTCTAATTTTTGGTACATTCTATTTTTTTTTTTTTTTTTTTTTTTTTTTTTAAAGCCAAACCGGCAACCAATAGAAGATCCTTTTTTCTATTTGTTCTTATTCCTGACCTATATTTTTGTTCTAAACTTGAACAAATCCACCTTATGTGCATTGAAATAGTCTCACCCAAACAGTCCCCTGAATGAAAGGTATAAAAAAACAATTTAATATTTATCAGTACGAGACAACAGCAGTCTTGCAGACTAGCAGCTACTGTAGATGCTTCCCACACCAGTTTCACATCACACAAAAGCTCTCACTGAAAGCTGACTCCAAAAGTGTCCAAAAGCCACTCTCTTTTACTCTTATGGTCTCTGAGTAGATGGCTTCGACCGTTCTAACAAGGTCTCTCTTGACTCACCGTTTTATTTACTCTTCCTTCTCTCTCAGTACTCACAAGCCCAGACTTTTGTCTTCCCTATTCAATGTAAGTATGGCTTTTTGTGTTGAAAATATTATCTGGGTTTGTATTGAATGTCCAAAACGTTGGTGGGTTTTGGTTATTTTGGCCTAATTTGTGATTGTGTTTGTGTAATTCTTGTTCTAATGTTTGATTTGATCGGTTTTGCAATCTGGGTATTTCGTTTTTATGGTCCTTTGTATATAAAGATTGAAACATTTTTTAATGGGGCTTCGAATTTTGTTATTGGTTTTGAGTGTGAGAGATGGGGTTTTGCATTTATCAGTGCTTTTTACAGATCATGGGATTCATTGGTAAAAGTCGTGGACTTTGTTCTGAATTCTGATATAGTTTTCATTGTTGGTTTTTGTATGTGGTCTCTATTTTTGATTATGTGCTTCAATTTAAGTGGTATTGTTTAGTTTATAGCAATTGTTTTTGTACTCTTGTATTCAAACAAAACAGAAAAGGAACTGTTTTGGACTCTATGAGTGTGTTATTTTCTCTCTTTTTTTTTTTTTTTCTGATTGTCGTTATGGTTGAAGCATCTGATATGGAGGTAGTTCAAAATATTTCAACCAGTGGTGTATGTTATGTACAAAATCTATGCACTGAAAGCATTGACAGCTGAGTAGTTTTTTTGGGGTGCATTTAAAGCTTTTCCTGTACACATTCATGTAGTGATATCATTACAAATCCTATAATGAAAAGTATGTTTTTCATGCTTTTGCTATATACCCCCTGGCTTAAACTGAATTGGGAAATCTTTAAAGTATTTTTGATCGTGGGATTTTTTAGCAATTATTTGTATAGATGTTGTATCTTCTAGCATATTTTCTTAAGATTTTAGTTGGATACCGAAAACCTATTTGTTTAAGTGTTCTTAATGAGTTGAAGCTACCTCTCCAACTGTATTATTCTCTTTAAGACAAGATCATATGATATGTTATTCATGTTACTTGCAGAAGAGACAGTTTCAATTTCAATCAAGTCCCTCTTATACAGCATATAAAGCATCTTCTCGGGTTCCTTGTGTTATGGCATCCTCAGTGGTTGGAAGAAGAGCTAATTTTTCAACACAAACTTTATCTACAAATGAGCCTGTTGTTTCTGTCGATTGGCTTCATGCTAACCTCAAGGAACCTGATCTCAAGGTACCTGCTTGGGCTTGTTCCTACTGCCCCTATTTTCTTTCCTTTGGTTGAATATTGACAAAAACTGAATTTGAGAATTATGTAATACTTCGTGTTCTTTAATTTAGTTGTCTGTTTGAGAGTTCTTTTGCTTGATTTTACGTTTCACATGTTCTTATTTATGTGTATGTAAACACACATCCATTCCAGGCTTTCCAGCATATATGCTAGTGCACGCAAATACACAAGAATCCCTCTCTCTCTCTCTCTCTCTCTCTCTCTCTCTCTCTCTCTCTCTCTAATCCATGAGAAGTGTTGTTAAATTTAAAAGCATGCTTTAGGTATGCTTAAGCTCAAGGCTCAAAGCCCCAAGATCTCAATGCTTCACTAGGCCAAAAAAAATCTCATTTAATGAAGCGCTCTTTAGGCACGCTTTTTAGGAGCGATTTGAAGACGCATAAAGCACACCTAGGCATGCTTTTTTATTCTGTTGCTAAAAAAGATATGGATCATCAAAATTAATTGCTTAGTCTTGAAAGAAATGACATGGACCAGTGATTTACTACACAACCACTATCCTTAGGGTGTTGTATTACACAGATTTTTTATTATTTTATTTACATGTCATAGGAAACAAACAAGGTTAATTAACAATTCTTGTGCTCTTTGGCCTTTGACTTTTAGTTTTAGATGTATATTGATTGAACCATATACATTATTTGATCATAACTATCATGGTTATGTGCTTTTATAAAGCACAAGAGAATTATATAAAATATTATGTTTAAACTTTCTATAACTAGATTATTATGATATTGACCATTGATAATTGTTTTCAATTTACTAAATAAAAATTAAAAAAATTATAATAACTTAGGTAAAATTTGAATTTACAATTCTTGATGTTTTTGCCTCTTTAGTACATTTCTTATGTACTGGGCTGTGTTCTTTTTAATAAAATTTTTATGTTACTTATTAAAAAAAAAAAAAAAAAATTGAATTTACAAACATTATACAATTGTACTTACCCAATAGGTAAAATATACAAATTTTGAGTTATTATTATTTTTTTATTATATGTTATTAATATTTCTATTAGAAGTTATGAGATATTATATTGGAAAACAGTGTGCTTTACTTCAATCAGACGCATGCTTGTGCTTTGCACCTAGGCTCCAAGAGGCCTATGTGCTTAAGTGCGCTTGGCACTTTTGTTCATGAGCTCACCATTTGTTCCATGTGACTAAAAATTTAGACATGTTCTCTAAACCTCCTGTTTAGTTCCTGTCTGATCAAATGAATATTATTCTTATTTTAAATTTTGCAGTAAGATTTTTGCGCCTAGGTCTCTATATGCTAATTAGATACATATTTATTCCTTTTTAAGTTTTTATAGTTGGTAGGCCCAATAAGAAGAGATCAACTATAGTAAGAGACAATATCTTTACAGTGGTCCTTTCTCTTTTTCAACCCTTTTCAACCAATTATTATTTATTATATATGCTGCATGTGGATCCAAGGAATTACAATTTTCTTTTTCTCAAACACAAATGGCCCAATTGATTTCTTTGACTATGCTTCCCCATTATAAATTAACTAGGAACTAAATAGTTAATTGATCATTTCACTTCTCTTCGTGCCTTTTTTATTTGGGACTCAAAGTCTATGGGGTTGGAGAAAATACAGGAATAAAAAAGTTCCAACAAAGCTTGATTAGGGTTGATGATTAACAACGCGTAATATACAAGCATACATACCATTGGTGCCTTTGCATTCTTTTCCAACCAAATTATGCAAAAAATATCTAGGAAGGCACAAAAGATTTAGGCAGAGTTTATTATCATCTTAAATGCAGAGTTTTCTGTCAAACATCCGATTTAGACACTTCTCTCAATTTCTTCTCTACTGATACATTTTTCAACAACCATTGGATTACTAGAAGTTGCTTTGAGATGCATCTTAGTTCCCAATACTGTGAGAGGCTGGAGAAATTATAAGATCCATATGGTGGACAAGTGATGCGATCCACCATTCTACTAAAAAACTGCCACTTGTTTAAAATTTTTAGTTAGAAAATTTTTTTAAACAGAAATTAATTACTGACTCAACAATTTTAAACAAGTGGAAGTTTTTTAGTGAAATGGTGGACTAGTGACGTGGTCTACTAGAGAACTCTATAATTTCTCGAGAGGCTGACACAACTTTGGGAATTTGTGATGTTAATTGCCAAGAGCCTTGTAGTTCAACTGGCACCTATTGTTGCTCCTTTTTCTTTTTAATTGTGAAATCATTGATATTTTATGGGATCAAATTTAGAAATTGTTTGTAGTTCCATAATATCCAGTAATATGCATGTTGTAAATCCTAGAAATCCACAACTTAGTAGATCTGTTTGATCTGTGATTCAAATTGAGTTCTGATTATTGCTCACGAGATCAATTTTGGATATAATTTATGTGTATGTATATTTGACCATATTTTAGTCACTAAGGAAAATATCAAGTGTGCATCACACCTTTTCCAATCTGTTGGCTCCTGTATCCCTTTTAATACCTTTTGGGGTGATTATAGTCCCACATTCATATTGAGAAATTTTTTGAATGCTTCTTGGTTGCTATTGGTCCAATAGGTCATTAGCATGAACATACCTAAAGTTCATTGGAATCGATTTGTTAGCAGTCATATATACTGTGTAATTAAGCATGAACTCTTTAAGGTGAAAATGATCAACTATTGTCCTTAATGATTCTAAAGGCGGCAATACTAAAAGAAATTATTATTTACATAAATTATTACCTCACTTATAAAATGTTAATGTAAATAACATTTCTTTAATTAGGCTCCATGTGCAAATCACTTGCTCTAATACTAGTTATAATGGACATTTGTTAATCTCTGAAACCAGTCAGATATTAGTAGCATTTCGCGTGTATATTTCCTGCGAGCATTAAGCTCTGCATTTACAGCTCATTAACCTTGACACACCCACATACAAGCCCCAGAAATGAGTCAAGTACTACACGCATGTTACTCCCTTAAGATCCTAACAGTTGGTTAATATTATATTTTTTATATTCAGGTGTTGGATGCATCCTGGTACATGCCAGATGAGCAGAGGAATCCAATTCAAGAGTATCAGGTAATTACTATGATTATGTTGAAATCTCATTCTCGATTTTCTTTCATAAATTTTCTTTATCCTAAATTCAGAACTGTTTGGGTATATGGTATCCTTGAGATATGCTCTGCAAGGGTGTTTTGTAAGATTTTCGGCTCTGATCCATTTTCATCTATTATTCCCTCCAACAGGTTGCTCACATCCCTGGTGCCTTGTTTTTTGATGTAGATGGAATATCTGACCGAACTTCAAATGTGAGATGGTTTCTTCATTTGCTATATTTATATTTACATACGTGTGTATATATATATATATGTATATATGCATTTACCCATATATATATACATAAGTACATATATACATACACATACACACACACACATTTGGGTTAGGATCATACACCACCTTTTTTTATATGTATTTTATGCTGTTTTTTTTGCCCTCTATTTATAGTATAGAATTGATGACTTGTTTCAGTTGCCGCACATGTTGCCGTCAGAGGATGCTTTTGCTGCTGCTGCTTCTGCTCTTGGAATAGATAACAAAGATGGGTTGGTTGTTTATGATGGGAAGGGGATTTTTAGTGCAGCTCGTGTCTGGTGGTGAGTTGTGTTGATAATAAATGTTCTTATTCACTAGAATTCATGTTTGAAGCATAAACTAATATAGTTATTCCTTATTCAAATAATAAGGATGTTTCGAGTGTTTGGGCATGACAGAGTTTGGGTATTAGATGGAGGCCTGCCAAGATGGCGTGCATCTGGATATGATGTTGAATCTAGTGCTTCTGGCGATGCTATTTTGAAAGCTAGTGCTGCCAGTGAGGCGATTGAGAAAGTATATCAGGGACAGGCAGTAAGTTTATTATTCATTCAGCTAGTTTTTAATTTTCCTCTTTCTGGTTCCTTTTTGTGGGATAGAAAATTAAATATTGAAATCTGCAGCATTTTAGGTTTTTTATTCACCATGCTCAGTGCATTGGTTTGCTTTGTAAATCATATATTCTTATAATAAAATATTTTAACCTAAATATTTAAGAAAAAAATTCTCTGTATGCCATAGGGTTTCATAATGACATTGAGTTCTCAGGAGCTACTTTATACATCTATCAGCTTCTTAAGTTCATGCTTTTGACAATTGAGCTAAACTTGTCTTTAAGATAACATCATCTTCAATTGAGATTTGCTTTTGGAGAAGACTTTTATTATTTGATTACCTGAACTGGGGAAAATATAAAGGTTAGGATTTCAAAGTCAAATGTTGGAGGAAATTAGGGGCTAAAGTATGGTACTATTGCATTGTCACTTTTAGGCCTGTTATGCCATTTTGTTTTCAATTGGTCACGCTAAAGGGAGCGGAAGTTCTCTTTCTTTTGCATACTTTTATAGCATGGATCAAAGGAGAAAAAAGAAATGATATAATGTTTGTGCTATTCTGTTTCATAGCTTAATGCAGTTAATATATTTTAGTAAGAAATATATTGGAAATTTGATATAGAGTTTGATATATTCATCTAAGGTTCAGACCTTAAACGATGTTGTTTTTCTATGCCTTTTTCTGGCTTTGACATACACCAAACTATGTGCCCAGTAATTTGATTATTCTCTCCCCACCTCCCCCTCAATATTGCTGTTTGAATTTTACTTTTGAAAACTCATGATTTGTTCCAATCCCATGCACTATTCTTCTGCAGGTTGGGCCAGTCACATTTCAGACCAAATTTCAGCCACATCTTGTCTGGACCCTTGATCAGGTTGGGTTGCTCTCATCTTAATCCTTTTTTTTGATAAATATGCTTATCTTAATCCATGCTTATAGTAATAAAATTAATATCTATGCCTCATTTTTCAGTTCTGAAAGTGGTAACCAGACTATCTTTAAATTTTCCAAGTGGACATATTATGATAAATAATGCAATATATATCTGTGGTTTAGTACTGATGATACATGAGCATGGACCTGTAATGTGCTTGCTAGTGAATTTTTTGTATGTGATGTACAAATTAATGCGTTCTAGTGGGTCAGTTGCTTCTGGTAGTAAAAATTCCATTAGAATATACAATATATACTTAGTATTTATCAATAAATAAAAAAAGAAAAAGAATATACAATATATACTTACTAAAATAATGAGAATATTAAATAGCAAAATTATTTCTGATTGACATTATACTTGTTTTATTCGAGTAAATAGAGGTTTTACGAGCATACAAGTTAGTTACCTTTTTTCTAGTGCAAGTATGGGCAAAAGTTTCCCATGTAACTTAGGCTATGATTTAAGCATTCTAATTATATATATCTTTTCTGTGTATTTTCCAGGTTAAAAAGAACGTTGAGGACAGGACTCATCAACAAATAGATGCCCGATCAAAGGCCAGGTATCCAATGTTTTTCTTTTTCTGTATTTCTGCTGAATATATGAATGTGATATCTTCACCTAGATGTGGTAATATAGTTGAAAATTTACAGAATATTGCCAGTGATTCTTGTACTGTTGGTTTAAAAACCTTGTGTTTAGTTTTCAGGTTTAGTTATTGTTGCTATCTTGATTAAGCACAAGTAGTATCCACTGAAAGGTGTTCTTATAGGCAAAGGGTTTGAAAAACTTGTGTTTAGTTTTCAGCATTCTTGCATCACCTTCGGTTTTATGCTAGGGTGATTTATTACAGAAGCTATTTTCTTGCTTAGATGCCTAATGGAAAAATATAGAGAGGCAGGTAGAGTTAATGTGAATGTAAGTTCAGCAAAAGTAGAAGTAGAGATGAAAGGGTTGTAAGATTTGATGGTCAAGAGATACCAGAGAGTGAGAGCTTTTGATATATTGGATCAATAATTCATAGAGAAGCATATTAGGAGCATTGTGTGATCGTGTAATTCCTATTAACTTAATTTTTTTTAAGACTGCTATAAATTCTATTTTTCTCTATGACACGAATGTTGGGCTATTAATAAGTAAGATATTCATAAAATGAGTATAGATAAAATGAGAAGGCTAAGATGGATAAATCAAAATACACAGAAAGATAGGGTTCAAAATGGGGAATGTTAAAGGTTGTCCCTTGTTGATGAAAGATGAGAGGGTTGTTTGAGATTGTTGGTTGTGTTTAGAGGAGAGAGGAGAGAAATTAATGCACCTAAAATTGTGAATTGATTTAAGTTGAGGGAATGAAAAATGTTGAGGAAGACAAGACTTCAGTTAAGGAAGTAATAGAAAGTATGACTTTGAATTAAATAAAATAAAATATTTGTGTTCTTGATTGTATTGATCCCAAGCTGTATATGTCAGGTATGCTTGGCTGTCTCTTTTTTTTAATGTTTGAATAAATTTTTTTTATTACTTATCAAAAAATGACTTTGAATAAAATTGTATAGCAAACAAGAATACATGTGGCCGATCCTTACATATTTGTTGAGGATCTAATCAATACCCGAACCCAAAAAACTTGGGACTAATCTGTTGAGGAACCATAGCCCACCACTAAAATTTTTTTGTTGTTGCTCAAATGTTCTCAGTTCAGTTTGTTCGTTGTTTCCTTTCTTTTTTCTTACAAATTACCCATCCTTGTCCTCATGTTTTCTTTTAGAGTATTTTCATCAGCATTCTGTGTTTGAACGGTTTATGAACGCTTCGTTTCTCACTTTGATTCCTAAGAAGGGTAATGCTGTCAACATTAAGGACTTCCGCCCTATCAGTTTGGTGGGTAGTGTGTACAAGTTGTTGTCCAAGGTGTTGGCTAACAGGCTGAGGACGGTGTTGGATAATCTCATCTCTGAGAATCAAAATTCGTTTGTTGGTGGAAGGCAGATTTTGGATTCAGTGCTCATTGCAAATGAGTGTCTGGATAGTAGGTTGAAGAGCCGGATCCCGGGGGTGGTTTGCAAGCTTGATATTGAAAAAGCTTATGATCACATAAACTGGGAGGCCTTGTTTTATCTGTTGGATCGGATGGGATTTGGGTCGAAATGGAGGGGGTGGATCAAGGCTTGTGTTACTTCTGTTCGTTTTTCTGTCCTGGTAAATGGATCCCTTGAAGGCTTTTTTGGAAGCTCTCGAGGGTTGAGACAAGGAGACCCTTTATTCCCGTTTTTGTTTCTTTTGATCATGGAGGTTTTAAGCAGAATTTTGAAGAAGACAGAGGAGAATAACCTTATTAGGGGGTTTCATGTGGGAGCTGTGAATTCTGTTGGTGTACGGATTTCCCATTTGTTGTTTGCGGATGACACTATCTTATTTTGTGATGCTTCTAGGGATCAGTTGCTGTCAATAAGGTTGGCATTGTCTTGTTTTCAGGCTTTTACGGGTTTGAAGGCCAATGTTGGGAAAAGTGAGATTGTCCCTGTTGGGGAGGTGAATAATCTAGTTGATCTGGCTAGTATTCTTCATTGTAGTGTGGGGAGTTTGCCTATGAAATATTTGGGAATGTCGTTGGGAACTTCTTTTAAGACTGCTGCGATTTGGAATCCTATTTTGGAGAAGATGGAGAAGAAACTATCTGGGTGGAAGCGTCTCTATCTATCTAAGGGTGGTAGGCTCACTTTACTAAAGAGTACTCTCTCTAGTCTTCCAACGTACTTTTTATCCCTCTTCACTATTCCTAAAGCTGTGGCAGTTATAATAGAAAGTATTCAGAGGAATTTTCTTTGGGGGTCTTCTGAAGGGAGTTTCAAATATCCTTTGGTGGCTTGGGAAAAAGTGTGTTTACCGGTTGAATTGGGGGGGTTTGGGGATAAGAAGGTTGGCGTCGCTTAATCAAGCTTTATTAGGGAAATGGTTGTGGTGTTTTGGGCTTGAAGCTACCCATCTTTGGCGGAGAGTTATCTCCGCAAAATACAGTGAGGGTCAAGGGGGGTGGTGTACGAAAGTGTGCAGGAGAACTCATGGATGTGGCCTTTGGAGAAGCATTCAGGAAGGGTGGGAGAGTTTTTCTAAGCATCTGTCTTTTGTAGTGGGTGAAGGCACCCTTATCCGCTTCTGGCATGATAGATGGATTGGGGATAATACCCTAAAAGATCTATATCCTGAGCTCTTTGTGTGTTTAGCTGCTAAGGATGCTTGCATCTCTGAGGTTTTGTGGATTCCGAAAGGAGGCACTCTTAGAGTGTGGGATTTAAGGTTTTACAGAGCTTTCGAACATTGGGAGCTTGCTGCTTCTTTTTCTCTTTTACAGTTTATCCAACCTCGTATTCCTCGGGATGATAGGAGGGATACTCTTTGTTGGCAACTCAAAGGTAATGGTAAGTTTGACACCCGTTCGTATTACCATGCAACTCAGGGTACTCCGAATATTCGGTTTCCTCGGAAGGGTGTTTGGAAACCTAAGATTCCTAAGTGAGTGGCTTTCTTCTTGTGGATAGCTGTTCACGATCGGATTTTCACGTTGGATAATCTCATGCTTAAGGGTCGCACTTTGACAAATTGGTGTTGTATGTGTTGTTGTGATGGGGAGTCCGTTGACCATCTCCTTCTTCATTGTCCAGTTACTCATTCCTTATGGACCTTTATGCTTTAGGCTTATGATGTTCATTGGGTTATGCCAGGATCGGTGGCGGGATTGTTGTCTTGTTGGCATCAGTGGCTTGGGAAGCACAACTCGAATATTTGGAATTTGATTCCAGGGTACTTAATGTGGATTGTTTGGTTGGAACGGAATCGCCGTTCCTTTGAGAACTTGGAGAAGACGTTGGATGAGTTAAAGGTTTTAAGCCAACGATGTCTTTTTGAGTGGTCTCGTTGTTGGGGTTTTACTGAGTCTTCGTCTCTTCCTGATTTTTTGTTTTCTCTTAGATTAACTATTTGAATTCCCTCTCTTTCGTTGGCTGTTTGTTTTTTCTGTTTCTCATTGTTCATCATCATGAACAACTTGTATTATTCTTCTTTTTCTTTTTAATAATAGTTTTTGATTACCTATAATAAAAAAAAATGATAATAAGCTTGATAACAAATTGATTAGAAGATCTTGCTCTGCAAAACTTATCAAGTTCTATACCTACCCAAAAAAAAAAAAAAAAAAAAAAATCAAGTTCTATGTAAAACAGAATAGACAAAGTCATACTCACTCCACAAAGCTCCCACTTTTTTGCGGGGCCTTGGAGAGGTGATTGATAGGCAGTCCTGCTCACATTTTTTTTCTTAGAGAGGCTGATACCCAGACTTGAACCCATGACCTATAGCTTTTGGTGGAAGGCATCACTCCATGGCCTGATCTCTATGCAAATAGAATATAACAAATAAAATTGCATAGAGAGGTCCAACATGCCTTAAATCGGTATAGTATATATTGGGAGTGTCAACTAACAAAAATATATGTGAACATTTTGTTCTCCTAACATGCAGTAATTATATAACCAATAGTTCCAGTTTATGGTCTGTGCAATCCAGACCTTGGATGTTTCTCATAAGAGTTCTGCTTAATGAAGTTGGTTGTTGGGCCAGGTTGAATGACCACAGAAATGACCAGGTGAATTATTGCATGATTTTAGATCAGAAAGTTTACAAACATGATAGAATGTAAGCTTGCCTGCATCTATTTAATTTTCCTTGACATAGCTTGGTTTATTCTAATTGCTAAACCCGAGGAACATCTGGAATTCTGGATATGATTGGATATGTCCAACTCACTAGCCCATGATTTTTGTAGTCTATATTGTTTTTCCTTAAGCGAATGTAGAGGGATGAGAAAGAATGGTCCAGGTCAAAAGGTCGCTTTTATTTAGTAATTTTGATTGTTTTCCAGAGTGCCTGTTTTTAATGCAAAATTCTTGGAGTTGATGGAGATTGAATACTTTTTCAGGTTCGATGGAACTGCAGCGGAGCCTCGAAAGGGTATTAAAAGTGGTCATGTACCTGGCAGCAAGTGCATTCCTTTTCCCCAGGTGAATGATCAAATGTTATATGGTTTCTGTTGTGTTTTGATGACCTGATAGCTTTTCCATCTGTTATATTGAATCCACTTCTTTCCCAGGTTGGATTTTGATGTCAAATTTAAGTTCTAAATGATAAGTGTCATTTTAGATGCTACTTATCAAAAAAAAAAAAAAGTGTCATTTTAGATGCTCTTAGATTCATGGTTTTTGTGTAGTAATTTCTGTCTGCAAATTTTGCCTGCCTTAAATGTCTAAATTAATTTCTCCAACTCTTAGTAGAAACAGTGGATTGGATTTAGCAATAGTGTATATATAGGATTTAGCAATGTACAAAGTGATTGCATTCCTGGAGTTCTGTATAAGCTAGACTTAGAGAAAGCTTATAAACATATTTATAATAAAGCCTCTGTATTTGTTTCTAGTACATTCTGTTCATCATCATAAACATGACGTACTTTTTTTAATGAAGATATCTATTACCTATTGAAAAAAAAATATATTTATAATAAGGCCTTTATATATAAACTATTGCTAAATCCTTTCCAAGAAGGACTAGGGCTCCTAAATAACATTTTTCCTAGAAGGACTAGGAGTCTTAGGCTACTAATAACAAAGAAAAAGTACTTACGAATTTCTAAACCATATAGAAAAAGAACTTAAAACATAAAATGAGAACAAGCCCTTTACAGCCCCTTCTGGAAAATTTTGAAATTACCAGATTTCCCTGATTTTAGTAAAACTTAATTAAAACTGAATCAACAACTTGTAAAATGACTCAATAATAACTAAATTAGCCTACAAAGGTTGCCAAGAAGACCCCACATCAAAATTAGACCACAATTCTTGAATTATTTGGTATCTGAACTTGGTTTTCCTTGAACTCTTTATTATCTGCATTAAAAAATAAAATAAAATAAAAATCTTGAAAGTGCCCGATTATGGTGATGTGATCTGCAAAACAAAAAAAAGGGTGGGGGGGATAAAAGTGCTTAAAAGCTATTTAACTTCTGAAGAAGAGTCTAATTTATGGTATAGTTGCAATATGGGTTATTTTGGCGATAAAAGTAGTGATTTGGTTATTTTTAACATGTAAGGACAGGAGAGTCTAAAGCTGGTTCTTGCATGATTTCATTTCAGGGATCTTTTAAATTTCAAGAGTTCGACATGACAATGTTTTTTGATTTATGACTGAGAGTCATCTTAGTTGTTTCTACAGTGTTGTGGAAGCAGTAGATGAGGAAACAATTTATGACTGAGAGTCATCTTAGTTGTTTCTATAGTGTTGTGGAAGTAGTGGATGAGGATACAAAAAATCCTTTGAAAGCTATGCCTCATAAACAATTTATTTATCAACGTGTGGTGTGTCTTTGCAGGTGTTGGATGCTTCACAGTCACTTTTGCCTGCAGATGAACTAAAGAAACGATTTGAAGAAGAAGGTAAGGAACCACCACAACACCCCCCCCCCCCCCCCCCCCCAAATTCTCTCTTAATATCGGTCATATTCTTGTGAAACATTCTATTCCTTCAGTATTGGGTTCGTTAATATCTTGTTGAACTATGGCAGTTGAGAACTAATTGTTATTTATATATTAATACCATGTGGATCTGATCTGAAAATTTTTGGATCAATACAAATACAAATAAATATGAAATTGTCAGCATTAGTCATGTGACACAGTTTTAACCCATAGTTTTTAAAGTCAAGTCATATAGGAGTTTAGGGTTAAAATAGTTTGTGTTTATTTTGCAAGTTATGGTTAGTTTTGTGGTGAGGGTCAGATCTGTAATTTTCAGAAACTCTTACAAATTAAGGCTATTTTGAAAACATAGTCAATTCTTGTACTTTCTGGAAGTTTTCATTGTATTTTCTCAGTGTCCAAATTAGACTTTGATAATTCAATAGTTACAACAGAGGAGAGAGAATTTGAACATTGGATATCTCTGTCGGAAACATTAGGAGGTGCCAACCAATAGAGCTACAAGACTCTTGGCAGTCTCCAAATGAGTTATTGTAACTTTATTAGTTAACAGTGAACTAATATGTAAACAGTTCTCTCTAAATCTATCCTATGTCAAGTTAACAATTAAATGAAAAAGAAAATGTTTATCATGAAAAAAATTTTAATTAAAAAAGTTTGTACCTATCAAAAAAAAAATTAATGGCAGCCTTGGCAATGACTCCCTATCCCTCCCACCTTCCCTCCTCTCTCTCTCTGTCTCTCTCTCTATGACACACACACACATTTCTACCATCACTTGGATTCCAATAAGGGATAAAAATAACTGATGAAAATGACTAATGTTATGATGTCAAGCAAAAAGTGTAAAAGAGAGAGAACGCTGTCATGAAGCAAGTATAAAATTGTTTCCTAATGGCTTTTTCATTTGTTCATATGGGACTTTGCTTCAATTGGACATTACACATGGACCCCATAAGAGATATCTTGAATGATAAAATTGCACTGTAGCAGATTGATTGATGTTCCATGACTGCATCATAAGTGAGGATATAATAAATTACCAACAATAGATATGCAGATATAAATTATAGCAGAGGTTTAAAAAAGGTCTATGTAGGAGGTTGTGTGTTGTTTTATTGAAACATTAATAGGAAAGTCAAGTCATGCTTGGTAATTGCTATCTTATTGTTTTAGGCCAGTGAGTTTAAAGGTCTGCATACCATGTATTTGTTTCATGATAGCATGTGGGTAATTTTGCTATGAGCAAAACTTAGGTATAGTTCCTTTGTTGCAGTATGTTAGGTTTTACCCTTTTGCCATTGCTATCTTATACTGAACTTGATCTTGTTACTTTACAATCTTAATCCCAAATTCTTCTGCAGGCATATCTTTGGAAAAGCCTGTTGTAACTTCGTGTGGCACTGGTGTAACTGCATGTGTCCTTGCATTGGTACCCCTCTCTCTCTATCTCTCTCTCTCTCTCTCTCTGTCTCTCATTTTGTATTGTCTTGATATTTAGATGGGTGGGTAGTTGGAAGGGAAATGGAGGGATTGGCATATTTCTTGTTTGGTTGGACAGAAATAGAGAAGAGGAAAAGGGGAAGAGGTCCCTTTTTGGGCATTGGGATAGATAATATCTAATTATCATCTTGTTTTACATTCCAATAGTAGAAAACAGTTCAAAATGAATCATTACATTCCACAAAGATGATCACATGCCTATGAAGCTAGTTTTCTGCTGGGAAATGATAATATTGGCAGTAGAACAACTTTGAAAGAAAGTTTTGGGAGGATGTATGGTGTGGGGATTGCTCTCTTAAAGAAGTATTTCCAGAGTTGTATAGAATTAGTTAGGCAAGGGAGTCTTTTGTGTCGGAGTTCATGTGTTTCTCTGGTGGGAGGATTCATTGGGACATCCAGTTCTATCATCCAGTGCAGGATTGGGAGGTGGAACCGTTGGCTATGTTTTTGGATATGCTTTATTTCACGGATGTACGGGGCTGTGGTGCTAACAAGGTTTGTTGGAAGCTAGCAATGAGGAAAAGGTTTCGGGGTTCAAGGTTTTTATCACTCTCCATCTCCTTCTTTTGTCATCTCATTTCCTTGGAAAAGGTGTGGCAATCAAAGGTTCCTCCTAGAGTAGTGTTCTTTCCTTGGACTGCTGCTTTAGGTAAGATTTTAACTACAGATAATTTTCAGAATAGGCATGTTGTAGTGCTTGATTGGTGCAAAAGATGTGGGGAATCAGCGGAGCATCTTGTCGGATAGCATATGCGTTGTGGTCTATGGCATTCTGTCTGTATGGTATCTGTTGGGTTATGCTGTATAAATTTATTGAGTTGTTAGATTTTTGGCAGGGAAAGTTTGAAAGACATAGAAATATAGGTTTGTCCCATATTGTTTGTTTTGGTGTTTTTGGCGGGAACAGAATGGTAGATGCTTTGAGGACTCTGAACGGTCGATACTTGATTAAAGTCATTTTTCTTCCACTCTCCTTGAATGGAGTCTAGTTTTGCCTTCATATTCTTCCTTGTCTCTCCTTGTTCTAGTTAGTCTTTGTAATCTGGGTTCTTAATTTTTTGCCACTGCAGTACATCCTGTGTACTTGGGTTAGCTAATTTTTAATAAAAAGTTCTGAAGACATTTATATATAAAAAAAAGAACAATCTTGAAAGAAAGGTCTCATGCTTCTGTTTTTTCAGGGTCTCCATCGACTTGGGAAGCCTGATGTTGTAGTCTATGATGGATCTTGGACTGAATGGGGAGCACATCCTGACACACCTGTTGAGACTTCATAAATGTCCATGCATCATTATTGGAAGCGTTCCGGCAACATGTGCAGCATGAGGTTTGTCAGTCAATTGTGACGAAAGAGGTTGTATCTAAAACGGTTAAATATCACCTAGCCTTATAACTCTAATAAATATTGAATTACAGTTTGTGTTTGTTATTAAACTCTCATTGCGCAAACAAAGCAGGTGGAAGAGCATCAGGGATACGGGGTAGTGGGTTGGGATCTAAGGCTTCACATTTTGTTGATGATGAAAAATAAATAATTAGCAGCATGATTCTTCTCTAAGTTCTCTTTAACTTATCTAGTTGCTATTGTAAAGATGAATTCGCACCTCCCATATAAACAGCTCCCCCTTTTGAAAAAAGAAAAGAAAAGAAAAGAAAAGAAAAGAAAAAGTCTTACTGCCCTTGGTAGTGTGCAGGGAACAATTTTTACTGTAGCATCACTGTTTATGCATTTAAAAATATTAAAAATGGGTCTCACGGTACTATTTACACATTTTAAAATTATTTTGCTACAGTGTTTTCAGTTTTCAGTTTCAGCAACAATAAGTTCAATCTAAACGGATCTATAATGTTTTGAAAGTCACATTCTTTCTCTTATTACTTTCTGAGAAAAGGTGGTGACGTTATAGACTTATAGGAATTTAATTTTTGAGCTTGATTTTGTATCTAAGATTTAAGATATTATGTTTGGGAAGACAGTATGAAAGAAGATTGAAATAGAGGAATTACTATGGTTTTCAGTTAGTCCTCTTTGGAGATGATTGTCAAAGAAAAGATGCTTTGGGAGAAGGAATGGGATGGAATGAATATAAAGGTATTGTCAAGAAATATTCCATTCCATTCCCTCATAACTGAGAAGAACATTCATTACATTCATGAAATGGAGGCGAAATCTCAATTCCTCAATTCTATCCTTATCCTGAGAAAAGACAAATGTAAAAGGAAAAATAGTATTATTATTATTATTAGTATCTTATTCTAAAAAAAAAAAAGCCTTTATAATTATTTTAAATTCCATCCATTCCTTTATAAACTTGCAAACAGAATAGAGAAAATACAACATATTCATTTTCATTTCATTTCATTATTTTATCCTGTGCTCATTGCAATACTGTATAACATCCCAAATATAATATGTTGAAGGAAAGAAAGTGAGGCTTCTTATCATATATACCACTGTATTTTCCAGCTGAACAAACATATATTCTGCACCAATTTTTTGATTGAGAAACTTTCAGGTGGAAAACTATTAGCCGTCAGATGAAATGGAAAAGTACTTATGCACGAAAATTATTTACAAAAAGCAACACTATATACTCAACGAAATCACATAAGAGTAACATATTTTTCACTTGCTTGACCTTCTTGTCAACCCTCTGATTTGACCAGGCGATTGTGATCATTAGAAATTGAAGGTTTAGATAGAATGTCATGATGCTCTTTCACACAATTTGGAAAGCTCCTTTGGGACCAAGCACTTATCCTCCAAATATAGCTTCTCTTGAACTCTTGGAGATGCAAGGATGACTTGCATTTCTGTGGGACTGGCTGCATATGTTTCCTGTACAAAATAATTCTCACTTCTTTCAAAACTAAGTAATAAATAACTTTGGTGGTAATGACAATAAAAACAAATAAATAAAAAAACTAAGCCTTGTCGAATTGTGTTGTATAGTTTTGATATTCACCAATTGTTCTTTAAAATTTGGTACGATTTGAGGTTGGTTATAGATTCTTGAAATGAACCTGACCAAGATTTGGATAAAAAGTTTAGCTACACCAACCTCAGAAATTTATGGGCCACTTTTGTGTGCATACTACTTTGGGCCGAAAGTTTGATATTAATAAAAGGATCAGAGAAAACATGGGCTGAATTTTGATAGATAAAAGTGATACCAACATTTAGTAAAGTTTATTGTCATTAAATAAGGGATTTATGTTTAATCTCATAAAAATAAAAATAAATCACTCTGGCACAACTATATTAGTCATTCACCATGGAATATGAACAGACCATTAAGCAGCTCTCCTAATACTGTCTGACAATGGCAAAATGAAAATTATGGCCTAACATAGTATGGACAAATATTACTGCATAGATCTCAAAGAGTAACATGAAAAATTAATCTATTACTGCATAGATCTCAAAGACTTTCTCCACTTCAAGGTAAAAAAAAAAAAAAACAGAAATGAAAACACAAGTGATAAGGTGAAGCTATGTTTTTTTGATTTCATACGTTCTCCTTTTATTTCAATAGTAGTGGGTTAAACCTCTCAAAAATAGTGGGTTAAGGTTTCATTAAAAAAATTAAAATAAAAGAATAATTGGCTAATGAAAGCATGTGTATCATTGGATGATTAGCTCTCTGAATCTCTCCTACTTTCATGCACGTCTCTCAACTTCCTCCTAAAGTTTCTCATGCATGTATATCGCTTTAACTTCCTACGTTCTTCTTTCCCTTCTAACTGTCTCCTAAACTCTCTCGTGAACCATTCTTATGAGGATTGTTTTCTACTTCCTGGTATCTTCTGGATCATAGTACTACTATTATTAGCCCTTATTGGGTTAATTACATTACATGCCGAGAGCAATGTCATTCTAGTTATAGACTTTCTCAAGTGTATAAGTTAGAGCATTTACAGCAAGGTTATCAAAAAATATAACTTTTAGCAACTTTATCTTTTTTAACAACTCACTTTATAATACATCCAACATCAAACGTTTTATTTCTTCTCAAAAAAAAAAAAAAAAAAAAAAAATCAAAGATTTTATTTTAACAAACAACACATTAAAATGATATAAACAAACAAATATAATAAACACTACACATGGGGAGAGAGAGAGAGAGAGAGAGAGAGAGAGCTGCTACTACGTACTAACAGCTCACTATAGCAAGTTGGTAAAATATTTTAAGTTTAGCAACATTGCTGTGGGGTATTTTTGTTTGTTTGAAGCTATAAAATAACTAAAAATTATTTTAAGAACATTGCTGTGGATGCTATTAGGTTTTTAACATTAAATCTGATAAGTAAAAAAGTAAATATTATATACCAACAAAACATTAAAATAATAAAGGAAAAGGCAAAGGAGAAGAAGCTTTAGTACATATATAGTTGGGAGTTTTAATCCTTTATAGTCATAGACAGCAAACCAAATAGTGCAGCATGTATTGAAACTTTGGCCATGCATTATCATTAAAAGATATATAAAAATCCACTGAAATTCTCAAGTTAAATATACTTTTTTCTTTCTTTTTCTTTTGATGAGCAGTTAAATATACTTTGTAGTCTTAAAATCTATTCCATTTATTTTGGAATATAAATGATTAGATTTTGTTATAATCTAATTTAAATAACATATACTGACTAACACTATTTAAATTATTGATAATATGACAAAAATTAATACATTCATTTTAAAAATAGATGAAAATGATTTTAAGACGGTGGAGAAAGGTCACACAAATTAGCCAATATGAGGTGAACTCAAATTAGACACCAAAAAGATCACTTAGCAGAAGCTAATTAAAATGGAAAATTTCAAAGAAATTATTAAATGTACTATTAAAAAATAAAAAATAAAAAAGGTTAAAAATTGACATGTCAGTTAATATAACCAGCATCATGGTATGATATACTAAATAATTTTTTTTTAATTATATTTTATTTTGTGTTAAAAAATTAACACATCAATTTATAAATAAAATTGTAATGAAATTTATAATATTTCTAACATGAAAATTACCTGAAATGAACCCATGAGTTCAAGAATCCCAACTTGTGCTTGCAAGTACTTGACGTACTTGGAAGCAGCTTGAAGCATCTCAGCTGTGTTCATTTTAGAGCAACCCGGAATCAGCCTCCCTAGCTCTTGAGTCTTCTCAGTGATCTTCCTTCTCCTTTCTCGAGCCGCAATGCTCTGTGCCGACACACTTCTTTCATTCATTTTCTTTGAACTCTCAACACTTTGAGTGCAATCAACCTGTGGAATACCATACTCAGGCAGTTGAGAGAAGAGTTCAGGCAAAACGTCGGCCACCAGACAAGGATTTGGAACAAGCCCATCAAAGAAAGTTGGTGTAAAATCCAAGCTAAATTGATTTTCATGGCATCTTTGGCGTTTTGGGAATGAGTAGGGTTCAAAATCTTGTGGGGGTGTTAACATTTCAGAGAGAGAAATGAAAGGTTCACAAGAAGATGATAAGTATGGAAGCAAATGGGTGTAACATTCTTCAGGGTGTAGGAAACTTTCTTGGTCATACAGTGGATGAAGCAAAGTGTTTTGAAGTTCGAAGTTGTTGGAATAGCTTAGGAGCTCTCCTGCTAGCTCTGCTTGTCTTTGTTGGCAACTAATCTGTGTGCTAAGATTTTGAAGTGTTCCCAACTCTGTATATGTACTCAAGGCCATGATGGTAAAACCTGCAGAAGAGAAACAATGTATATATTATCACTTAAACTTTGAACAATTACATAGCAAGCTAATTAACACGAAGTGAACAATTTTAGTGCTTAGTGGGTACAATTCCTCTCTGTTCAAAATAATTTGTGAAGTGCCAAAAAAATAAAAGAGTCTTTATAAGCTTAGCAAGAGAGAACAAAAGTGGTAGCAGAAGAAAATAGTAGCAAAAGGGTTGTGTAATAGGTAGTATATTAAGAAGAACTTAGATATAAAAGTAAGAAATGAGCATGACCCAGTAGGTATTGTAAGTGAAAAAACTGAAACATAGCTAGAGAGAGAGAGATACTGTGTAAGGAAGTAGATGCTGTTTGTTGAAGCAGACACAAGAGCAGAACTCAGAAGACCTTAATTTATTTGCAAGTACAAAACTAGATAAACTAACTGACATTAACTTCACTGCCTCAGTGTGTTAATTATTGTACATTTGTACTCTAAGAGAGAGAGAGAGAGAGAGAGAGAGAGAGAGAGAAGTGGGTAATGGGTTGGGTTGTGGGTGGGTTGAGATAAATCCGGAGGTTGAGGTTTGGAGCAGTTAACTACTTGCGAGGAAAGCTAGGCCTTTGCTATTTCATCTAAAACCGCCATGTGCTTAGTTTTCACCTTGGTATCCTAGGTGTTTTTTTTCTTTTAATTATTATTTTTAATTTTAATGCTTTTAAAAATATTTTCTATTTAAATATATACAATTAGGCATTACTTTGGTATAAATCCCAAATCTAAAACTCTTAGATATAAAAAGAAAATATAATCCAATGATGAATTTGTCAAAATTCATATTGAATAAAAAAAATATTGAATGGAGTTGTAAAATTCACATTCAACCAAATTTTTAGCCAAACTTTTTGTAATCTAACATTCTTGATCTTACAATGTTTTTACTTATTTGAGTTGATTATTCGGGATTAATTGTTCTTGTTTTTGGCAAGTCCTAATTTTATAAACTTTTTTTTTTTATTTTTAAATCCCAAACTTGCAGGATGGTCTTTATTTATTTTTTATATTTCTTTTTATATCATTTTTAATTTTTTTTTTCATTTGTTTTAACAATTCAATTAGGAGGCATACCCTAACAAGTAACACCATGGAATTTTTCTAACATCTAAAATTCATACAACAAATGTTTTTGGTTAAATTTATGGTTTACAGAAGTTAAGCAAAAATAGTAAAATTAAATAACAAAAAGCTAACTAATGAAATCTATATAGTTAGGAATACAAGAAAATTCATTTATCTTAGACTATAATCTCAATGTTATAGTTAGTGATTTGTCCATTTTATTTCCGTTTGTGTTGAAATTGTCAAAATTGCAAATATTCTAGACAAGGTTTTTTTTTTATTTATTTTTATTTTTTATTTAAAAAAAAAATTGTATTATGCCAATTAATTTCTAACCAAGTTCGTTCAAAATAAATATTGTCCTTAGGTATGGAAGATTCTCTATTTTTATGAGCGAGGATGCATTTATGGTGTCCAAACCTGAATTTTCAGTCCACATTATTTGCAAATTATAATAATAATTAACAAAAATAAACCTTACATTATATGTTCCGGAATTCTTAGAGCTCTGAGGATTTTCCCTTTATATGTCCAAATTCTAATTTTTTTGGCATCACTTTTTTTTTTTTTTTTTTGATAGAAGGCATCAAATTTGATATCAATATCATTAAAATTATGAATCTATTTGTACAAATAATACATTTTTTTGTGAAAAATGTAAAAATTTTAAATATTTACGGAGTCTAGATAGTTCAATTAGTAAATAACAATATTAAGTTGCAAAAGTTATATTGTTGTAAAGGTATTGATGAAATTGTCCCTTTGTGTTGAAATTGTCAAAATTGCAAATATTCTAGACAAGGTTTTTTTTATTAAAAAAAAAAAAGAATTGTATTATGCCAATTAATTTCTAGCCAAGTTCATTCAAAATAAATATTGTCCTTAGGTATGGAAGATTCTCTATTTTTATTTGAGCGAGGATGCATTTATGGTGTCCAAACCTGAATTTTCAGTCCACATCATTTGCAAATTATAAAAATAATTAACAAAAATAAACCTTACATTATATGTTCCCGAATTCTTAGAGCTCTGAGGATTTCCCCTTCATATATCCAAATTCTAATTTTTTTGGCATCACATTTTTTTTATTTTTTTATTTTATAGAAGGCATCAAATTTGATATCAATATCATTAAAATTATGAATCTATTTGTACAAATAATACATTTTTGTGTGAAAAATGTAAAAATTTTAAATATTTACGGAGTCTAGATTGTTCAATTAGTAAATAACAATATTAAGTTGCAAAAGTTATATTGTTGTAAAGGTATTGATGATTTTTTCAAAGTCAAAAATATAACCATTAACTAGGTCTCTCTTTTTATACCAAACAAAGGAAGAGAGAAAACATAGGAGGCAAAAAGGGAGAGGTTTGAGGTCTGTGTTCTTCCACTCTATCGTATCTACATTTATCTATCCCATATATATATATATATATATATATATATATATTCCAAGTACTTTCTTCTTTTTCTTATTTCATTGCCAGAATTACTAGGAATTAAACTCTTGAATTCAATCAAACAAACTTCAAAATGGCAACAATTACTGAGATCGATGGAAAACATGTAGAGCAAAATTTATCTAAGGATGTTGAAAACAAAGATGTCACAGTGGCAAATGTGAAAGTTGTTGAAGAAAATGGAGAACCAAAGAAAGAGGATGTGCATAAAAACGATGGGGTGGTGACTGAGAAAACAAAGAATGTAGCTGAAGAAGTGAAAGAGGTGGTGAAGAAGGAGGAAAATGGAGCTGAAAAGGGTGATGTTTCACCATCTCCTGATGTTGAGATCAGGAGTTCTTCTAAGAAAGAGAGCAACTTCCAGTTCCTCTCTCATTTGAAAGTGCATGAGAAGAAGGCTTTGGTCAAGCTGAGAATGAAGATTGAGGAAGTTATTCGTGGGAAGGCAGGGACTGAGAATACAAAGAAAGATTATGAAAGATTGGAGAAGACAGATGAAGCTGAAAAAAAAGCTGTTTCGTCACCACCTCCTACAATTGAGAAGAGTTCTTCATTCAGAGAAGAGAGCAACTTCTCTTCTGATTTGAAAGAGAGTGAGAAGAATGCATTGTCTCAGCTGAGAATGAAGGTTGAGGAAGCAATTCATGGGAATACTTTATTGAAGGGGAAGAAAGAGAAAATTGAATCACAAGCAAATGCAACATCATTGGAAAAAGAGAGCAAAGATAAAGAGAAACAAGAAGAAGAGAGTGACAATAATGTTAAAGAAGAAAAAGCTGAGAACAATGATGCCAAAGAGAGCAAAGAGTCAAAGCAAGATACTGAAGAAAAGAAGAAACTCACAGAAGAGGCCGCAAAGGAAAGCACCCATGTGGCTGTTGAGGAAGAAAAGGTTATTGTTGATGAGGATATTGCTCTTTGGGTGTACCATTATTGCCTAGCAAAGCAGACACTGCCACTGATGTAATACTATTGAAGTTCTTGAGGGCTAGAGAGTTCAAGGTCAATGAGGCATTTGAAATGTTAAGCAATACACTTCAATGGAGGAAGGAAAACAATATCGATTCGATCTTGAATGAGAATTTTGATGCTGATTTTGAATCCCTTGCTTACATTAATGGTGTCGATCGCCAAGGCCACCCAGTGTGCTACAACAATTTTGGGTTGCTTGGAGATCATGAGATGTACAACAAGATACTTGGGACCCAAGAAAAGCGTGAAAAGTTTTTGAGGTGGAGGATTCAGCTGATGGAGAAGGGGGTTCAAAAGCTTGATTTCAAACCTGGGGGTGTGTGCTCAATGCTCCAAATCATTGATCTTAAGGACTCTCCAGGTCCCTCAAGGAAGGAGTTTAGGCTTGCTGCCAGACAAGTGATTGTGACCCTCCAAGACAACTATCCTGAATTTGCTGCAAAAAATGTAAGGTTTTCTTCACAATCATTAGTTTCATTCATGGTGATTTATGTTTCACAAGTTTCTGAACTAAATGCTTGTGAAGACCTAACAAGATAATTTGCATCCATTCTTCATAATTTTGTTTATAATAAATACATATGAGTGATGCTATTGATCTTAAAAATTCTACTCTGTAGATTTTTCAAATTGATGTCAATTTTTAAAATCTTAAAAAAATAATTAAAAATTTATTTATTATATTAAATAATTAAAATTTTATTTATTATATTAATTATTGATATGAAATCAATTAAATTCATTGTCACTTCAGTTTGTAAGATTTATTCTAGTAAAATTATTAATAAGTTTATTAGCACTGAATACATACACCTATATATCCATGTATGAATATTTCATTCGTCTTTGGCCTATTTGGATTGCCATACCTATGTATGTTTGAAGATAGACATGCTCAATTCTTTGAATTTTGATAGAACTTGTTTATTCGTGTATAACCTCACAAATTTTTCTTTGCCAACTATATGTTATTATATTAAACATACACATTTTCTAAAAGTTTTCCAAGAATTTTCAACTTTTTGTTTGACTTCCAAATTCTAACGAGGCCGTTTACGTTTATCCTCGTATTAGTTCTGCTGAGTTGCATCTAGATAGTTTGTAATTCTTTTACAAAGCTGAATTTGCATATCTCAATTTACTCTCAATGCTACTAATGATGAACCACTTATCTTTGTCATAGGTATTCATCAATGTCCCTTTCTGGTATTACGCCTTTAGTGCTCTCCTCTCACCCTTCTTAACCCAAAGAACCAAGAGCAAGTTTGTCTACGTTCGCCCGGCTAGAGTTTCAGAAACCTTATTGAAGTAAGAACCCTACAAGGTCTCTAATATCTAAGCTAACTTAGAGATGGGTCTATTTAGAAATATTGGAATTAGCTAAATGCTTCATTGCAGGTACATTGCTGCTGAGGAAGTTTTTGTCCATAATGGTGGGCTTAAGCAGGAAAATGAGTCTGATTTCTCAGCTGAAGATCCTGTTAGGGAAGTTTTCGTCAAGGCAGGATCAAAAGAAAATATTGAGATCCCAGTATTAGAGGTACACATTGAGACATTTCTCTTTTCTATTTGGAAACCATGAAATATGAATGCCTGAACCTAGTATATTACTAGGTGAAGTCGTGTTTATTACATACACTTTAATGCACACACTTTTACAAATGACTGAAAAGGAAATTGAAATTCTAACTTGAAATCATTATTGTGTAACAATATTTATCCTACTCTATATCCATTAGATGCACCCAGATTCTCAACTCTACAACATACTTTTGCTCAAGTTAGACAAAGCATTAGAAACAACTTTGTTAGTTTTTTCATAAGATCAATTCTATGACTTAGCAAGTAATTGTCCAACTTTGATAAAGGTTATTGTTTGGTGGTATTAACAGGCTGGAACTACTTTAATCTGGGACGTGATTATCTTGGGCTGGGAAGTCAATTACAGGGAGGAATTTTTACCAAGCGATGAGGGATCATATGGCCTTATCATTCAAAGAGACAGGAAGCTGGGTGTACAAGAGGGTTCGATTCGCAACTCTTTTAAGAACAACGAACCAGGAAAAGTTGTGATCATTGTTGAGAATTCGTCACTCAAGAAAAAACGTGTTCTCTACCGATACAAGACCAAGAATAGCTCCTCTTGAACTAACTATTCTCGATGAAGTTAAAGTGAAAATACTATGTACTTTATTATCATCACTATTATTATTATTATTTTGCTTCGTTTAGTATGTTTCTCAAAGATGAGATAAGAATATTTGGTATTATGTTTGAGGCTTGATATTGCGACTCTTGTATACTATTTTACATGTATAAAATATATATTATGATGTGATGAAAGGGAGGCTCTTTCTCTAGATTTAACCATCTTAGATCACTAGTATACCTCTGTGACAGATCTAATAGTTGAGAATTTTTTTTGGCTCCTCAATGTCAAATATGACCAGGGTGTAATATGTGTGTATTAGCTACTACATGTGTTTTTTTTTTTTTTTTTTTTTAATAAAAAAAAGTCTTGTAAATGAGCATTTTGATTATACACACACATATATATATATATATATATATATATATATATAAGGCTTCTAACCTATATAAGAGACTGGTAGATTGAACATGTGACTTGTGACAGAAAATATTGTTCAAAGAAGTAGAACGATGGTAAAAATCACTAATAAAGGAGAGGAATTCTTGTAAGATAGGACATTACAAAAATGAATTCCAAGACCCTAGCTATAATGTATGAAAATATTAAGAAGTAAATTAATTAAGATGAGAGGGAAAAAAATAATATAAAACCTTAATCTGATTGGGTTTTAACAGCTAACATCTCTACTAATTTGGCTATTATATAAGACCTATTATGGTAACTAGCCTCATCACACGCGCTTCTTGCGTGCGACGAGGCTTTTTTTTTTTTGTCATAGTTTTTCATTCATTCCAATTTAAGATTTACACGTTTTCTCATTAATATTACTTATTTAGAATTTATAAGTAGATAAAACAATTTGAAAATCAACAAGAGAGTGTCCCTATTTTTAGGTAATGTTTTAGTGGGAGTTAGAGTTGTATTTTTACCGGATTGTTCTTTAGTTTTGTCTCCACTTAAATATAGGGATGTTGGGGTATTTTTAAACCAAAAAAATATGAAGATTCCAAACAAGAGAAACCCCTTAAATAGTAGTATAGATAAACAAAAATTATGTTTAGGCTTTCCAAATACCATCCGAACAAGACAAATTTACGCTTTGTTTAGTTGAGGATAGAAAAGTTAGAGAATAGCATTCTACTAGGTTTGAGGAGAAAACATTGAGCCCCACCAATTTTCTTTAAAATATGGTTGTCAACCTAAAAATATAGATTTTACAATCTCCCCATTTAACAATTCATAACAAAACCACAATATATTAAAGCATAATCAAAACTGTATCAGAGGTTGACTGGCTGAAGAATTGGTTTACTAGTTCAATCATCATTGGTTGAATTGTAGGTTTATTAATTAAAGAAATAATATATTTTATAATTATAAAAAGAAAAGAAAAGAAATACTCCATTTAGGTAAATTAATAAATTATAACAATAACAAATTACATCATATGACATAAAGTTAGAGAATAAAAATAAATAAATAAACACATCATTCACATAAATCATCCAATAACCAAGTTATAAAGTTCAAAAGTCTTGAAATAACATATCTCATAGAAAATCAAAATAAATTTTTAGCTTAATCATTAAACCCTAGAGATTACACATTTGTGAGATGTTGGACTCTTTTAGTTTAATCATCTAACTTTTTAGTCTGATAAATTTTGACTTTTTTAGTGTAGAAGTTCTTCTATTTTTGTCTCTCTTAGCTTTTTGCTTCTTTTTTTTTTTTTTTTTTTTTTTTTTTTTTTTTTTTTTAAGTTAATCACTTTATCACTTGCATATATAATTTTATCAATATCTCTTTATCTCTTTTGGTCTCAGACTCTCATCACTATCTTTTATTGTCTTTAATCTCAACTCTCATCTCATGGTAGTTATTGACTTTTACTTTATCTCTTTATTCTTTTAGTCTTTAATGTTTATCACTTTATGACTTTATCAAATTATCTTTTTAATCTTCAATAGTTTAGTAAATACACACGGTATTTTTTTTTTTTTTGGGTTTATCCGTGGGTTAAAAGGATTAACTCGTGCAATCTGTCGGTTTACCAGGTTTGATAATGGGTCATTGTATATTTAGTATTTTACACCGAACCATTCCGAATAATGCTTTGGTTCACAATTTAACTGGTGATTTGGTACAGTTTTTATACTATGCATTAAAGACTTAAATACACCAGGAAAAAAAATACACATTTTTAAAATCAACCCAACCAAATCTACCCTTAAGCTTTCTCACTTGTTTAATCCAAGGAAAAAAAAAAAAATATATATATATATATATGTGTGTGTGTGTATATATATATATGTGTGTGTGTGTGTGTGTGTGTGTGTGTGTGTGTGTGTGTGTGTGTGTGTGTGTGTGTGTGTGTGTGTGTGGGGGGGGGGGGGGGTTATACACGTTTTATGGTTCCGAATATATAATTAACGTTGCAGTTTCTGACCATAGGATCGCGTGGCCTAATGGATAAGGCGCTCGCCTCCGGAGCGGGAGATTGTGGGTTCGAGTCCCATCGCGATCGAATTTTCTATTTTCCACTTTTCGTCTATCTGGGAAAGCCCAACCCAACCACTGATTCTTTATTATTGTTTTATATTTTTTTATACCAAAATTAAATATATTTATTGCATATTCATTGAATATAATTCTAGCATTACTCAGTATGCACACCCATAATAAATTAATAAAATCATGAGATTGGTTTTGTTCTTATTTGGTAAAATAGTTTACTATTAACTTCATAATTGCTATTCACACCAACATTTACATTTTTATCAAATAGTACCTCTCCAGATGTCAAAGATTCAAATATTTGTAGAGAAAAGAAATGGGTAACAATATCTATTTGAAGCTATTGTCATGTAGTATTAGAGTCATGATTTTATTTTTATTATTCATAACCAGTCGCTATAAATGAGTTATTATATAAAATAATTTTGCTAGCCTTACAAAAGTACCACATAGAGTATTTCATCTCATATCCTACGCAATAAATTTCATAACATCGAAAACGTTGTGCGCATAATGCAAAACAAAACATAAGAAAATTTTGGTACACTGTTGGTAATTTTCCTAGAGTTGATTAGTCTTAATCAGGATGTTATCATGATTAATAAGAGTTTACTACTTAACCAAGGTCCTGACTGGCCGATTAGGAGTTGGTATCACTGTTTGGGTCGTGACAATTTTAGTTTCTTATTTGAAGATGAAGTTTTTCACTTCAATAATTTATTTAGATAGAAGGTAAGATTTCTGTCCAGCGCATTGTACAAGATACGAGATCGATACATGTCATGTCCATGTCACGTCTAATGCTCTAATGCATTTAATACAAGCCAAACATTTGAATTGACTAAAAGAAAAAAAATTATATTCTATTTAAATGACTTGAATAGAATATGAAATGATAACTCTTTCCTGTTGATGAAATTTTATGAATAAATTTGAGCATTGTAAATAAATGGATTTGAAATGAGTAGATGTAATATATTATTTCAAAACAATATTGTTACAAGTCTTTGTTTGAAAAAAAAAATTCCAAAACTCAAATTATTATGTCATTAAATTTATATCTAGCTATTTAACTCCTTTTTTTGTGTGGATAATTTGATAATTGGGAGAGGGATTTGAACCTAAATGTCTTCCTTGAAAACACGAGAGATGCCTAGGGGTGTCTAGACCTGACCCACACCCGCCGGATCGACCAAACCGCCCGATCTCCACTCGATTTCAGCCCGAACCGACACTCCTGTTAGTCAATTACGGGTTTCCGCACCCAAGACCCGACGCCGACGGGTCGAGTGGCAGTTTTCTTCTCCAAAACCCGAGCCACCCGACCCGACCGATGTTATATACAAATTCGGCCAATTTCGACAAGATCAAGCTCAGATTCGAGGAGATCTGGCGAGATCTCAACCGTATTTGGTAAGATTGAGCTTAGATTTGAAGAGATCCGGCGATATCAAGCTTAGATTCGAGTAGATCCGGCGAGATTAAGTTTAGATTCGAGGAGATCCAGCCAAATCCCAGCAATTTTTAACAAAAAAAATGCAAAACCCGACAAATATTTCCAAAATCCGGCGAGTTTTTCCAGGTTCCGGCGACTTTTTTTTCAAATTTTGATGCTTTCTTTATTCCAGCGACCCACCCAGCCCAACCGACGTTCACCCTCACCCGAAATTGACTCGATCGATTTTTCCGGCAGGTCGAGTTCGGGTTAGGTCCAAAACCGACCCAGCCTGACTCGTGGACAGCCCTAGAGATGCCAACCAGTTGAGTAAGACTTTTGACATATCTAGCTATTTAACTAGAAATTGTTTTTCAAATCCCTTAGATTTTAAATGCATCCCAAGTGCACTTAACATCCATTGACTAAGAAAGATTTACATGTTGACCAATATTTCAAGTTGATATGAAGTTATTATAAACTGAAGAAAATATCAGGGATGAGAGAAGCATTGTGATTCAACTGATTGTACAATATTTACATAAAATAAGAATGAGAGCCTGTAGGAAATGGTTAGAGTACAAAAATCCTTACAACTGGGAAAACAAAATGACTCATCTTTTGAATAAGAGAACAAGTATGGGAGCCCATGGTCGGTTTAACATCTGGAACTTGCAGCAGACCCAATTGTTAACTGGCAATTTAGAAGCAAAAGTGTGTACAGTCTCAGATTCTGCCCTGTATAGCAAAACCCAATATATATCTATTAATGCAATTCAACCATTAAAATTCTAAGAAGTTCATAAGCACCAAAGTCCCTTATTGAAAGAAGGGAAAATTGCCTAAATAATAAACAACATCAAATATTAATCATTATACATTTATATGGCTCATGTGGAGAGAACCTATGATAGGATAATACCGAATCAATCTTCATGTAACCTCACTCATTTTACCTATATATTGATTAAAGTCTATAACAATGAAACTTTCACCAAAATCATACTGATCTAAGGGACCTTAAATAGAAAGGCAAGCCACTAAGATGGAACTTGGAAGGTTGTGGATGGAGTGCCAGAAATTTGTTTCTTTGGAATTCGTGCTTAAACTTAATACTTAATTTGGCTAATAAAAAGAAGGCAAAAAAAAAAGAAAAAGAAAAAGAAAAAAATCAACCATAAAGGAAATTATCTGAACATACAGCCTGTGCAAATTCAATTATATCGCCCTAAAATAATATCTAATATTTGATCAAATCAAATTGTCCATGTAAACGACAAATCAAACCTTTCAAGTATGGTTTGTTACTCAGATGACTGTTTATGTCTTAACAAAGTAACTTTGAATTGTTCATTCTGCTAATTGGGAGCAAAATTACGCATGAGCTTTAAAATTTGGCCTTGACTGACCACATTAGCATGTTACAAGCTTCAGTCAACCAGGTTATGATAGGTGAGCCAGATAAAACACAGATCACTCATCGAAAACTAGCATAGTCAGCAAAAGAAAAATTAATAACCATAAGAATCAACAAGAGAAGAAGTATCACCAGCCGCCAGGATGCCCCACATAAACCACCAAGCTGATAAGTCCTCCTGGCATTAGGATTCCCTTTGCAGCATCCAGTGCAAGTAGTGTTGTTTCTGGCTTTGTAATTATTGTTTTGTCACCACCAGGAAGGTAACCTAAATTGAATGCAACAAGCCTAGAAGCACCCAGGTCATCAATTTTTGCCTGGTCAGGATGCATGTTTTGTGGTTCTTGATAAAATACAGCAATATGATTTACAATATTTCCTGATGTTATATGAATCCATAAAAGGTAACAAAATAATTATTATAACTAAAATTAGATACAATAGCATAAATACAAAAATGTAACCAATTTTATCGTCTCCTTGCTTGTAGAATAGATACTGCAGTTAATTGCTATAGATGATTGGATGTCTTCTTTCTAGATAATTGTTTAACTATATGATCATAAATGCAGTCACTATTTAATTATTTAATATTTCCCAGCTGATGTAAAAATTTCCACTGCAAATATGAAATTAAATGGCCAAGTGAACATGCTGTACCTATATATATATATATATATATTAGGATGCTATTTGTGGCAGCTACTCATGCTAGTTGTACCAATATTTATAACATGTTATAGAATTTTTATGTGTTCCCTACAAATCTTGGTTCTAACTCAAGAGCTTGGATGTGAAAAGTTTATTTACTGAAGCATAAAAGTATCTTACTGACCTCCACTATGAGTTGGATCAGAAAAGAATAAAAAAGGAAAGCCAAGAAGATGTGCTGGGGAAAAGGAGAGGGAGGGAAAAAAGGAACTAGCATGTTTACTCACTAGTATAAAAATACCCATTTTGGAACACTGCCTTTAAAACAAAGTGAAAGTGCTATGGATTGCAAACACATGGGTGTGTGTGTGTGTGTGTTGTAGCACCAACTCTTCAATGATGCAACCTCTAAAGCCTAATGATGCAAGTGAGATGGCCTGAAGTTTGAAACCATAATTAAATTCTTCTCCCTCATATTGTTTCAATAAACGTGTCTACTAAAGTTGGAGTATCTCAAATTTTCAAATAATTAACAGAAAGTAAATTTGTATTTAATCAACTGAAAAACTTAATAATAGACATCATTTCATTGCTTATAAAAATAGAACATTTAAATAAAGATTGTAATGAACTTGAGTCATAGTAAGTACCTCACAGAGGCCTCTGGAACAACTTTGTCCATTTTACTGTGGCACATGGGCAAGAGTTTAACAAGCTCTTTCTGCACATATTTGCAACTCATAAGAAATTGCACTACAACTTATGAAATTACAAATGCAATTACTTTTTGATAAGTCCTAAAAATATACAACATGTCTCCAATTCCTAAAGACCAGTAAACTATATCATATGGTATAAATGGTGCAATTATGACACATTAAGCAACGGTTAAACAGTTTGATCAACAATATGTATGTAAGCTTTGTTGTTCATAATTACATATTTGACACATGAGATGCATAAAGAAATAAAAAGATATCTCAAATAAACAATTCTAAGTACTAGGTTAGATATCTAAGTAGTCCCTCAGGGTCATCTGATGAAACAGGAACGATATAAATTAGATATTTAAAGGGCATTTCATCATGTTTGCATCTATATGAGCAATTCATTTTTTTCCTCTTTTCTCTTTTTGGATATCTAAAAACCTTATCCCCTGTTTCCTACTCAACTAGAAAGAGTTCACATTTCACAACTCTTACCTGATCTGATTTTGAGGGAGATGACAAGTGAAAATAAAAAGGGATAACACACAAAGATCAAATTCTATTCTTGTTCTCCAGTGAACTCCACAATTAAAAACAAAAGGGAGATCAAGGCCAACCGGTACTGTTGTGACACTATCTTTTTTTTTTATAAGTAAATAAGTATTTTATTAAACAAGACTACTCTGTGTACATGAAAGTGAACACAAAGAAGTCTAAAGAATTAGAAAGGTGATGCACAGAAAGAAAAGTTATTCTAAAATCTCAAGAATGGAGTTACTATGAGTAAAGCCCCGCACACGAGACCAATCAAACAACAATCTAGCAAATAGCTCTATCGATTGTATCCATAAAATTATTCATATCCTCAAATGTATGACGATTTAGTTCCCACCAAAAAGTCCACATCAATTATAACAGAACCAGACAGGAGTCAGGGTGGGTGTGGGGGGTTGCTAAGTTCTATATCTCTGATTAACTCAAGTAGAACAGTTGCAGGAGTCAGGAGGCTGTTAAAAAATTCTTAGTGCTCCCAAGACAGGAAATTTATCCTTTTATCAGAGAATTTACTTCCCACCAAATGGCTATTGACAAATGAAATTAAACAAATAAAGAAGTTTAATATATCCAATCAATATTTAGTAGAATAATATATCTAGTCAGCATACTACATCAGGCCTTGTAATTGAACATGCAGTCTTCCAACATGTGAACTAAGGTTGAACATGTAAAAGAACAGATCTTGGTAATCTCCTTCATTACTAAATATACTGAATGCCTCATCAACAAGAAAATCGACATTTCTAAAAACACTGAAAGTAAGTTTAGTGGCCAATCAGAGCATTATTACGTTTGGTATCCCTTTCAAGTACAGGTAATAAAATTGACTTCTGCAATTATTCACCAAAAACAAGCTGCATACATACATACTTAGCACACTAAAAGATGCCTATGTGCTATGGAATCAGAAAAATTCCAGCTCTGGCACTCATGCACTATGGTCTATGGATTAACATTGGACAGTGGTAGTAATGTAATTTAGAACTGAAGTTCCATGTATGTTAACTGAAAACGGATTACTTCCAAAAAGTAAAAACTGTTGTGAGATAATGGCACCTCGTTTGGATTAAGTGACTCTTCTAGCAAAGTAGAAGCATTTTCTAAAGCATCATTCTGAATATCCATTGCATAAACACATCCCCTGGCTGATTCATCAGCGACCATTTTGACCATTGCTAAAGTATCATAACCATTGCCACAAGTGGCATCAATGACCGTATCCCCTTTCTGGACAACATGTTTCCAAACCCTGGTAAACATAGGCAATAGAAAATATTTGATGCCTGGTCACAGTTGCCTGAAATAATATGCAAAATACAAATGTAAATGCCCCAATCTAGAAATGGCACAGGACAAATTGGACAATATTCAATTCAGTTATCAGTCACAAACAAATATTGCTCAGAGACTAAATATCAATGGGTTTTTTTAATAGCTCGAGCCCAAGCCCAACTTGAAAATGGCTCATCAGGAGCCTGTAGAAGCTCACTGTAAACAGAGTCAAACAAAGTCCATAAAACAAGCTCATTTCATGGACCCACCATAGCACAAGCAGCATTCAGCTCATAAACTTAAGTATAAAGACATTTTAATTGCAAAAGAGCTCTGCAATCATCTGTGCCAGTGTACAAAAAGACATTTTAAAGTTCACCACTAAATCTAGAATGTGGTATTATTTACTAGAAAGGAGCAGTTAGTCATAAATGACAGCATGATCAGGTGCAACTTAATCTCCTTGTAAAGGATGAGCAAATCACTTGCAAGATAGGAAGTGAAGTAAGCATGGAATATGCATGGCAAGCATCTCATCATTGAGTATGCCATTAATTATTCAATAAAAGATATATTGGGACCTTAAAAAATGGCTTCCACAAATTGTTGATTATCAGAAAGATAAGAAACTTGTAGAGAGTAAGCCAACAAACCTAATGTTCCTATTCATGCTTACATGAAACAAAAATTCATAAAAAACTTTCACACACATGCACATGCAAGCACACACAACCCCAAAAGCTAAAACTCACATCAGGTGCTTTGCATTCAATTTGGTACAGAAAAGAGATTCTTACAGAAGGTTGGTATTTATCATTGTAAAAATATTATTTTCTCCGGTATTTATAGTGCACTTATATGTTTATTTCAGTTCGTTGTCTTCTATAGGGTTTCCACTATAACGCTAATAATTAATCAATTCACAATTTTGCACTTAGTCAATAAAGGTTTGGTATTTTGAACATCAAAAATATAACTTTACCACATTGTTCAATGTGATTCTCTTACCATGACATATAATATCCCATCAAGTGATAATATATTAACATAAGCTCATCCATTAAGAATGTCACCACTATTTATATCCAACAGAACAATTGCAGACTAAGCATCACAAAAGAAAGTTTTTTAACCATAGATTGTTGTGGCCAAAGTCATTACACTGTAGCAGTAAAGAACCCATTTCAATTTTTCAAAAAAAAAAAAAAAATTGTCATATAAGTTTCAAATCAAGTACAAATTTATCCAAACTAATAAGGGTTTTTATATATTTAATTATTTTTTTGAGTAAAGAATCAAAACAGAAAACCAAATATACAACTAAATAAAAATCAATATTTCAAGGAATCCAGTGTATAAGTACTTACAAGTGAGCAACTTCTGTTGCCTTCTTCTTCCCAAATACATAGCTCCCAAGAACTTCCTCCATTCCTACATCACAGCATTCACATTACAATTACTATATGCCTACAGTTTTATAACAATTACTCATCTTTTTACAAAAAAAATTACCCAACTTACTACAAAACCCAGATTTTATAACTACAGTTTCATGCAAAAATCCATCAACACAAAAGCAAATATTGAATTTTAGCACAAAACCCAAATGGCCAACCACCATTAATATTCCGTTTTGTCCTGGAAAAATTGAAACACAAAGGAAAAAAAAAAAAAAAAAAACCATTTTTGTCATATTTGAAAAATTCTTCTCCATTAGAGTCACTGTCACAAAACACAGAAGGAAGAGAGAGAGGGAAATGGGGTACCAGAAAGAGGAGAATCATGTGGAGTATGATTTTGAGAAGAAGTGAGTCCATTCGGCTCAATGGGCCGCTTCGCACAGAAGCAGAGGTTTCTGGTGCTACTCTGCGAAACGTTTCTTCGCGAAGAAAGCGAGAGTTTCTCCACGAAACCAATAAAGGGTTTCGAAATTACAAGCGAATTTGAACAACAAAGTCTAAGCGATAACATATCTCTCTCTGTGTCTGTGACAGAGTCTACTACTTTAGACTGACAAAGCGATAATTTGAAGCTTATATGGCGCGTTTCGACTTTGACCGCGTTTTTTTTTTTTTTTTTTTTTTTTTTTTTTTTTTTTCAAAGGTAATCGACGTGGTCCAAATTCAATATGAAGTACAAACATTACTATAGTATTTCGGGTGCTGGGCCTCTAGCAGTGATATTTAAATAAAATATGTATTTTCACGTATTTTTTATTTATATATATTTTTATAAAAATTAAATAATATTATTAAAAATCTTTTATTAAACAGGCTCTAAGGGCTGATTGGTATGAGAATTTTTGTTTTTGTTTTTGTTTTCAAAACAATATAAAAAATAATTTTAAAAAATTAAACATGAAACTAGTTTTCAAATAATAATTTTTATGTCTTATATGTTTGACTCTCACTTATATGTTGGACAAATATGTGGACTTTATTATTTTCAATTTATTTACAACTATGTCATTAAAACCATTTTCTGTATCCTAAAAACACCTCCAAGCCGTTTTCAAAATCTTGTTCTAAATTAGGAAAATAGGATACAATTTTTCAAAAACTGTATTTAGAAAATATTAATCAAATAATAAATTCAAGTGTAGTATCCACCATTTTAAAGATCACAAAACAAAAATCTATAAATAAATACTTTTACCAAACAACATATAAGCTAAACCCATCACTCTAAACTCATTACTCATCACTTTAAACTCATCATTTATCACTCAAAATCGGTGAGTCCCACACATGTTATTCTTGTTTGGATAAGTTTTCATTTTTTGTTTTTATCGCCCAAAACTTCCCAAATTGAGTTATGAATTAACGAGAAAAAAGAGGTGTTTTTGAGCTATAGAAACAGAATTATGGGGGGAAATTCATAAGGTCTCTCACATAATGGCCCACGGTCAGAGTCTTGTCACATTACACTTCAGCCTTTACTACCCACCAACTTTTCAAACCAAACTCATTTCTTCTGTACTCTTTCCTTCACTCTCTTTTTCTTCAGCTCCCAAGCACACCCTCTCTATTACATACCCACCTATCTGCTCCCTCCCAAACCCATTTATTTTTGTTCTGTTTTCTCAGTTGCTTATGAACGTGAATGTTTGGCTGGATAGTATTTAAACAAATGTAAATGGTATGATATGTTTCTTACGGAAAATACGAACCAAATATGTTTGTCCAATTAGTTTTCTTAATTGATATCACCTCATGCATGCATCAAGAAATAATTTGGATCATAATGGTCTGTCCAAGTTAATAAATGGATTGCACGAGATTAGCTTAATCGATTAGTTTGAACTTTCTATTTTCCTTGGTTGTCCAAAATTTTAATGTGTTTTTTTATTTTTTTTAAATATCCTACAAATTTGGAAATTTGGAAATCTGTTAGCAGCAAAATTTTTTGTTTTTGTTTCAAAAAAAATAAAGAAATTGTTTTTAAAATCATCATAAAACTTAAGAGCAATAACAATACACACCAGATTTCACTTCATGGATCCAATGCCACCGATCTGGCCGATCTAAGAAGCAATGACTAATGGGTTGTAGTGTGGCCATCGATCTGGCCGAGAAGTGGGCTTCCAGTGCCCACCAATCTGATCGAGGAGCATAGCACCGAAGATTTTCTGGGTTTGGTTTCAAGGATGAGGATGGAGGAAGACCCTGTAGAAATAATATTTATGGCTTCAGTTTTAAGGATGAGGATGGAGGCGATGAACTGAAGGGTTCGGTGTAGTTAGGTCTTGTGGGCTGAAGGAAATAAGAGTAATAGGAGTTATGTGGGCTAAAGGGTTCCACGGGTAGCCGTTCTGTGGGCACTGCACAATGTTCAGCGTAGGTCCTACAAAAATGTGAGTTTTTTGAGTTTTTAAAATGAAAACTCAATCGGGTTTAAGACCCAAACATAACTGGGGTATAAGTTGGAAATTTTTAAATGATAAGAAATGAGTTATAAGGTGACGAGTGATGAGTGATGATATTGGAGTGATGAGATATTCATAACTCACCATCCAAGTAGGGCCTAAACTTTACAAAAAATTTGTTTTTTATCTGTAAATTTTAGAAAGTTCATTTATTGTCCCTAAACTATTAAAAATGTCTTATTTTTATCCTTAAAACTTTTTAAAAAATTATCAATAAACTATTAAAAATGTTCTTTATTCATATTTTTGTCCTAAATTATTGAAAAAACTGTTGACAAAGCCTAGGGATGAAAAAAAAAACTTTCTAAGTATGGAAACAAACTTTTGGTAAAGTTTAGAGACTAAAATAGTATTTTATCCTATGTGAAAGTGATTGTCAACTACTTATACTCAACCAATTCATCAAGCATTCCTAATAGGTTGAAACTATCTCTAAAAAATAAACTCTTTATTTTCTTTATTTTTTGTTTAAAAGACAAAAACACGCGCTCACACACACAATGAATATGAAACGAGGTTCTAACACAAGCACGATTATTTAAGTGAACACATTGCTCATAATATATTTCATAGTTGTCGAGGTGATAAAGTTCTCAATGGTGAACAATAAACTAGTGTCAATGAGCTCACATAAAATTCAATAATAATTTACCAACTCAATTGTTGTAAACCAATATTTTGTGTGTAATATTAGAGACATTGCTCACATTCTTTTAGAGGTATGAGTGATTTCTATAAAAAGTTTTGAAATCAAACGTTTCAAATCTCAAACTACAGTTTAATTTGATTGTGAAGAATTTATGGCATAGTAGTGTTTGTACTTTTTTCAATTCGAAAAATCTGAAGTTTCAAAATTTTAATTTGTACAGTTTGAAAGGGTAAATGGAAACAAGATTATGGTTATAAACATTTCAAAAGTCCATAAACTAATTTTTAAGATAGGATAGTATTTCAAATCTATTGCATATATTTCATAATAATTGTGTTTTATCATCAAGTCAAGACATCAATTGAAAGTACAGGCTATGACTGAACCATATATTTCTTATTCAACAACAAAATATTTTATCGGTTGAGTTAGCTAAAACCCACAAAATATTTTACCAGTTGGATGTGCATTATTCTGGCTGAATTGAATTCTATGTAACATGTTATCTTTTTGCAGATGCATCCATAATGAAGGATGAATGTACACATGTATACTTTGTAGGCAAAGGTTGCAAGCGGAATCTGGTGTGACATTTGGGCACATTCACAAGGTAATCTTCTTTGAGATTACTATTTTAACTGCACATATAATGGAAGACAATATCAATACTTCTAAAATTTTCAATTTGTCAAGGTATCAACCACTTCCAATGAACTGTGACTTGTCATTCATAAAGTAATAATGATCTCCTAATAAGAAATAAATTTTAAAATCAGAACTGGAGAGATGTAAACTAACTTTGAACTTATAAATTAATCCATTCTTATTCAAGAATAATAGTAGCATAAGTAGAGCGATTTTTTTTTTTTTCAAATGGTAATTAATTTAAGCTTGAACTTTATTTACAGGGAGTCGGGCTTCAGAATAATAAAATTGACAGATTGAGAAATGAAGACATTAAAAATTTATTGCACCATAAGAAGTTTTACTTGGTTCTTGATATAAATTACAAACTGCTAAATTCTATTGAGCAAGTGAGCATAGAGATATGACATCAAAAGAACAAAATTTAAAGAGCCAAACATATTCTTTGCAAGGTATTTCTGTTACCTTTATATTTGATTATTCTTTGGAAGTGTACTTAGCATTTATATCAATGTTTTAAGGAACGATGGTGACACTGCTTCTTTGTTTGTATGATGTTCTCTAATAAGCTTGACTAGATACTATTGTACTTTTAGAAGTCAATATGAATGATTACTATTTGGTTCTGAATTTGTTGACGGAAATTTTATTGGAGTGCTTTCCATTTGTCAATAAAATGTTCAAATTTCAAACCAAAGGTAGGTAAAACTTCCAAAGAAATGAAAAGGATATAGTTTATTGCTTATGTAGTCTTAAGTTGTTAAATCACCATAACCATGAATCACCTAGGTTTTAAGGAATTTGTTGGCGGAATATTTTGATTTTCCTGTAGAATGTTGTGGCCCTTGAAGCACTACCTTTTCCTTTTCACTTGCTGCACTTTTTTTTTTTTTGCCTATTCTTAAAGAAAGATTAGCAGGATTTATATTCTATGCTTACGGCAAATTTAGGGTTTGTTTGATAACTGTTTTTTCTCCTTATTTTCTGTTTTCAAAAACGATTTTCTATCTTTGAGATTGAAAAATTTGTTTGGCTATCCAAAATGAACAAAAAACAAAAACTGTTATTAAATCTCAATTTGTGAAGGAAACTGCAAACATGCAAAAGACTATATTCAGCTTCTAGTTTTCAAAAGTCAATGAAAACACGCATTTGATTTAATGAATCTGTCTCATTTAATGAGTTAGCATTAGAGTTCAAATCCTAGTAACAACATATTTTAGTATTTTCTATTTTTTTCTTCAATTTTTTTTTTTTCATTTCAACTAACCAAACATGTTTTTGATTTAAAAAATACAAGAAAATTGTTTTATTTTTATTTTTATTTTTATATTCCCAAAAACAGATTTTTGAAAATGGAAAATAAAATCTATTACCAAACATAACCTATAATATTGAGCAAGAAAAAGAAAAGAAAAGAAAAGAAAAGAAAAAAGGCAAGCTTAAATACTGTCTTTATTTGTAATATCACAAAAGATCTTTTTTGTTCTGTACGTAAGGCATGAGGCGAACTGTAGATAAGAAAGTTTTGGTAGTTATAGGGAAAAATTCCTATCATGGAATGGGATTCATTTTGCACGGATACGTGATAAAAGAGTAATTCTACGGTACCCAAAAAAAAAAGGGGTACGGTACCCACTAGTAGGTAACCTGCTATATTAGGTTACTTTTTTCTCATATTTGACAGTTCCATCCTCACATTGTGCAGTTCCAATATTACATGTGACAGTTCTCTTCTCACATTTGATGGTTGTCTTACTTTTTTCTCACATTTGACGATTTCATTCTCACATTGCATGGTTCTAATATCACATGTGACAATTCTTTTCTCACATTTGATGGTTTTTTTTTTTTTTTCTCATATCTGACGGTTCCATCCTCACATTATGCGGCTCCGACATCACATATGACAGTTTTTTTCTTACATTGGGTGGTTCTCTTACTTTTTTTCTCACACTTGACGGTTCCATCCTCACATTGTGCAGTTCCAACATCATATGTGACAGTTCTTTTCTCACATTTGACGGATCCCTTACTTTTTTCTTACATTTAACCGTTTTATCTTCACATTATGCAGTTCCAATATCACATGTGACAGTTCTTTTCTCACATTTGATGGTTCCTTTACTTTTTTTTTCTCACATTTGACAGTTTCATCCTTACATTGTGTGGTTCCAATATCACATATGACAGTTCTTTTATCACATTGGGTGGTTCCCTTACCTTTTTCTCACACTTGACAGTTCCATTCTCACATTGTGCGGTTCCAACATCACATATGATAGTTTTTTTGTCACATTGGGCGATTTCCTTACCTTTTTTCTCACACTTGACGGTTCCATCCTCACATTATGCAGTTCCAACATTACATGTGACAATTATTTTCTCACATTTGGTGGTTCTCTTACTTTTTTTCTCACATCTGACGGTTCCATCCTCACATTGTGCGATTCCAACATCACATATGACAGTTCTTTTCTCACATTGGGTGGTTCTCTTACTTTTTTCCTCACACTTGACGGTTCCATTCTTAAATTGTGTAATTCCAACATCACATGTGACAGTTCTTTTCTCACATTTGACGGATCCCTTACTTTTTTCTCACATTTAACGGTTTCATCCTCATATTGTGTAGTTCCAACATCACATGTGACTATTCTTTTCTCACATTTGGTAGTTCCCTTATTTTTTTTCTCACATTTAACGGTTCCATCCTCACATTGTGCGGTTCCAACATCACATATGACAGTTCTTTTGTCACATTGGGTGGTTCCCTTACCTTTTTCTCACACTTGACGGTTCCATTCTCACATTGTGCGGTTCCAATATCACATATGACAGTTCTTTTGTCACATTAGGTGGTTCCCTTATTTTTTTTCTCACACTTGACGGTTCCATCCTCACATTGTGCAATTAGGGGTGCCAAATGAGTGGGTTTGGGGTGGGCATAATTGGGTTGGGTATATAAAACTCATTTACCCATTAAAACCCATTTAACTAATTGCTTCTAAGCCAAACCCAACTCAACCCAATTACTATGGGTAAACCCCAACCTACCCAATTACCCAATTATCAAAATTACCAAAATGCCCCTAAAGTGTAAATGACCAAAGTACTATAAAATCTTCAAAAATGACCAAAGTACCCCAAAACCTCAAAATTACCAAAATAACCACGAAACCTACAAAATGACCAAAATACCCCTAAAACCCAAATAAATGATCAAAATACCCCAAAACCTAAAAATTACCAAAATACCCCTGAAACCCAGAAAATGACCAAAATACCCTTGAAACCCAAAAAATGACCAAAATACTTTCTAAAACCTAAAAATTACCAATATATATATATATATATATATATATATATTATGGTGCATATTTGGCTTCCTTTAAGGACAATGATGATGTGGCCTAGACCCTTGAAATGATGGCCTAGACCTTTGAGTTGGATGCTTCTGAACACTACATATTCCCTCCATGATTCCCCAAAATTGGGAGGCAAAAAGAAAGAAAGACTCATTTTTTCACTATTCATCTATTACTATTCACTTGTCACTATTCAATCCAACCCAAAGAGGCAACTTAAGGCCCCAAAATTTTAGATAAGGCTTTAGAGTTGTTGTCCTTAATCGTATGCTAGACAAGTTGGCATCATACCTACGATTCATTATTTTAGTGTGAATACATAATAATAGACTTACATGCATCACATACCCCACAAGAAATCACTAAGTTTATGGAAGATTGAAAATGTTGGGAAAATAAAAAAGGTAGAAAGATTTTAATCTTTCAAAATTCATCGTCCATTGATGTAAATAATGTATATACAAGTTACAGTGTCTTTGACAAAACCTTAAACACAATCTCTTTCTCCCTCTCTCACCCTCCAATGAGGTTTTGCTCACTAGGTTGACATCATTAAAATACGAAAATTAGTAAAATTAACAAAATCAAACAAAGCCAATCTCTTAGCTATTTGTATTGAAAAATTTCCCATCCATCTGTATCTTAAAATTTTTTGACAAAAGCAACTCTAGCAGCAATGACAGCTTTATTTGTAGCCTTCTCTGTAGTTTTTCTCTATTTTTGACATCGCATTTGAAATGAAAAAAAAAAAAAAATACCACAAGGCCTTGAATATGACCAAAATTCCCTCGTTAACATATAAAATGACTGAAAAATTATCAAACTATCTCTTAAACCTTGAAATAACAGAAATACTCATAAAACCTTAAATTTAAAAAAATGACTAAAATACATTTTTTAACTTCCAAAATTAATAAAAAACATAGAGATGCAACAACTTGCTAAGTGATTCGATTATACAATAGCAACAATAAAATGCAAAAACAATGTTATGGCTATACAATAGCAACAATGTTTTGATTTAACATTGGAATTGAAAACAATTATTAATCAGATATGGTGTAGGTGGGGATTGTGATAGTTTGGGTTTGGTGGGGCACAATCCAATGGAAGAGCTCCTTGACTTGTCGTTCCATGGGTCCAATAGAGGCATGGTGCATTTTTCAATCTGACAAATCACCCTTACGACTGCACAACATGCATATAAATAGTTTAACATCACTTCAAAATTTATGACATATAATTTCACAAGTATTTTCTATGCATTTCCAAAAGCAATTACAGCATAGGGTTCTATTTAGCACTAAATTGCATAATTGATTCCCCAGTTACAGACGATTTATAAATAAAAACCCAATTGATCCACAGCCTTATAGGTTTTCACTAGATAGCCATAGTTCACTTTTATATCCATATAACATCACAAATTTAGACTTCATCATTTGGAAAAGATAACTTAAGTGTATAATTTTGACCTTAATAATCTGAGAAATCAATCCTAGCAAAAGATGACACTGAAAAGAAAACAAATAGGAAATTATTCATATTGATAACCAGAGTTATTAAAATTAGCAATTACTTTTAAAAGAACATGTTATAAGTGTTTGGACTCATTTACAGAAGCAATAGCAATACGCAGAATAAGCAAAGAATTTAACATATTTAATAAATTCATTCATAAAGGATTTGTCTCTGGTTACACCCATGGATTAGGAGGGTAGGTTCTTAGTAATAACTGATAAATGGGGTAGAATTTTATCAAGGTATCTAGTTCAGTCCAGTTAGGATTGTTTCAAAATTTAATCAACCAAAACAAAGTAATTGAATGGTATGACTATAGATTTTTCTGTTCAGTCCAGTTAGAATGGTTTCAAAATGAACCCACCAAAACAAAGCAGTTGATTTTTTTCACAAGGTCCAGTCCACTTAGAACTACTCAATGTTGAGTTCAAAAAAAAAAAAACTACTCAATGTTGAACCCTAAGCAAGTTCCACCCCGCACCCAATACCCCATATTCGACAAATAGAAAGGGCAGTGATATGCAATCAACAACCAATTGAAATAAAAAGTATATATTTTTTCAAATGGATTCGCTGAAAAACTAACGAAGAAAAAGGGGAAACAAAACAGAGGTGAGTGAGATTAGGTTTTTTTTCTTTTTATCCTTACCTTCACTAGTGAGTAAATTAATGGACTGCGGAAAGGAGATTGACGTACGAAGAGCACGCAAGAGAGACGAAGCAAAAGCAATTTTCTCAGAATGAACGAACGAATCAAGCAAGCACTTTTTCGCACCTGAGATTATTTTTTGAGAAGATCAATTGAGTTTGGGAGAATTTTTTTTCTAAATAACAATAAATATTAAAAAATTTAGTTAGTTGTCACGTTGGAGCAGAATATTGAAAACTAGCATCTCGAGTTTTTAAAACTCGAGTTCCAATATAAAAATCAAGTTTTTAAGGCTTGACTTGTAAAAAAAATCCAAGTGAAAATCGAGTTTTAAAAACTCGAGTTCAGAAAACGCCGTTATAGGACTTAAAAACGTCACTATAGGTCTTAAAATGAAGTTATAAAAAAATTTAGCAGAAAAACGCCGCTATAGGGCTTTAAAACGTCAGTATAGGGCATAAAAACGCCACTATAGGGCTCCTGAACCTAGTATTGAACACTTATGAAAAAATTTTGCAGGAAAACGCCGCTATAGGTCTTTAAAACGTCACTATAGGACTTAAAAACGCCACTATAGGGGCGATAAAACTAAAAATTTTTTTGCATGAAACTCGAGTTTCTAAAACTTGAGATTTATGCAAATGGATCTCGATTTTCTAAAACTCGAGATGTCTATTTTTCCTTATTGTTTCAAGCATTACCTAACTAACTATATAGAAATCCTTTCTATAGTTATTCTGCCCATTCTCCCGAGTTTGGGAGGACGCGAGAGAGAACTGATAAGATCTGGTTCTATTATTTTGATTTTATATGCTAACTTGTCTTACCGGTAACTGGTATCTCACTAAAATTGAATAAATGGTCAAGATTAAAAACCATTAATTTTGATGGTCAAGATTTCGGTGGGTACCGTACCCACTAAAAAACATAAGGGTACTGTAGAAATTAGAATGACCCTAAAAACATAAAGCATTTGGCACCCAACAACTAAAAAGCAAATTTATTAAAAAAAAAAAAAAAAAAAAAAAGTCTTCCACGCTGCTTGGGTCCTTGTCCCCTATAGACCTTGTAAACTAATTAGAGAAGATATAAAGAAAATGCTTAGGTACCGTGAACTCTATAACAAAAAAAACTCACAAATTGATGTAATAATGAATGTGATTAGCCAGATTAATAAAAAAAAATGCAAGAATTACTATGAATTTTACTACACGTCTTACAATATGATTGATTAACTTCAAGAGCAAAATAAATGAATGTCACAATAACTTCAATTTAATTGATGTCATATCAATTTGTAAGACTTGTATAGTTGTAGCATTGCTAGCATTGCACATAATTAAATGCCTAGTTAGTTTTTGTGATTTATGATACACTATTTGTAAGCTTATACAAAAAAGTGATATTAGGAATACTATAAATTTTATTGCATGAGCCTTTAAACTGGTGTGTTTATTATGTTGTTGAAGTAATACCAATGACATTCATTACCATGTCAATTATTAAACCTTTGTAATACTTCCTATACTTTAAATATAGAGATAGTTATCACTAGAGGTTTTAACTCAACCTAAAGTTTATGAGGTTTAAGGATAACGGGAAGACCATGAACTGGAATGGAGGATAGTTGGTAAGTAATCTTTTCATCTGGAACTGCTTTCTCCCACTTGAATCTTGTAACCACATTATGCATATACACTAGTATTTGTAAATGGGCATACTCCCTTCCGGTGCACATTCGAGGTCCTCCTCCAAATGGTGCAAAAGTGTAAGGTGCTGGGCCATTCCCTTCAAATCTTGATGGATCAAATTTCTCAGGATCTGGAAAGTATTTAGGATTTTTGTGTGTCGAATGTACAGTCCAAAATGTCTGCAAAAATATGGATTCAGAACTCTAAGCATTACCATTAAATTATGGATTCAGATCTCATTACACTATGTATAATTTGGCTTATGTATTGTTAATGAAACATACCTTCCACCCTTTAGGGATAGTAAAACCTTTGTAAGTAAAGTCATGTATAACCTCTCTGAATGCTCCTTGAGCAGGCGATAATAGCCTCATTGACTCACATGCTACATTCCAAGAGTACTTCATCTTTTTAATGTCATCCCAATTCAACAAATCCTTTGGACCTTTGGATCTTGCAATCTCCATCTGCTCTGCTTAACAATATACCCCACTTTTTCATCAGATTAATTTTTCCAAGTAGCACCATGTGTCGCTTGTGCGAAGAGCTACTTGCAGCATACTAAATAAAGTTTTTGAATTTCTTATTATTAGCTAGCGTATGGCCACTAAAAGATTGGGGCATTACAGTAGATTAACCTCACCCAGCAATTATAAGGCATCTGTGATGAAGTCAAGATTTTTGTTAGGAGACAAACTATGAATTAAAAGATCCTTAATCACAAACTTAAAACACAAACACAGACACATTGAAACACATACTTTTTGCTTGTTAGAGGTATTAGTTATTTGTGTAGGCCCAAGAAGCTCAATTCTATTGTAAGCCCATGTATACCTAACCCAAACTATCTCTCCCTATGTAAACCCCACTTAAGTAAATTGTGAAAACTTAAAACACAAACACAGACACATTGAAACACATACTTTTTGCTTGTTAGAGGTATTAGGTTTATTTGTGTATGCCCAAGAAGCTCAATCCTATTGTAAGCCCATGTATACCTAACCCAAACTATCTCTCCCTATATAAACCCCACTTAAGTAAATTGTGAAATCTAGCATTTGACTATTCACATAAATATTAAATCATATGAGTTATTAAATTATTTAAACAATGAATGTGATGAATTAAATTGGTCATGTGACTTCCTCTAAAAAAATTGGTCATATGACAAAATACATATAAATGATTGTTTGAATTGTCATGTTGTGGGTTTGAGGTACCTCCAATCCAGTTTGAAGGTAAACTCTATCATTTTTCCAATATACCCTCCGTGTTTGCGAAATTTCAAGATTATCAGGATTAATAATTATCCATAAAATATGTGTTATGAATCGAATAGTAAATAAAATATAATTAGTACAAAATTTAGCACTTATGTTTTAAGAAGATCCAGAATGTTTAATCTAAATGTGAAAATATTAAAATATTAATCTAATAAAAAAATTATTGAGTAAAGTAAAATTAACAAAGAGCTACACCAGTGTTACTTCATATATATTTCTGCAATTAATGTTTAAGTGGTAGAGATAGCTAGCCATAGCAATTGTAGATAGCATGTTTAGAAGAAGTACCTTGCAAGACCAGATTGTAAACATGAGGGAACTCTGCTAGATACTTCAACACGGATGTGATAGCAGAACTAGTGGTATCATGGCTACCAATAAGTAAGCCCAAAATGTTTCCAGCAATCACCATCTCGTCCAAAGCTCTACCCTTCTCATCTGATGCAAGGAGTGTATGAGTCAATAAGTCATGAGCAACTGTCCCTTTATTCTCTGCTAGCTCTTTCTTCCTCTCTTTGATGAGCGCTAAAATCTCTTGGCGAATAACTTTGCCTCCTTTTAAGGCACGATTGTAGGCTGTACCTGGAATATTTATAGGCACAGACACTGTACCAGCTTTGACAAGGTTAAAGGGATCAGAAAATGTTGTCACATGGTTAGGATCTGTGATACTCATAAACAATCTACAAGCCAATGCAAAGGTATACTTCAATGACCGTGACAAAATCTTGACTTGTTTGTAAGGACACCAATCTGTCTCCAAGTGTTCCTTTGCCATGGAGTCCATGATAGGTATGAAATGTTGAAGAGCTTCTGGCTTTAGAAATTCAACCACGAGGCTACGCAATTTAGTGGAATCATTGTTGTCATAGCTTTCTTCAGATTCAAACACTACTTTCTGAATGCATCGTGGCCACCAAGCGGTGACATATTTTTTCTCGTTGGAGAACAAAAACTTGTTTCCTGAAGCACCACACAACACAGCCAAGTTCTCCCCAAACAGTGAGGTTTGAAAGAGATCCCGAGAGTATTTTCTCATTCTTTCCTTAATGAACATCTCTGGGGTTCCCCTTTGTCCAGCCGTACCAAATTCCAATGTTTCCCCAATGATCGGCCAACCCTTTTTACCAGGTGGTAACTTGGAATGAGTGGACTTCTGTCTAAATATGAGGAAGACAAGGCAGAACGAAATAGATAGGACCACAACGTGAAGCAGGTTTGGAAGGATATCCATTGCAACTTTAACAATTACACCAATGAGCAAGACTAGAAAATAAGGTGAACAAAGCACTAGAAAGTATAATTAGGATGCATATATAGAGGGAGTAGCAAAGCCTAAAATTTTGTCAACGAGGCCAGACCTGCACATATTTTCAAATCTTTGTGAGAATAACACGAATTAGTTGCTTGCATACATTTTCAAAGGTCTATTTGCTTCTATAGAGTGAATGTGCACATGAACATGCTTTGTGAACTACTATTTTGTGCAGTACTTTGTGGTCCATTGTTGAATTAAATTTTAGTTTTGACACTGATGAGCATGTGAGGTATAGTATCTTATTTGTTACTTTAGGTTTAGGAAATTTCACATGGTCAAAACATTTAATGTGGTCATCATAAGTTTAAAAACTTATTTGATACATTAAGGAAAATCAAACTCGGTCAACTAATCTAGTCTCTCAAAAAAAAATCTAGTCAGTGGCAGAGGAGATGAGCTAAATGTATTTTCTCTAGAGGAGTCAAGCTAAATGTATTATTAAATTTCAGTATCATTAACTCTCGATATCTTTAAATTTTTAAATATAAATGCGTATCACTTTAATTTTTTAGAAAAAAAAATTTCTAAAGAGATGTATTTATGTATTTTTTAAAACTTATGCTTTAAATACTCCTAAAAGGAATGTATTTTATATGACAAAAAAGTCAACATTAAACAAAAATAAATTAAAAATATTTATATATATTTTTAAAATGAAGGGGGCATACCTAAAATTTAACATCTTCTTAAATTTGAAACTTAACACACATTTTGGTAAAAAGATTTTTTTGATTTCTTAAAGCAAGACCAATACTATTTACCAAACAAATGGACGGTAGAAAACAAAGTAATCAAACATTAAACATGTTTACAGAATTAAAGTCCTTTTTTTTTTCTTCAAAAATCTTTTTGAGAGAGTTTTAATTTATGGCATTCGCTTCTAATAATAACTCTTTATCTTCGAATCAAGACATCAATCAGATTTTGATGTAAGCAAAAATTATGCTAAGATCTCTTATTAAACCATTAGAGACTTTATTGGTTGAGCAATCAGATCCCACTTCTTTAAAGTTTTATGCCATTAGAAGTTTAGAACCGGAGTGGTTGCAACAAAATTTTAAAAACATCAACAAGCAATGCGAGAGAGAAAAGATACATCGGAATACCTTGTCATTGTCGCGGCTCATTACCCATTTTTCCTAATAAGAAGAATAGCTTTAAGCACCGTTTAAGCTTTTTCTTTTGGTTGCAGTAGATATTGCTAATGTAACCCAAATATCCATAACAAATCCAAATCTAACACAGAGACCAAAAAAATAGAACCAACTTAAACACAAACCATTCCAAAAACTTAACAATAAATAAATAAATAAATTATTAAAAAGTTTACCAGTTATGGTTCCGGTGGCATAATGGCGGTGGTAGACCGAGCAGTCGGCAGTGGGACCCTGAAAATCTTTTCTTTCTACACTACGGTTCTTGAAGTTTTACTGTTTTTAAATTTTATTTGAAGGAAAAGAACCAAAGAAAATCATTACTGGTGTTGATGATAATAAGAAAAAGAAAAATAAAAAAAAGAGAGCTGGGATTTTTCAATGAAATTCAAATAATGAAATCGTTGGACAAGCAAAATAAAAGAAAATAGATAGAGAGAGACTCAGGTGAGACTTGAGCCTTTGCTAAAAATAAAATGGTGGGACTGGAGATGAGAGTTGACTAAAGCAGAAAGAAAACGAGAGACAGAGAGTCAGATTTGGGTTGGGTTGGTAGGGTTGAAAGTGATGATATGACATGACATGTGCGAATGGTATGGAAATGTGTGTAAATAGATTTTTTTTTTTAGTTCTGTTAACAAAAAAACTAGTTTCCAAAAAAATAAACAGATAATTACAGTAAACCCACCTGTGGTATGATATGTTTTCACTTTGCTTACCCGTGGTTCAAAACTTAACACTTTGCCCACTTGAGGTTAGTCTCGTTAGCCTTCTGTAACCCACCTCTCCGTTTGCTATTAGAAAAACACATTTTTAGACAAAAACAAATATAACAAGAATAAAAAAATTGTTTGTTTTGATTGCTTCAGAACTTCTATAAGAACATAGTGAAGGAATAGCAAACCACGAGATAATTTGAGTTCAAAAACAACATTATTGAACCAAATAAAATGAGAAACCACATTACCCCATCACGATTAAACTCAAAAACAACAAAATCCCAAGAACAAACATCAGTGGCAGCATAAATTAAATAGAACCACAATTTCGCAACAAGAACATAAGATTTCCAAAATACCCAAAAACTCAAAATTCCATACAAACAAGCATAAAAAAAGAAAGAAAAAATTGAAGCAAAACCACAATAACCCAATAAGAAAACAAACGAACAAAAAAGACCCAGAAGCCGAATCATTAGAATTACCACCAGACAACAAAAACCTAGGAAATAAAAGGAAGAAAACCCCATTATAGGTGTGAGTCAGACCGTTCTGGCATCAATGGTGTGCTTGTCTTGAAGAACCCTATCGAGAATGGAAGGATCTGCAAAGACAACAAAGCCATTTTTAAAATGCACTTTCAGTACCATTTTTATAATGCCCACCAACCTCATCAAAATCTTCTCTTAGTTCACAACTCTTTTGGGTACTAGTTTCAGGTTCAGAATCAACCCGTAAATTCCTGGTATTGCTTTTGCTTCCATGAACCCAAGGAGGCAAAACACCCCGGTTCGGAAACACAGAGCTCACTGGGTCACTCACCGATTCTTTAGCCTCAATTCCTGAGTCAGATACACAAACCCTAGAAGATTTCTGTCTCTCCTTATCTTCATGTTCTTCTTCTGGTTCCTCCCATGGAAATTTCTCTCTTTTGGAACTGGGTTTGAGCGACCATTTATCTTTAATTTGCTCAAAGAAGCTCGGCTTGGGTTTCCTCTTCTTCTTTGTGGTCTCAAAAGCAACTTTGATTCTTTGAGGTTGTTGATGCTTGTCAACCTGGGATGTCTGATTGGAACAAGAAATTTTGTGCCTGAGAGTTCTGGGAATACTCGAAGAATGAGTTTGGGGTTGGAGAAGAAGCAAGTATAGAGAAGGGAATGAAGGGTAAGTGTAAGTGCAAGGATAAGCCCAAGCCCAAGCCCATTTTATTTGGTTCAATAATGTTGTTTTTGAACTCAAATTATCCCGTGGTTTGCTATTCCTTCACTATGTTCTTATAGAAGTTCTTAAGCAATCAAAACAAACAACTTTTTGATTCTTGTTATATTTGTTTTTGCCTAAAAATGTGTTTTTCTAATGGCAAACGGAGAGGTGGGTTACGGAAGGCTAACGGGACTAATCTCAAGTGGTCAAAGTGTTAAGTTTTGAACCACGGGTAGGCAAAGTGAAAACGGGTCATACCACAGGTGGGTTTACTGTAATTATCCCAAAAACAAAAAACTTTGGGCGTATTTAGTTTGTGTTTTTAAACAACCATTTTTCAGTTTTTAAATAATATTTCACTCATTTTCACACACTTTTTCACTCACACGTATTTTCACACATGTTTTCAAATAACAATTTTCAGTTTTTAAACACATGTACCAAACGAACTCTTTATCTTCAATGTATAAAAAAAATTGGTGAAAAATAAGTTAAATAGTACAATAATATACATAATTAGTATTAAAAAGTACAATAAAACACATAAATAATAAGAAAAATAAATTAAAATTACAAATAAATTAAAATTTTCAACCTATTCCAAACAAATACTTAAAAACAAAAGGCATTGTAACTAGACATGCAAGATCTATTTGGAATTGTTATAATTGAAATTTTTTTATGGAAAGTCCCGTAAATAAAGGTAAAAATTAACTGAAATAGTCCAGTAGGGTTCATGAATAGTACCAAAAAATATGATGGGGCCTATAAATAGTAGCAAAAATAAGCTGAATAGTAAAATAAGTTGAAAAAAATAATTTTTGCCAAACACTCTGTCTTTGTTTGGATAGAGATGAAAAATTAAAATTATTTTATTATTCAACTTATTTTTGCTACTATTCATAAGCTTTTTGATACTATTTATAGGCCTCACTGTACTATTTCAACTAACTTTTACATTTATCTACAATACTTTCAATAATAAGTTTTCAATTTCAACAAAATAAATGGTATCCAAATAGACACTCATCTGCTTACCTGTAAATTGAGGCTGAAAATGTAAAAGAAAGATATTCTCCTTCATTATCAAGAATAGTGAATGCCTCGACAATATTCTCCTACATTATCTGGTGAAGTGATGTAATGATGTGGTAGATGGGAAACGTGCAGCATATTTGTGATGCGAAATGAATAAGGGTGGGGCTAGTTGGCTCACGTGTAGCATAATTATTCGGCGAAAAACCCATTTTCGTCCCTACATTTTCACACGATTCCTACTTTAGTCCCAAACTTTTTTTTTTCACCGCTTTTAGTCCCTATCCTGGAAAACGCGTCTCGTTTTCGTCCCTGCCGTTACATCAAAGACAGAAAATGCACACGTGGCAAACAGAGTGTACTGTTGACACACTAAAAGCTAACGTGGCCATTAAAATAATAATAATAAATGTTATTTGGCATTAAAAAATGCCACGTCAACATTTAATTTAAAAAAAAATTAAAAAAAAAATTAAAAACAAAAAATCACATGAATTGAGATCTAAGTGTGTCTTGAACAAGAACAACAAGAACACAAACTCAGATCTAAGAACACAAACCCAGAAATTTAAGGGGGGAAAAAAAAAAAACCTCCAGAACAGTTCAAGCTCCCATCGAGAACATCCAACACATTTGGAGGATTTCTTTTTTACACCATCAATATCTCTCACTCTCAATCTCTCTCAGTCACACTTGTGCTTCTCCAAACAGTCACCAAAATCGCCGTTGTTCACCATCATCAACGATCTCAAAGACCTTGCTTGCTCACCATCTCCGATCTCAAAGACCTCGCCTCTTCACGTCTCGACCATCTTTGATCCACGCCGCCGAGCTCCGAAATAGCCATTGTTCACCATCATCAACGATCTCAAAGACCATGCCTCGACCATCTTCGATCTCCGATCCACGCCATCAAGTACTGCAAGAAGCATGTTGAGGCCGCCGACCCTAACCCATGGGACGCTGAGTTCCTCAAGGTCGACCAGAACACCCTCTTCAACCTCATAGTGGTCTATAAAAACAAACCCTTTTGCCATTTTGTTCTGCTTTAACTTTTTGTTTTACTGTTTTCATTCACTGTGTTGTGTTATCGGGTTGTTGTGCAATTCTTGTTGTTTGATGAAGATTTCTTTTTTGGGTTTTTGTTTGGAAGCTGAGAAAACAAAAGTATAAGTTATAAGGAAAAACATGGGGGATTTGAGTTGATGAAAAAGCTTTTTATTCATTTACTGTTTCATTGATTTTTTTGTGCTTCGTGTAGTTATCCAAAATTTGTTCTTCCTGTTGTGGTTTTCTTTAACTTATTGTATTGTAATGTCAATCTCTCTCTCAGTTCTAGAGGGGTTTTTTTTTTTTTTTCCCCTTAAATTTCTGGGTTTGTGTTCTTATATCTGAGTTTGTGTTCTTGTTGTTCTTGTTCAAGACACACTTAGATCTCAATTCATGTGATTTTTGGCTTTTAATTCTGTTTTTAATTTTTTTTAAATTAAATGCTAACGTGGCATTTTTTTAATGCCAAATAACATTTTTTATTATTATTTTAATGGCCACGTCAGTTTTTAGTGTGCCAATAGTGCACTCCGTTTGCCACGTGTGCATTTTCCGTCTCTAATGTAACGGCAGGGACGAAAACGAGACGCATTTTCCAGGATAGAGACTAAAAGAGGTGAAAAAAAAAGTTAGGGACCAAAATAAGAATCGCGTAAAAATGTAGGGACGAAAATGGGTTTTTCGCCTAATTATTTTAAAGAAAACGTGTAGCATATGTCATGTGGTCAAATGCATCTATTTATTTTTTTTAAATATAATTTTTTTAACTTTGCAGTGAATACCAACTTTACAATTTTTTAAATTTTTTTTTTTTTATTAAGTGATATCCACTCACTTAAGGTAGGGGTGTGCAAAAAACCGAGGAAATGAAAAAACCGACCGAACCGTGTCCAAAATTTTAGTTCATTTTTGGTGCGGTTCGATTTTAGTTTGCAAAAATGAAAACCGAAATTTTTGGTTTCGTTTTTAGGTTCAGAAAATAAAAGTCCAAACCGAACCGAAACCGACCGATATGTATTAAATATAACTATGTACAAAATATTTCAAGACGTGTACCACTAATCTAGTGGTAAGACACGCATGTGACTATACTTGGCCCAGGTTCGAACCTTGCTAAAAATATTTTAACGTTTTAATTTTTTCTCTCCTATAAAACTACATCGTTTTATATCAACTTAAAACATAAAAAAAGAAAAAAGAAAAGAAAAAAGAAGCCCTACTCTCTGTTCTCTACATTTCACTTTAGCCGCCTCACGCCCTCACCCTTACCCTCATTCTTTTCTTTTCTTCTCTCTGAGTTCCATCTTCCATGCCTCTCTCTTCCCTCTTCTATACTTGGCCTTCTTCATCCTTAACTTCGTTTCCTCTAGCGTCGATGCTCTCTCTCTCTCTCTCTCTCTCTCAGTCCGTAATGTGCAAAGTTGAAGTAGAAAAAGCATGGTGAACCCACAGACAGACAAGCTTGTGAGAAGGACAACTATGGTGGCCACTCTGACTGCTTCCTATTTTCTTTTGATTGCTAACTATGGCTCTCGACCTTGTATGTGTGTTTCTCTCCTTAAATCATTTATATTATTTCCTTATTGTTTTTAGTCTGAGGGTCTAGTTGGTTGTGAAGAGTCTGTAGGAAAAAAGAGATCGAAACTTTATGGGAGACTTTATTTAAAAAAAAAAAAGTTTGGGTTTTTTGGGCTGTTGGATTTATGCTATTCTAGAATATGTTAGCATACAAATGGAGCAAATGCTTTTGGATGGTTTGTCTTCTTGCTATGAGTTTTTCACATCCTAAACACTGAAACTCAATCGAGCTAAACCGAAACCGATTGCAATCGGTCGGTCCAGTGTTCATCCCTTACAAATTGGTTTCCGTGTTGAATATGTTAAAACCAAAATTCTCGGTTCGGTGAAAAAATTGCCTCCAACACTGACCGAACCGAACCGATTACACCCTTACTTAAGGACGTGTGATCCACTTTCCTTCACTTCCATAATTTATTTATTTTTTTAGTATATATTGTAAGAGTGATATATATAATAATTATTAATTTATTTTATAATAATAATTATTAATTGATATATTTATTATTGAGTTTGGATTTCCTCCAAACATGTTTGCAGCAACTGCTGCAAACAGGGACAGGTGTCAAACACTTAAAGAAACACATAAGCAAAGTCATGTGCAACGCACATGACACATTTTAAGAGGATTGCTGTTAACCCTAACGTTAACAGTGTTAGTCAGAAAGTCTTCTCCTCAAACACAAACGCCTCTCTCCTCTCTCTCATCTCCTATACCTCTGTTTTCTCAGCAACCTCAAACCGGCAAGAGCTTCCTCCCTCTCATCCTCCTCCACCTCTGTTTTTCTTCAGTAACCTCAGACCGGCAACTCTCTCAATCTAACCCAAATGACACACAGCCAAGCCAAGCCCCTTTCATCCTCCTCCCTCACCTTTGTTTTTCTCAGAACCCCAGACCGGCCAAAGACTCACGGTCACATGCAGTGGCCACCGATCTCACTTGACCATATCTCCATTTCTCCTCTTCACCCGCTTCCCCCTTTGCCGATTCCGCCCCATTCACTTTCTCACTCAGCCGATGCCGCTCCCATATATTCACCGCCAAGGACCACCACTCCTACCACTCCATCGTTTCTTGGCATTCTCCCTGACAGTGAAAAATGCAATGGTTCTCAATTTGTTCAGGTCTGATTTTCATTGAATTTATTGTAATTAAAAAAAAAACATTGTTTTTTAAAGATAATTATTTCCTCAAATTGCATTATATTTGAAGTTTGAATATTTGTCCTTATGATTATGGCAAAAATGCAAAACTGACCCTCTAACTTTCACATTTTTTCATTTCAGTCCTCTAACTTTCAGATTTGTCAATTCAGTCCTCTAAGTTTCAATTTTTGTCAATTTGGTACTCCGTTAAACTTCAGTTACCTGCTGCCGTTAGATCCACTGAACGACACAGTTTTTTTTTTTTTTTTTTTTTTTAATAATTTGGAATTAAAAAAAAATTTAAGGGGAACGACGTCGTCGTTCTCCTTCCCCTAAATCAAAACAAACAAAGAAACCCAAATCTTTGTACTATACTTTTCAGTTTTCACTACTATTGCAAAAGCCTAAGCAAGAAAGCAAAGACTAAGAAAGACCCAAATCCCTAACCCGTGTAACTTTGAGAGAGAGAGAGAGAGACTGAGTTGCTCACCGGCGTCCGGTTCTGGAACCTCATCGACATGATGGTGGACGCGGTGGTTAGCGCCATGGCCATCGCCGGCTTCAAGAATACTCCGGTGGTCGTGGTAGAGACTGGGTGGCCGAGCTCTGGCGCCGACGCGATCGAGGTCGAGGCTAATCCGGCTTACGCCAAGATGTATCTTAAGAACCTTGTGGAGCATTTGAGATCGGGGACCGGCACGCCGCTGGGGAAGGAAGGAGTGGCGGAGGTGTATATATACGAGCTGTTTGACAAGGAAGTGAAGCAAAGGAATGATCGGAATTGGGGGATTCTGTATTCGAATATGACCAAGAAGTACAAGATCGAGTTCTCTGGGTGTGGGTGCAATGGAATCATCAATCACCAAACTGGTTTCATGAGAGTTGGGTCTTTCTTGGTCTTGTTTTGATTCAGGGAAAGGAGAACGACGATGTCGTTCCCCTTAATTTTTTTTTTTTTTTTTAGATTTTTCTTATTTTCTTTTAATTCCGAATAAAAAAAAAAAGAAAAAAAAAGCAAAACGATGTCGTTTCAGTGGGTCTAATGGCAGCAGGTAACTGAAGTTTAACGGAGTATCGAATTGACAAAAATTGAAAGTTAGAGGACTGAATTGACAAAACTAAAAGTTAGAGGACTGAAATGAAAAAAGGTAAAAGATAGAGGGTCAGTTTTGCATTTTTGCCTATGATTATTACCATAGCTGAGTTCTATAGCTTAAGAGCTGACGATTTTGTTGGTTTTAAATGGGTATTTATTGTTGGTGGCAAGGATTTATTTACTAATTTTTATGGAGTTTGAGTTTAAGTATAATTTCTGTTGAATAGGATTTTTAGGTATTTTGAGTTCTGAATATTGTTGTTGTTGTTCATCGTGACTGTTTGGAAGACTATTAGCAACTATGGTTTTTTTTTGCTGGGTTTAAAAATTGGTTTGGAAGACTATAACCAATTATTGCTATTACTTATAAATCTTGTCTAATATCCTACTACCCAGTTACTTTCATTAGCATAGAAAACGAAATATTGATTTGTTTAAATGTCATGTGTAGGAATCTTTTGATTGTGGATTTTTGGTTGGACAAGATCACGTTGGGATATAAGGCTTGAGTCAGGTGTAGGTGTGCATAGTCCTTATGAATTTTTCTATAACTTGAACTTATATTTTCCTTTAGTTTTTTTTTTTCATTTACTAATTCATATTTGGTGGCATATTTTGCAGGCTTCAATAGATCCTGATATTGATAAACTTTGAAAACCACCATATTTGGTTGTTTTCCTTGTTTTTTGCACAATAGTTGGACAACATATTACATAGTTATAACAACCAGTGGACAAAACTTTGACAGTATTTTTTAGACATGGAAGACTTTGACAGATTTTTGGGAGCATATATGACAATTTGGACAGATTTTTTGGATAGCACATTTGAGCTTATAGAATCTTTTTAAACATATTTTGTAACTAATGAAGCTACTTAAACATATTAGGTCCTATATGTGCATGTTTGAGTAAGCTTCTAGTTCGGTACCAATTATAATTGCAAAGGGTGGATATTTTATATGCAATGGAAAAGTTCATTTTTATATTTTTGTATCTATGTGCATATTTGAACAAAGGCAGCTTTAGATGAATGCAATATAGTGATGTGGATGGAAATTTGAATTCAAGAAGTTTAATTTTAGCAATAGATTTGTTGAAATTTTCCTTTTATCTAGCTCTCTTTTATAAGGAAAATACTCTAGTGTAAATTTAGCTATAGATTTGTTCAGGATGAATGCAATATAGTGTTTTGGAAATAAAATTGATGAATGCAATATAGTGATGTGGATGGAAATTTAAATTCTGGAATTTTAAATTTAGCAATAGATCTGTTGAAATATACATTGGCTCACAAAAATATTTCCAAGAAAAAATACATCAAAATCCCCCTCCAACCTTGAACTGCTAACAAACCAAACACCTTAAACATAAAAAATCAGTATCAAGAACCAAAATTCTACTAAGTTCTTTACTTTCTTATTTGTGATTTTAAACATACATTGACTCTCTAACACTATTCGCATCCTAAGTCGCATCTTTGGATCAAGTTCAATGCAATTTAGTGCAATATGAAATGCTGCAACAATTTGCTTCTTTGCATACACTTCAGGCAGCAATTCTGGGTGGCTTCTTTGCATACACTTTAGTGCAAGATGGCATTGCTTTCCCCAGAAATTGAAAACTTCCTACGTGACCTTTGTTTTGACCCCTTGTTGGGAACTTCCGAACCTCGCCGCTTCAAACAGAAAGCAAACATGGGTGGCTTTTCAATTGGTGCAGCTTGCTCCTGGCATCCATTAGGGATGTTGGTATTGTTTTTGTTCAAATCTAGCTCCCACTCTTTCACTTGTTGTTGATACCTTTCCCACAGCGGTGGCTGAATAAAGCACAATAAAATGAGCCTTGATATACATTTAAATATGAATACAAACGAACAAGCAGATTAAATATACACAAGCAAAATATCTATCAAAATATATATAAATATACACACACACACACACACACAAGCAAAATAAATAGGAGTTGCATGAATTTCACGTCCCAAAAAAAGGAACTAACAAAAGCAGATGACTTCCCCCCAAATTGACAAAATATATCAGCACTAAATTTTGCAAAATCTAAACGTAATTTCAGTATTAACATCTTTGAAAAAAGTAAATAAAATTAAGATTGCTTCAGTAGATGCTGAATCCTTTAATAACTCAAGTGCACTCTCTACACAGGGGATTACATCCACTAAAGTAGCTTACATCATAGTGTTGAACATAATATCAAGAACAATGGAAAAGTGATTCAGAAGATACCTGAAGATGTCGGATTAAAGGCATTCCCTTCCTTTCCCTTTTTTGCCTACAATGCTCATAAATAGTTTTCAGACATCTCCTCAGAGATCTTTCCAAGCCACAGTCGTTAATTTCAGAGGAGCTTGGATTGCTCAAAACCCACTCCAAAAAAATAAATAAATCTAGAACAAAAATTACAAATATATCACAGCAAGAACTCAAGCTAGCCAAAATGATAATTTTAAGAAAATTACAAACAAGAAATCTAATTATCACAGCAAGAAAAAACCAGAATTAAATCATCCAAATATATCACACAAAACAAACCAAAATTGTATCAAATACAGAGGGATTTGGTTAGAAACCAGGAAAAAAGTCGGAACCTTGAAATGATGGGTGGTAGAATCGGTGGTCCTTGGCGGCAAAGAGGTGGGTGGGGGATGGGAAAGGCGGAGCATGTGGCAGTGGTTGGGGTTTCTCAGAAGAACAAAGAATGAGGACGAAAGAGGCGTTGATTGGGTTTTAAAGAGAGACAGTATTTTCTTCCCGTCAGTACGTGGCCGCCACACTCTTGCCGGTCTAAGGTTGCTGAGAAAACAGAGGTGGAGGAAATCTGTGTCCTTTATTATTATATAAAAAATGTTTAGAAATATATAAAAAATATAAATAAAAATATATTTAATATTTAATTAATAAACTTATTATACCGCACTTGTGTCCTAATTTTTTAAAAATTACCATGTCGTCGTATTGCATCTATGCTCGTGTCCGTGTAGGTGCTTCCTAGCGTAAGGCCCATCAAATATTTATTTGTTATAGATGAAAGAGTTACTATAATTACTCTGGGTCTTCTCATGTCCTCTCCTATTTTTCACTTAAAAATCTAATCAATTTTTTGAAAAATTATATTTTAAACCCTATGATTTTAAAGGTGTAACAAGTTAATAATATCATTTCAAAAGTAACAAATTAAACTTAAAATCTTTTAATGAATAAAAACTAATAGTCTTAAAAGTAACAAAGTAAATTGCAGTATCTCAATTGTTTGTCAGTATATAAACTTATGATCATCTTTATGCTTTTGATGGGCCTACCACTTTCATGCATTTGTGTTAAAAAGAAAAACAAAAAAAGAAAAAAAGAAAAAGAAAGGCACTTGCAATTTGAAGGCATCATAAACAATTCGGTCCAACTTGCTGTGAATTTCTTAATCAGTTGTAGGAGCATATCAAAAGTCATATTAACAAATTGGTCTTCATTTCCTCAAAAAAAAAAAAAAAACAAAACAAACAAATTGGTCTTCATACCGAGTATCATAGCATCATGGACAACTCAAAATTTAATATTAACATATTTGAAAGCATTATGACTATTGGTGACTATGCTATATCGCATGCCACTTGACATTTATTTTTGGGAACACAAAATCTTGTTGTCAATGAAATAACATGGAATATTATTGCGGGACAATAAATTCAAGCTGTGTATCATAACAAAATCTTTTTTTAGCTAAACAATAGCACAAGTAGAATGTTCCAGTTGGATCTTTTACTGGGTTGAGTCCAATGGCCTCTTTTACTATAGCTTCCTACACGCTGTAAGAGGTATATTCTAACGTAAGTGTGGTACTCGAGTCGATTTCAACAAATCCCTGTTTTTTTTTTTTTTTTTTTTTTTTTTTTTTTTTAATTTCCAAATTTTGGTGAGCAACATTATTGATCTAGTACTGCGTAATCTTTAATGTATTTAAATAATATTAATTATGATTAATACAATTTAAAGGATAATTACAAATGACGTAATTATGAATGAAATACTTGTCTTGAAGTATATAAATTTTCTTGATGAATTAATTTTTGTATACGCAAAAATAATATATATAATAAATCATATTGAAGATATGTTTTAGACATAGAATTCATATATGTGTGTGCTATTTTGTGAATTAAAAAATTTATTGATATAATTATATTGGATCTCTAAAAAGAATTTACCACTGAGATATAATGAAGGCAATGCAGCCCAAATCGTCTCCAAGGAGACATGGAACCAAATTTGGAAGGTTAAATTTTCCTAGAAAATCCAAACCTTTATGAGGAACATTTTCCTTGATGCCTTCCTAATTAGAACAATCCTCTGTCAAAGAGTACTACAGATCCCAAGTCTTAGTCCTTTTTGCCATGAGGGGGAGGAAATTATATCACATTTCTTTCTGTACTGCAACTTTACTAGGGCAGTATGGCTAAGATCAGAATTATCCATAAATGCTTCTGAGTTTCAGCAACAATCTCTAAAACAATGGCTGCAAAATTGCATTCTGTCCAAGCAGATAATGATTGAGGACAAGATGCACTTCATGCAACTGGTCTTTACAACTCTGTGGACCCTCTGGCTCCACCAAAACAACCTAATCCATGAAGGGAAAGAGCCAAGCCCAATTGAAGCCTAACTAACCTCGAAAAATTTGATATGCAGTACCAAATAGCATCTGTAATAGGACAAGGGGAAAAACCAAATAGGCCCACCAACACATAAGGGTGCAGGCCTATGACACCACTAAAACCTGGTCCACATTTATAGCCAAGCAGATTGACCATTACTAAAGTATCATAACCATTGCCACAAGTGGCATCAATCACTGTATCCTCATTCTGGACAACATGTTTCCTAACCCTGATAAAAATTGTCAATACAACTATTTTATGCCTGGATACAACTGCCTGAAATAATAGGCAGGAACGTAAATGTCTCAATCTAGAGATGGAATTGGACAAAAAAATGCCTTAACAGGAGACTGTAGAAGGTCATTCCAATATAGCATTAGACAAGGTCTATAAAACAAACACATTTCGTTGACCCACCAAGCAAAAGTAGCATTCAGCTCATAAACTTAAGTACAAAGATGAGTGTGCGCGTGTTTATGGTTAATCATGAAAGAATTCGGCAATCATCTGCACCAATGTATAAAAAGGTATTTTAAAGATCACCACCAAATCTTAGACTGTGAAACAATTTCCTACAAAGGAGCAGTTAATCGTAAATGGCAACATGATCTGGTGCAATTCATTCTGTTTAAGGATGAGCAGATTACTTGCAAGATAGGAAGTGCAGTAAGCATGAAATATGCATGGCAAGCATGTTATCATTGCGTATGCCATTGAAGTGTCAATAAAAGACTTCTTTGGACCTTAATTCAATTGCTGATAGATCAAAAAGATAAGAAAATTATAGTGAGTAATCCAACATGCCTAGTGTTCCAATTTGTGCTCATATCAAACAAAGATTTATAAAAACTTTATCCACACGTGCTCATGCAAGTACACAAAACCCCAAGATCTAAAACTTGCATCAGGTGCTTCAATTTCACTCAGAGAAAAATTCTTATATAAAGTCCCAATATATTGTTCTAAGAACTTATTCTCTGCTTTAGAGTGCGTTTTCATATATAATGCCAAAAGACGTGGTGGGGCGAATTTTTCTGTTGCCTTCTAATCCGAACTAGCAAAAATTAAAATATTTGTAAAGAATCAAAATAGCAAACCAAATAAAGAACTATATAAAATCAATATGTAACGCACACAAATACATAGGAAGTGAAAAAGGGAAAAGGGGCACCAGAAAGAGGAGAATCTCTTGGGATATGATTTTCAGAAGCAGTGAAGTCCATTTGGCTCATTGGGCTTCATGAAATTACAAACAAATGTGAACAAAAAAATAAAAAAAAATCTAAGCGACAACCTGTTAGAGAAAATAGAGGGAAAAAAAGGCATTGTAAATCCATAACACTTGAAATAAATAACACCACAATTGTCAATATCCCACATTGATAAAATACTAATAAATTATTTTATTTATAAAGAGTTACAATAACCTAACTTAGTGCCGAGCTTAGTAACGTAAGCTTGTAACCAAGTTGGGGCATTAAAGTGGTTGAATGTATGTTAGGATTGCCTAGGTGGGATGTGGTGTTAATATGTTGATTTGTCCACTATGTGGAGTCAATATTCAGCATGCCCCTTGCCCTTGGGTTAAAGGGCACCCCCACCCACAATGGATGGGTAGCCCACACATCTCAAATTGAATGGTTAAGCATTGGGGGTATCCCCACAAATCAACACACAACAACCCCTCCCAGCATGCTATCTAGCTCTTCTCCATACAAACAACCACTTTTTACTCCCTTTTTTTTTTAATTAAAAAAAAAATTGTCAATCTTGGTAAATTTTTTTTTTTTTTTTCAATTACCTTTATCAATCTTATACCTTTCCTCACTTGGCCCATTGGATAAAAAAATTTAAAGAACTCATAAGGTAGGGCATCTAAAAAAGTTAACTAATTAAATTTTATTTCTGTATTGAAAACAAAATCATAATACTTGGTATCATACAGGCAATCTTATTGTTTGGCACATACTACTTGGAACTTGGAAATTCATCTGAGCCAAGTTTCCAACGATGACAAACCGCTAAGGCAATTATCATTACTCCGGCAATACAAATTCTATAGGTTTTTATTTATTTATGGGAACACAAAATCTTTTTGACTATGAAAGTAACATGGATTGTTATTGCGGGACAATAATTTCAGGCTGTGTACCATAACACAAGTTTTAATTTTTTTAGCTTGACAATATATAGCATAAACAATAGCACAACTTGAATGTTCCAGTTGGATCTTTTACTGGGTTGAGTCCAATGGCCTCTTTTACTATAGCTTCCTACATGCTGTAAGAAGTATATTCTAACATAAGTGTGGTACTCGAGTCAATTTCAACAAATCCTTTTTTTTTTTTTTCTTTTTTTTTTTCCAAATTTTGTTGAGCAACAAGCTCGGTACCATTATTGATCAAGTACTGTGTAATCTTTAATGTATTTAATGAAAAACCTTGACTTAAAATATTTGAATAATGTTAATTGTAATTAATACAATTTAAAGGATAATTACAAATGACTTAATGAATGAAATACTTGTCTTGAAGTATATAAATTTTCTTCATAAATTAATTTTTTTATATGCAAAAATAATATATATATATAATAAATCATATTAAAGATGTGTTTAAGAAATAGAATTCATATTTGTGTGTGCTATTTTGTGAATTATAAAAATTTATTGATATAATTATATTGGACCTCTGAAAAAAAATTTATGTCTTTGCCATTGAGTGACAAAGTTACTATCATTCATTAAGAGGGGGGAAAAAAAAAAGGAAACAAACTACTGTTATATGTAACCTTATTACTATGAGAGGTACCATACTAAAATTTAAAAAAAAAAAAAAAAAAAATTGTGTAGTAAATTTTCCATAAATCAATGTGTATTTTTTTTTTCTTTTTTTCTTTTGGTTGAGAAACTATAATTCTAACACTACAGGGGAAGGGGAAAGCTATGTAAACTGTAAAGCCTTTAAAGCAATTACATAACTCCAAAAAGCACTACAAAAGTACCTAACTCTTGTAGTGATAGATGTGGATAGGAAATACCACATCGGTAGTGTTTGAGTCAAAATCAATGTGTGTTTGTTCTTCACAAATTTGGCCAAAATATGCACTTGGTATTGGTAATGTGATGAACAACAAGGTACAAGACCTAGGCGATAAATCTAAAACTATTTATTTCAAGAAACTCTAGTATTGCTAAATATGTGTACATCCATGTTTTGGGACTAGTAGTTATTTTTATTTAATCGACAATAAGCATAAATATGAAAATGGAGACTCAAAATATAAGCAAATGCCAAAGATTTTACCTGTTTTGTTTAAAAAAATATTATGAATTGATGTGAAAATAAATGTAATAGTGTTATTCAAACCTCATATTAATAGAATTTATGTGGGTTTTTGTTAGCTCGACTGATAAAGTTTTTGTCATTGAATAAGAGATCTGAAATTCAAACCCCACCTCCACTAAAAACCATTTGGTATATGAAATTCACGTCTTTAGGGTAGCTCTACTATAGAATTCTTTCCATTCATCTTGAAATGAGTAAATTGGATTTTACCTTATCATTAACATTCAAAAAAATATCGAGTATCATAATTCTATTATCTAATTTAAATATTGATAACATGATATTGAACTATGGGCCTCCTTACTTTGATAGAATCTTTGGGGACAATGTTTTCAATAGATTCAGGAGAAAGCGCAACTTGATCCACGAAACGTGGCCACCAAGTGATGACACATTTTTCCTCATTTGAGAATAGAAACTTGTGTCCTGAAGCACCACAACACACAACCATGTTCTCCCCAAACATTGAGGTTTTGAAGAGATCCTGAGAGTATTTTCTCATTCTGTCCTTAACGAACATCTCTGGAGTTCCCTTTTGCCCTATCCCGGCAAATTCCAATGTTTCCCGAATGATAGGCCATCCTTTTTTACCTGGTGGCAACTTGTCACGAGTCGATTTTTGTTTATATATGAGGAAGATGAGAGGGAATGAAATACTAAAGACTACAAGGTGAAGCATGATTTAGAAGAAATCCATAACAACTCCCAATATTCTACCAATGAGTGAGACTATGGGTATGTTTGGATACCGCTTATTTGCTGAAAACTGAAAACTTATTACTAGAAACATTGTAGCAAAATAATTTTTAAAAGTGTAAATAGTGCCGTGGGACCCAAAAATGCATTGGTATGCGCATTTTTGACTGGGTCGTGAACAGTGCTATGGTACCTAGCCAAAATTGAAAACGCTGAATTGCACGCTGGTAACGTGCAATCCAAACGCACACCAAATTCCATATATGAAAAGGTGATATTTTTAATTACAAGATTGAAAACCTTGGCAGTGAATTTATACTGAGATTGCACCATTAGGTTTCCCATGTGACTACAAGCCAACATGCAAAATGACAATAAATTATTTCCCATGTGAGAGTAATTCACTTAAATTTGGGACCTAGCTATATATTTGCCGGCGGCCATTCCACCCCCCTAACCTCAATAATATTTAATAAATTGTATGCATTTTTTTTAATCAAAGTTAAAAGCTTTAAGAATTTGGCGTCCAAAATAAGAATTTGGTTTGCTGGCTATGTGGGTTTGTTGGAAGAGAGAGAGACAAAGAGGAAGAGAGGAAAGAGAGGAAAGAGAGACGTGGGAGAGGAGAGAAATGAGTCATTTATATTATTTAATTGGGTAGTTTACATTATTTTAATGAGTTGTATGTTTAAATGAAAGTTGAGATGTCTATTGTATTGTTAAATGAGATGTTAAAATAGATAAAGTAATTTTTTTATATTTTGAAATAAATTTTTTTTTTAGAATCTCGGATGCTAATGCTCTAATAGTATTGTGAGTGGTAAATGAAGTTATTTTATTTGAAATTTAAATTCAAATGTTTAAGAGTTTAAAAGTTTCAATAAAGTAAAAAATATCTCATAATTAATGAATAAGATAAAAATATATTACAGATGCCATATGAATGCTTAATTTAAATTTAATTTTTATATAAAACATATCTCTAATTAAGAATTATTATGTGATTTTAGGACAAAATGGGCTTCTGCCCTTTTCCAGAAAATTAAACATGCGTTTGCCCCCTTTCCCAAAGTAAATGGGGGACTGCCCCTGTTTTATAACTCGATAATAGTAAAGCCGAGTTATAATGAAAAACTCGATATTACCATGATCGAGTTAATTTGACCTTTGTGCCACGCTGGCGCAGCAGACGTTCGTCAGACGTTGGTTTTCCCCAATAAAAAAAGAGTGTGTAATACATCTCAAATTGAATGGTTAAGGATTGGGGTCTCCCCACAGATCAGCACACAAAAACCCCTCGCAGCATGCTACCTAGTTCTTCTCTATACAAACAACTATTTTTTACTATTTTTTTTCTTAATTAAAAAAATATTGTCAATCTAGGTATTTTTTATTTTCAATCACCTTTATCAATCTTATACCTTTCCTCGCTTGGCCCATTGGATAAAAAAATTTAAAGAACTCATAAGGTATGGCATCTAAAAAACTTAACTAATTAAATTTTATTTCTTTATTGATCACAAAATCATAATACTTGGTACCACACAGGCACTCTTGTTTGGCACAGACTACATGTTTACTTGGAACTTGGAAGTTCATCTAAGCCAAGTTTCCAACTATTGGCAATTATCATTTCTCTGGTAATACAAATTCTAGAGGTTTTTATTTATTTATGGGAACACAAAATCTTTTTTTAGCTCAACAATATATAGCATAAACAATAGCACAAGTTGAATGTTCCAGTTGGATCTTTTACTGGGTTGAGTCCAATGGCCTCTTATACTATAGCTTCCTACATGCTGTAAGAAGTATATTCTAACTTAAGTGTGGTACTCGAGTCAATTTCAACAAATCCCTTTTTTTGTTTTTTTTTTTTTTTTTTTTCCAAATTTTGGTGAGCAACATTATTGATTTAGTACTGTGTAATCTTTAATGTATTTAAATAATATTAATTATGATTAATACAATTTAAAGGATAATTACAAATGACTTAATTATGAATGAAATACTAGTCTTGAAGTATATAAATTTTCTTGATGAATTAGTTTTTGTATATGCAAAAATAATATATATAATAAATCATATTGAAGATATGTTTTAGACAGAATTCATGTATGTGTGTGCTATTTTGTGAACTAAAAAATTTATTGATATAATTATATTGCATCTCTGAAAAAATTTTATTCCTTTGCCACTGAGTGATACAATGAAGGCATTGCAACCCAAATCGTCTCCAAGGAGACATGGAACCAAATTTGGCAGGTTAAATTTCCCTAGAAAATCCAAACCTTTATGTGGAACATTTTCCATGATGCGTTCCCAAATAGAACAAGCCTCTGTCAATGAGGACTACAGATCCCAAGCCTCAGTCCTTTTTGCCCTGAGGGGGAGGAAATTATATCACATTTCTTTCTGTACTGCAACTTTGCTAGGGCAGTATGGCTAAGATCAGAATTATCCATAAATGCTTCTGAGTTTCAGCAACAACCTCTAAAACAATGGCTGCGAAATTGCATTCTGTCCAAGCAGATAATGATTGAGGACAAGATGCACTTCATGCAACTGGTCTTTACAACTCTGTGGACCCTCTGGCTCCACAAAAACCAACTAATCCATGAAGGGAAAGAGCCAAGCCCAATTGAAGCCTAACTAACCTCAAAAAATTTGATATGCAGGTACCAAATAGCATATGTAACAGGACAAGGGGAAAAACCAAATAGGCCCACCAACACATAAGGGTGCAGGCCTGGCAAAGAAGATAAACGGAGTACAAGAAGTGGAATTGCCTTTGAAGCCATAAGCAGGGAGGGAGGAAGAATTTTGGAAGCCTATGAGATACAAAACCTGGTCCACATTTATAGCCAATCAGATTGACATACAAAATGCAGTCATGGAAGCTACACAGTTGGGGGTTCACAAGCATTTTCATCCTCACTCACCAGTGATGGAAGAGAACAAGGAATTCCATTGGTATAGCAGGGCACCGTTTGCAGATATCCAACACTTAAAACAGCAAGGAATCAAGCTCATAGTCCAAGCTGTTCCAGGCCTCATTTAGCAGGGAATTACCTCAAGATCAAGATGTGCATCAAGTCTCCCATACATTGTCTCTGGTTGGACCAAATCTTTTGCAATAGCCGTATTAGCTAAAGACTTCTGGTGTTTTGTACCTTCCAGACCTGGAATAAAAAAAAAAAAGAAAAAAAAAAAAAAGAATAAGGAATTCAGTTTAGAACTGATACATATATGTTGAAAGTGAAAATGGATTACTTTAGAAGCTTCATTATCCAAATTAGTAG